>OY748294.1:14981109-15298412 GCA_963556515.1 Nudaria mundana
CCTCTGGGACGGCTCCGCGAAGTATCTGCTGGACGCCCTTGACGCTTTGCAGCGACGGGCTATCCGTATTATAGATTGTCCGGAGGTAACGGGGAGCCTTGAGCCGCTAGCTCAGCACCAAACAATAGCTTCCTTGGCCACATTCTACCGTATTTACCACGGCGAGTGTTCTTAAGAGCTCTTCAATCTGATCCCACCCTCTTCCTTCCGATCCCGAACATCGCGTGCCGGGCAGAGATGCCACTCCCACAGTTGATAGCATGTTCGCGAGAACTGAACGTTTTAAACGTTCGTTTCTCTGCCGAACGATAGTGGCCTGGAACGCCCTGCTTGTGCACGTGTTTCCTCCCACATAAAATCCTGGGTTCTTTAAGCGGAGCGTGAAGAGGCACATCAGTAGGTCGTCAAGTTGAGGGCCATTCTCTATTTTGTGTGCTGTGAGAGTGGCCCACAATCGCTAGACATCGTCACGACTTACCACCAGGCGGGCGGCGTCAATTTGGCGAACCAAAGTTATAGCAAAACAAAAAATATTAAAAGTCGTTTACAAAAATTATTGTTCTTCATTACTGACAAAGTTTGATTGTCATAATTTTGTTATAAGTAATTAAATAGTTTGATAACTAAATATTTTTTCATTTATTATCATTTCATAGACTACCTTTGTAATTTTATTTTTATTTTTATCGATTAATTATTAAATTGATCACTTTGTAGTTGATTTAATATAATAAGTGATATACTTACACTAAAACTCTACAGGTAAAATAGATTAAATGTAGTAAAAATATCAATATATTAGTAAATTTTGTAAAAAAAAATAATTGGTGTAAAATACAATAAGGTATTATAAAAAACTTAAATGAGCTTTTAATATCAATGAGTTCGGGAGATATAACATGTTTGTAATGTACAGGTAAAATGTATTAAATGTGACCTCCTTTCGATCTAAATAAAATTTTATATAGTGTTTACGTACACCAAATTTTATTTATGAGTATATCTGAAAAGTAGGATAGTTATTGCACCATTTTGCTTTAACGGTTTTTTAATTAAAGTGTTTGAATTAGATCAAATTAAACGTAAACTTTAAAAATGCATTTACTCGAATTGACACTAACTGCACTTATTACTTTTTACCCGTAAGCAGACGATTTATATAATAAGGTTCATGCAATTATACGACAGTTATTATCCAGCAGTCAGATGTTTCATTTCTCTCTCAACACACAACCTTATATGGCGACCCTGCCATGTTTTGTGTTCGGCATCGGGTTTCAGTTAGTAAAGTGCATCTAAGACAATGAGTGTGTTCGACATTCCTGTGACGCGCGCCCGTCGTAGTATTACAAAAACTCGCACAGTTTTTGTTATATTATTATAGTATCTCCAAGGACAATTTTATTATGTGTAACTCAAATGCTCCAAAACCAGAAGAGGTCGTGATAAACCAAAATGGTATTGGTTCGTCAAATGCAGCCAGCACCGAGCAACTGCAGTTCCACTTATCTACCATTAGCATCGTTATGGTGTCAACCAACAGGCACTCGTAATGTGCCTGTTGGTTGACGTATACTTTGTTATGAGATGCTACAAGAGATCAGTCTAGGGATAGTATATTATATCCCTTTCACTGATGTCGCCAGCATCCGCAAAGCTCGCCCCTGGTTCGGGCGTGAATGTGCCGAGGCTGTCCAGAAAAAACAGTCGGCATATCGTGCCTGGGTCAGGGCTCGGGCGGCACGTGACCCCTCTCTCCTCTTTGCGGCTAGTTCCCGTGTCGATGACCGTGGCCTGCAGCCCCTCGCCATCGCCAACTGTGGCCACACTATGCCTGATATTGTTATCAGGCAATGTGATGTACGGGCAGTGCTGCGGTCACTCGACACGCGGAAAGCCAGTGGCCCCGACGGCATTCCGGCGGTGGTGCTACGAAAATGTGCTGCTGAGTTGTCTCCAGTATTAACGCGTCTGTACCGCCTGTCATACGCTACAGGCCTCGTGCCGGAGGTCTGGAAAGAGGCGAACGTACAACCGATCCCCAAGAAAGGGGATCGATCCGATCCAGGCAACTATCGACCCATAGCAGTCACCTCAGTCATTTGCAAGGTGCTCGAGCTACTTGTCAATAAGCAGCTCATGCCTGGAGGATCACTCGCTAATCAATGATCGGTAATATGGCTTCAGGCCAAAACGATCTACGAGTGACCTCCTGGCATTCGTCACGCATGTCTGGGGTGAGGCTATGGAAAAGTTCGGCGAGTCCTTGGCTATTAGCCTGGACATCGCCAAAGCTTTCGATAGGGTCTGGCATGCTTCGCCCCTTTCCAAGCTTCCGGCATATATATGGTCTACCTCCTCAACTGTGCAGCTGGATTGCCAGTTTTTTATACGAGCGCCGAGTGCGGGTCCTCTTCGATGGCCAGGCTTCTCGCTTCTTGCAAGTGAATGCCGGGGTACCGCGGGGGTCCGTACGGTCACCAACTCTCTTTCTTCTGCATATTTATCAATGACATGCTTTCCCTCGGGAACATTCATTGCTATGCAGATGACAGCACATTGCACGGGAGTTACTCGGTTCGCCCGACGGCGGGACGATCAGTGATAGAGGAGGAGAGACGACATCTCTTAGCTAATTTCGACCGAAACCTCGACAGTATCTCCCAATGGGGTGCCGAGAACTTGGTCGAGTTCAATGGCCGCAAAACACAGGCGTGTGCATTTACAGCGAAAAAATCCCCTTTCCTTCCCCTACCCACTCTTTAGAATGCAATATTACCAATGAAGGACAATCTAGACATCCTTGGCATAGACGTTCGTCGAGAGCTCAATAACACAAAATACATTGAGAGATGTATTGGGCTAGTTTCGCGGAAACCAGGAATGTTGAACAAGGTAAAACGATTCTTTACATCGCACCAGAAGTGTCTGCTGTACAAAACGCAAATTAGACCATGCGTTGAATACTGCTCTCACCTCTGGGACGGCTCCGCGAAGTATTTGCTGGACGCACTCGACTCTATGCAGCGACGCGCTGTTCGCATTATAGACTGTCCGGAGGTAACAGGAAGCCTTGAGCCGCTAGCCCAGCGCCGAACAATTGCTTCCTTGGCCGCGTTCTACCGTATTTACCACGGTGAGTGTTCTGAAGAGCTCTTCAACCTGATCCCACCCTCTCCCTTCCGACTCCGAACAACGCGTGCCGGGCAGAGATGTCACTCTCTGTTTTAAACGTTCGTTTCTCTGCCGAACGATGGTGGCTTGGAACGCTCTGCCTGCGCACGTCTTTCCTCAAACATATATTAAATTTTTCTAGTAGAAGATTTTAAACAACTAATGTAGCTGCATTCAGAATAATTTAGTGTTAATTGTGTTCAATTCCACATTCACTGTTCACTACTTCGCTACTTTCCATTTTCATCTTTTTCTTTAAGAAATAATATCATGATACTGTTGAAACTAAGCGAAAGGCCTTTCAGATCTCATGCTTTCCTTGCAAAATAGCTGCTTTGAATTTAAAAAAATAAAAATTAAAAGTTTTTCGGAAGTAGTCTAACGCAATACAGGGTAGTATGGTCGAAAGACTTAAGCCTTTTTTATTTTATACACTGTACTTTAATGATTAATTACTTTATAATAAAATGTGTATCATAAAACAACTTTTCAGTATTTATACTACTGTCTCGTAGGCTTTATATGTCGTCAAATTTTGAAATCATAATTCGAACTTTTCAACCGTAGATTAGATAAAATAAATTTCTAAAATCAGTCGTCCTGTTTTCATTCATATAACATGGTCACCCTTAGTAGCAAATTCTTAAGGAATATCGAAAAGTAATCTGGTTTTTAGATACCAAGTGATACAATGTTGATGTGTACAAATATAAAATAAAATAAAATAAAATATAAAATAACGTTTATTATCTTTGAAATTTTCAGAAAATTATTTAGATTCGTCAGAAGTTGGTGTGACTCTACCGAGGGTTCCAAAATGCAACGAGACTGAGAAGAGCCCTCAAGAAACTCAGCTCGGCTTTTTTCAAAATATTTCATCTTAAATCTAATACAGAGTTATTTAGAAAGGAGCAATTCGTTACGTTGTTACAACCAGGCCGCCTTGTCATCTAAGAAATCATTAATACTACAATAAGCTTTATGGCACAATTTACTTTTTATTAGTTTTTTAAATTTATTGACAGATAAATTTGCTATTTCGGTTGGCAATGTATTGTACATTCGAATAAAGTTCCCCGCAAAAGAATTACTCACTTTATGAAGCCTAAATTTAGGAACAGCCAGTTTATCCTTATTTCTTAAGTTTAGATTATGATTATCACTATTTTTCACAAACTTACTTTTGTTCTTGTGGGTATAGAATAAAATTTCATAAATTCGTTTAGATTGAGGAACCACATTTCGTATCTTATTGAAATTTATATAGGTATTTAGTAGTAAGTTTAAAAATTTTGTAGCCTCAATCCTCGAATTTGTAGTATAATACTTCAAAAGTTATAAGAACATAAAATGGCTCCTCAATCTAAATGTTTAGATTGAGGAGCCTCGTCATAACTAGGAAAATCATGGATGAATATTTACCAAAATTAGGTATGATTTAGTAGCATTCGAGATTAGTTAGTAGACAAAATCTGAGTTTTGTAGTATTAAAATTAAATAAGTTATCATACATTATATGTGGCTCCTCAGACCATTACTTACGAGTCGTCATTTTTCATAGAAGGAGTAGTACAATGAATGCGCAATTTCTTGGTCATTTAGTAGTAAGTATTTAAGTTTTGTAGGATAAGATTCAGTAATTAATTATGAGTGGATTAGGCGATATGGCACATTTTAACTGGCTCCTCAATTGAAACGCTTAAAAAATTATATTTGCCTCTAATCTACTTATACTTGTAACGAAATTTGTAACAAACACATCAATATTTAGTATAAATTTATACTAAATGCCCGTTATAATTCTGCCATAAAAAAGTACATATTTACGAACTTATTAGCTATTCTATAATTTCCCTACAAATTATTTCGTAGGGTGTCCATGAATATATTAGTCCAAAATTATTATTAATATTTATATATAAAAATAAGGCCAAGTTTGAGTCTATTAAAATTTAAACTTTCTAACTATCACGGTTCATGAGATACAGCCCAAGACAGACGGACGGACAGTGAAGTCATAGGGCGTTTGTGCATTAGACGGAATTTTTCGGTAGTATCGGTACGATACTAATAATCAACTCAAACGAGTGAGAAGGTTAACGGAAATAGGCAACTTTTTTATTATTATATTTCTGTATTTGAAAGCAATAAGTTCTTCTACTACTGTTAAGTATTTAGGCAAGTATACTTAAATCACAAAAACTTAAATGTCATCGCCATGACTCGAATCCGTGGCTTAACAAGGGGAATGCTCTGACCACTTAGCTAAAATGAGCAATACCAACTTCATCAAATCTTTAGATTTCTAGATCGAGCTATTTATTACCAGTACAACAATTTTGACATTAAAAAAGGGTTCCGTAATATTATTCAGAGTAACTCCGATACTGGGTTCAAAACGACCATAAAATCACCAATCAATATAAGGAAATGTATTACGACGATTTCAGTTCCTGTGATTAGATTCGATGGGCTTAGATGATATTTTATGATCATCCATACATAAATACAAACATACAAATTTAAAACTGACAGACTACTACGGTGGTGTGGTCAGTAGTGCATCCGCCCTCGACGCCGGAGTCTCGGGTTTGATTCCCGGTCGGGACCAACTTTGTATGATGACACACGTTTGTACCGAAGTCTGGGTGATTCCTATGTATAAGAATCACTTATTTACCACCGTTCACCTCATGTATGTATTTACAAAAAAAATGTATGCAAGTATTTATATCAGTTTATCTAGTACTCATATCACAAGCTCTGCTTAATTCGAGGCTAGATGGCGTTGTGTGAATTGTCCTAATATATTTATATTTATAAAAACAACTATTAAAAACTTTCTAATGAAAGCATATTATTCTAATAAAGATTATATTGATGACAGAGATGCCTGGAAATATATAGGTAATATTTTTCACATCCTGCCTACGCCGGGCGCCACTGGAAATATCTTCTGCGTGTGCACCAAAGACGCTCGGCAACTGACGTAAGAGCGGCCGCGGCCTATAAATATTAATGTGTGTAATAATTAATAATATAAGTACTACTGTAATGAATTGTTGATTATTTAATATTGTTTAACAAAGTCAGGTAAACTTAGTTGATATTTTTACTTTTTAGTTTTTTTATATTACTGTCTCATAACCATAGGCTTTATATCATCAAATTTTGAAATCATAATTCATACTTTTCGACCTGAGATTAGATAAAATAAATTTCTAAAATCATTCATCCTGTTTTCATTCATATAACATGGTCACCCTTAATAGCAAATTCTTAAGGAACATCTAAAAGTAATTTGGCTTTTAAATACCAAGTGATACAATGTTGTTGTGTACATGTGTATTTAGTAGACATTTATACTAAATGTGTATCTAGTTTTTGATTCTGTTGTGATCTCAGGTAGCTACAGTCAATTATTCATTATGTAGAACATCTGGATTGAGGAGCCAGTTAAAATGTGCCATATCTCCTAATCCACTCATAATTAATTACTGAATCTTATCCTACAAAACTAAAATACTTACTACTAAATGACCAAGAAATTGCGCATTAATTGTACGACTCCTTCTATGAAAAATGACGACTCGTAAGTAATGGTCTGAGGAGCCACATATAATGTATGATAACTTTTTTAATTTTAATACTACAAAACTCGGATTTTGTCTACTAAATACTCGCGAATGTTACTAAATCATACCTAATTTTGGTAAATATTCATCCATGATTTTCCTAGTTCTGACGAGGCTCCTCAATCTAAACATTTAGATTGAGGAGCCACCTTTATGTTCTTATAACTTTTGAAGTATTATACTACAAATTCGAGGATTGAGGCTACAAAATTTTGAAACTTACTACTAAATACCTATATAAATTTCATTAAGATACGAAATGTGGCTCCTCAATCTAAACGGACATCCTTATTGAACCTGTATTCCTGGTACATTTGAGGTTTGTCTTTTTTATTTTTTGTCTTTTCACTTCAAATTGAAGAGTTTTGATAACAAGGTGGACGGTGGAAATTTTATATTTCCCACGGTCCACCCAGGTGGTCACAAGTGGTCCTTTGTAAAAAAAAACTTCCCACGGTCCACCCAGGTGGTCTCAGCAGGTGAACGGTGGTAAATAAGCGCTCTCGATATCTCATTCGAATCTCGATCCCTTTAGTTTATTTAAATGTGTCAACAGGTGCACCGAGTACAGATGAAAATGACTGGCCATTATAAAAGACACAAACCTCAAACGTACCAGGAATACATAACAACATGAGAGCCTTCAAGATTAGAGAGACTGACCATATTATAAAGTCATAAAATAATAATATTTTAAAGGGTTATACGTAGGTCACACTATAAGTTTTGCGTAACTTAAAAAAACAACATGTTAAAACCAAAATATTATGTTTATTTCTTTTCAAAATATACTCTCCTTTATATTTTAAAAATTTTTTCATGCGGTCGAACCATTTTTTAATACAGGAGGACCACAGATCTAAAGGCATGTTTTCTACGTGCTGATTTAACGCTATCACTGCCTCTCCAGAGTTGGTAAAAGTGAAACCTTTTTTGGGTGCAAAGGGGCTCTACCAACATCTTTAGGGCCCCAGCGACCTCACCTGCTAGTGGCGCACCTGCTGATAAACGGACGAGGCTCGTTAATTTACGGTACCTATGGAGTGGCTTCGGCCCCTACGTGGGTACCAGGTGGTACAACAGTGTTGGTCCGGGGGGGTACCACCGTGCAGCTGTGCTAAAGCCCCCCAAGTAACCCAGCCCAGGCTGGGTTGCGTTAGGGGTTCAGCAGCTGCACCGCCGGGCCCGGGGCGATGTATGGTGCATCAGGCATGGGACCAGTGGGGGCGAAACGGAGTCTAGTGTGGGTGGTGTGGGTCGATTCGCCAGCCAGGGAGACCCTTAGCAACGGCGTTGCCGCGGCCGCCCGCAACACAGTCATGGGGCCCGCCTGGGGCCAACCACCCCAGGAGGCTGCCCCACATGTTGCGCATAATCCTGATGTGGGATCGCCGCTCCGGGTGGTAACCGGTGTGGGGTAGCGGCGGCCTTGCATCAGGGGGGTTTGGGAGCCCTTCCGTCCAGCGAGTCGGCTCCGACCTAACCACACGGTTCTAGACAAAGCTAGCCCCTGCGCTTTGTCACTTACTGCTGCACCAAATGTCGCCCTGTCTTCACGCTTCTTCTTCAAAATCTACAATGGCAGTGCAACAAAAGAGAAATAAACGTTACACAGCGGCCCTAGGAAACCCCACAACTTCACATTTCGAGGTGGAGTTCACTAACATCCGTGGACTCCATGCGAACCTCGATACCGTCCACCACCACCTTGAGACGGGCAGAGATGCCACCCCCACACAGTGGATAGCATGTTCGCGAGAACCGAACGTTTTAAACGTTCGTTTCTCTGCCGAACGATAGTGGCCTGGAACGCCCTGCCTGTGCACGTGTTTCCTCCCACATATAATCCTGGGTTCTTTAAGCGGAGCGTGAAGAGGCACATCAGTAGGTCGTCAAGTTGAGGGCCACTCTCAATAGTCAGGCGTGTGCATTTACAGCGAAAAAATCCCCTTTCCTTCCCCTACCCACTCTTTAGAATGCAATATTACCAATGAAGGACAATCTAGACATCCTTGGCATAGACGTTCGTCGAGAGCTCAATAACACAAAATACATTGAGAGATGTATTGGGCTAGTTTCGCGGAAACCAGGAATGTTGAACAAGGTAAAACGATTCTTTACATCGCACCAGAAGTGTCTGCTGTACAAAACGCAAATTAGACCATGCGTTGAATACTGCTCTCACCTCTGGGACGGCTCCGCGAAGTATTTGCTGGACGCACTCGACTCTATGCAGCGACGCGCTGTTCGCATTATAGACTGTCCGGAGGTAACAGGAAGCCTTGAGCCGCTAGCCCAGCGCCGAACAATTGCTTCCTTGGCCGCGTTCTACCGTATTTACCACGGTGAGTGTTCTGAAGAGCTCTTCAACCTGATCCCACCCTCTCCCTTCCGACTCCGAACAACGCGTGCCGGGCAGAGATGTCACTCTCTGTTTTAAACGTTCGTTTCTCTGCCGAACGATGGTGGCTTGGAACGCTCTGCCTGCGCACGTCTTTCCTCAAACATATATTAAATTTTTCTAGTAGAAGATTTTAAACAACTAATGTAGCTGCATTCAGAATAATTTAGTGTTAATTGTGTTCAATTCCACATTCACTGTTCACTACTTCGCTACTTTCCATTTTCATCTTTTTCTTTAAGAAATAATATCATGATACTGTTGAAACTAAGCGAAAGGCCTTTCAGATCTCATGCTTTCCTTGCAAAATAGCTGCTTTGAATTTAAAAAAATAAAAATTAAAAGTTTTTCGGAAGTAGTCTAACGCAATACAGGGTAGTATGGTCGAAAGACTTAAGCCTTTTTTATTTTATACACTGTACTTTAATGATTAATTACTTTATAATAAAATGTGTATCATAAAACAACTTTTCAGTATTTATACTACTGTCTCGTAGGCTTTATATGTCGTCAAATTTTGAAATCATAATTCGAACTTTTCAACCGTAGATTAGATAAAATAAATTTCTAAAATCAGTCGTCCTGTTTTCATTCATATAACATGGTCACCCTTAGTAGCAAATTCTTAAGGAATATCGAAAAGTAATCTGGTTTTTAGATACCAAGTGATACAATGTTGATGTGTACAAATATAAAATAAAATAAAATAAAATATAAAATAACGTTTATTATCTTTGAAATTTTCAGAAAATTATTTAGATTCGTCAGAAGTTGGTGTGACTCTACCGAGGGTTCCAAAATGCAACGAGACTGAGAAGAGCCCTCAAGAAACTCAGCTCGGCTTTTTTCAAAATATTTCATCTTAAATCTAATACAGAGTTATTTAGAAAGGAGCAATTCGTTACGTTGTTACAACCAGGCCGCCTTGTCATCTAAGAAATCATTAATACTACAATAAGCTTTATGGCACAATTTACTTTTTATTAGTTTTTTAAATTTATTGACAGATAAATTTGCTATTTCGGTTGGCAATGTATTGTACATTCGAATAAAGTTCCCCGCAAAAGAATTACTCACTTTATGAAGCCTAAATTTAGGAACAGCCAGTTTATCCTTATTTCTTAAGTTTAGATTATGATTATCACTATTTTTCACAAACTTACTTTTGTTCTTGTGGGTATAGAATAAAATTTCATAAATTCGTTTAGATTGAGGAACCACATTTCGTATCTTATTGAAATTTATATAGGTATTTAGTAGTAAGTTTAAAAATTTTGTAGCCTCAATCCTCGAATTTGTAGTATAATACTTCAAAAGTTATAAGAACATAAAATGGCTCCTCAATCTAAATGTTTAGATTGAGGAGCCTCGTCATAACTAGGAAAATCATGGATGAATATTTACCAAAATTAGGTATGATTTAGTAGCATTCGAGATTAGTTAGTAGACAAAATCTGAGTTTTGTAGTATTAAAATTAAATAAGTTATCATACATTATATGTGGCTCCTCAGACCATTACTTACGAGTCGTCATTTTTCATAGAAGGAGTAGTACAATGAATGCGCAATTTCTTGGTCATTTAGTAGTAAGTATTTAAGTTTTGTAGGATAAGATTCAGTAATTAATTATGAGTGGATTAGGCGATATGGCACATTTTAACTGGCTCCTCAATTGAAACGCTTAAAAAATTATATTTGCCTCTAATCTACTTATACTTGTAACAAAATTTGTAACAAACACATCAATATTTAGTATAAATTTATACTAAATGCCCGTTATAATTCTGCCATAAAAAAGTACATATTTACGAACTTATTAGCTATTCTATAATTTCCCTACAAATTATTTCGTAGGGTGTCCATGAATATATTAGTCCAAAATTATTATTAATATTTATATATAAAAATAAGGCCAAGTTTGAGTCTATTAAAATTTAAACTTTCTAACTATCACGGTTCATGAGATACAGCCCAAGACAGACGGACGGACAGTGAAGTCATAGGGCGTTTGTGCATTAGACGGAATTTTTCGGTAGTATCGGTACGATACTAATAATCAACTCAAACGAGTGAGAAGGTTAACGGAAATAGGCAACTTTTTTATTATTATATTTCTGTATTTGAAAGCAATAAGTTCTTCTACTACTGTTAAGTATTTAGGCAAGTATACTTAAATCACAAAAACTTAAATGTCATCGCCATGACTCGAATCCGTGGCTTAACAAGGGGAATGCTCTGACCACTTAGCTAAAATGAGCAATACCAACTTCATCAAATCTTTAGATTTCTAGATCGAGCTATTTATTACCAGTACAACAATTTTGACATTAAAAAAGGGTTCCGTAATATTATTCAGAGTAACTCCGATACTGGGTTCAAAACGACCATAAAATCACCAATCAATATAAGGAAATGTATTACGACGATTTCAGTTCCTGTGATTAGATTCGATGGGCTTAGATGATATTTTATGATCATCCATACATAAATACAAACATACAAATTTAAAACTGACAGACTACTACGGTGGTGTGGTCAGTAGTGCATCCGCCCTCGACGCCGGAGTCTCGGGTTTGATTCCCGGTCGGGACCAACTTTGTATGATGACACACGTTTGTACCGAAGTCTGGGTGATTCCTATGTATAAGAATCACTTATTTACCACCGTTCACCTCATGTATGTATTTACAAAAAAAATGTATGCAAGTATTTATATCAGTTTATCTAGTACTCATATCACAAGCTCTGCTTAATTCGAGGCTAGATGGCGTTGTGTGAATTGTCCTAATATATTTATATTTATAAAAACAACTATTAAAAACTTTCTAATGAAAGCATATTATTCTAATAAAGATTATATTGATGACAGAGATGCCTGGAAATATATAGGTAATATTTTTCACATCCTGCCTACGCCGGGCGCCACTGGAAATATCTTCTGCGTGTGCACCAAAGACGCTCGGCAACTGACGTAAGAGCGGCCGCGGCCTATAAATATTAATGTGTGTAATAATTAATAATATAAGTACTACTGTAATGAATTGTTGATTATTTAATATTGTTTAACAAAGTCAGGTAAACTTAGTTGATATTTTTACTTTTTAGTTTTTTTATATTACTGTCTCATAACCATAGGCTTTATATCATCAAATTTTGAAATCATAATTCATACTTTTCGACCTGAGATTAGATAAAATAAATTTCTAAAATCATTCATCCTGTTTTCATTCATATAACATGGTCACCCTTAATAGCAAATTCTTAAGGAACATCTAAAAGTAATTTGGCTTTTAAATACCAAGTGATACAATGTTGTTGTGTACATGTGTATTTAGTAGACATTTATACTAAATGTGTATCTAGTTTTTGATTCTGTTGTGATCTCAGGTAGCTACAGTCAATTATTCATTATGTAGAACATCTGGATTGAGGAGCCAGTTAAAATGTGCCATATCTCCTAATCCACTCATAATTAATTACTGAATCTTATCCTACAAAACTAAAATACTTACTACTAAATGACCAAGAAATTGCGCATTAATTGTACGACTCCTTCTATGAAAAATGACGACTCGTAAGTAATGGTCTGAGGAGCCACATATAATGTATGATAACTTTTTTAATTTTAATACTACAAAACTCGGATTTTGTCTACTAAATACTCGCGAATGTTACTAAATCATACCTAATTTTGGTAAATATTCATCCATGATTTTCCTAGTTCTGACGAGGCTCCTCAATCTAAACATTTAGATTGAGGAGCCACCTTTATGTTCTTATAACTTTTGAAGTATTATACTACAAATTCGAGGATTGAGGCTACAAAATTTTGAAACTTACTACTAAATACCTATATAAATTTCATTAAGATACGAAATGTGGCTCCTCAATCTAAACGGACATCCTTATTGAACCTGTATTCCTGGTACATTTGAGGTTTGTCTTTTTTATTTTTTGTCTTTTCACTTCAAATTGAAGAGTTTTGATAACAAGGTGGACGGTGGAAATTTTATATTTCCCACGGTCCACCCAGGTGGTCACAAGTGGTCCTTTGTAAAAAAAAACTTCCCACGGTCCACCCAGGTGGTCTCAGCAGGTGAACGGTGGTAAATAAGCGCTCTCGATATCTCATTCGAATCTCGATCCCTTTAGTTTATTTAAATGTGTCAACAGGTGCACCGAGTACAGATGAAAATGACTGGCCATTATAAAAGACACAAACCTCAAACGTACCAGGAATACATAACAACATGAGAGCCTTCAAGATTAGAGAGACTGACCATATTATAAAGTCATAAAATAATAATATTTTAAAGGGTTATACGTAGGTCACACTATAAGTTTTGCGTAACTTAAAAAAACAACATGTTAAAACCAAAATATTATGTTTATTTCTTTTCAAAATATACTCTCCTTTATATTTTAAAAATTTTTTCATGCGGTCGAACCATTTTTTAATACAGGAGGACCACAGATCTAAAGGCATGTTTTCTACGTGCTGATTTAACGCTATCACTGCCTCTCCAGAGTTGGTAAAAGTGAAACCTTTTTTGGGTGCAAAGGGGCTCTACCAACATCTTTAGGGCCCCAGCGACCTCACCTGCTAGTGGCGCACCTGCTGATAAACGGACGAGGCTCGTTAATTTACGGTACCTATGGAGTGGCTTCGGCCCCTACGTGGGTACCAGGTGGTACAACAGTGTTGGTCCGGGGGGGTACCACCGTGCAGCTGTGCTAAAGCCCCCCAAGTAACCCAGCCCAGGCTGGGTTGCGTTAGGGGTTCAGCAGCTGCACCGCCGGGCCCGGGGCGATGTATGGTGCAGCAGGCATGGGACCAGTGGGGGCGAAACGGAGTCTAGTGTGGGTGGTGTGGGTCGATTCGCCAGCCAGGGAGACCCTTAGCAACGGCGTTGCCGCGGCCGCCCGCAACACAGTCATGGGGCCCGCCTGGGGCCAACCACCCCAGGAGGCTGCCCCACATGTTGCGCATAATCCTGATGTGGGATCGCCGCTCCGGGTGGTAACCGGTGTGGGGTAGCGGCGGCCTTGCATCAGGGGGGTTTGGGAGCCCTTCCGTCCAGCGAGTCGGCTCCGACCTAACCACACGGTTCTAGACAAAGCTAGCCCCTGCGCTTTGTCACTTACTGCTGCACCAAATGTCGCCCTGTCTTCACGCTTCTTCTTCAAAATCTACAATGGCAGTGCAACAAAAGAGAAATAAACGTTACACAGCGGCCCTAGGAAACCCCACAACTTCACATTTCGAGGTGGAGTTCACTAACATCCGTGGACTCCATGCGAACCTCGATACCGTCCACCACCACCTTGAGACGGGCAGAGATGCCACCCCCACACAGTGGATAGCATGTTCGCGAGAACCGAACGTTTTAAACGTTCGTTTCTCTGCCGAACGATAGTGGCCTGGAACGCCCTGCCTGTGCACGTGTTTCCTCCCACATATAATCCTGGGTTCTTTAAGCGGAGCGTGAAGAGGCACATCAGTAGGTCGTCAAGTTGAGGGCCACTCTCAATAGTAATGTGTGCTGTGAGAGTGGCCCACAATCGCTAGACGTCGTCACGACTTACCACCAGGCGGGCGGCGTCAATTTGGCGATCCAAATATAAAAAAAAAAAAAAAAAAAAAAAAACCTCTCATCAAATCTTTGATTTTGGGGTAAATACAGAAATCACAGGGTGCTAGGTCGGGGCTATGCGCAGGATGGGTGGCCAGTTGTACTTTTTCGGAAGCTAAAAATTACTTTGTTTTGTTAGCCGTGTGTGAAGAAGCGTTGTCATGATGTAGGAGAACGCGGCTTTTGGGTCGTCTTTCGCGATCTTTTTCTAACACCCTGGGTAAACAAATGGTAGAATACCACTCGGCATTAATGCTCTTTTGATATTCAAGTGGAATTGTACAGATGGGACCCGTAGCTGAGAAAAAAAACGCGAACGTTTCTCGCCTGCCTCACTTTTGTTGGCTTGTTCTCATTTTCAAACACCCATTCACAATATTGCTGTTTTTTTTCGGGTTATAAACAATAAATCCACGTTTCATCTCCTGTGACAATGTCATAAACAGCATTAGAATGTCCATAGTCGTACTTCAGTAGCATCTGTGAGCACCATTCCACGCGAGCCCGCTTCTGCTCCGCTGTCAGTTCATGAGGGATCCAACGACAACAAAGTTTCCTAAATTTCAATTCTTCGTGTAAAATTTTCTGGATTTGACTTATACCAATCCCCAATAGTCCTCGAATTGTCTCATAGGTACTCTGCGGGTTTTCTTCAATTAACCGCTTTACAGTAGCTACATTATTTTCGTTGACGGCAGTTGAAAGCCGCTCTTCACGAACTACGAACACTTCGTCATGAATATAGAAACTCGACCTCTCTCAAATTCAGCAAACCATCGCCTCACGGTGCTCAAACAAGGTGCTTCTCTCCCAAAAGCATTTTGAAGACGAGCGACACAGTCTTGCGGAGAGAAAGAACTTTTAAAATCATAAAAAATCCATATCAGACCCACGGTACCCCTGGCCATACCCCTGGTGGTACCGTAGGTCTATTAAAGTTAAACAGTACCACGGAGTAAGTAACCCTAGTGATGTGTTGACCTACTTGTGACTTACGAAATATGGGTACAATAAACAGCTCCATCTACCTCACCAAAGCATAAAACAGAAGAATCTATATGACATTTTTCCCTCTGAACACGTGGTCCGACTGCTTTGTCCGAAAAATCGGGCCACGTGAACTTTTTTTCTTTGTCGTAAGCTATTATTATGGGGGAAGAAATAATATTTCTCCATCGCAAAGGCGGCTCAGTTTTATTATACGGTGACCGACAATTTTACCGTAACAAATGAACAAGTGGGAATAGCTACTTGTAGCGGAAATATATACCCAGTAGTACCATAGAAACACAAACAACAAAAGTACTAGGAGTACAGAACTAGAAAAGAGCACTCGCCAACTCTTATCTCGCTCAGTTTGGTTTATTCAAAATGTGTTCGAAGAAGTTTTGTTCAGAAACCGCTGAGCCTCGATTTCTCGAGACGCTGGCCTGTGGTCCCGTTCCAGCGCCTCCTTGTGCCATTGGAACAATGACGCAAGGGCTCTCGCTTCCAGGTCCCATGGAGGGGTCGCGGCTAGGAGACATGCAGCCTCTAGGGAGATCGTGCGGTACCCTCTTATTGTTCTGACGGCCAAGGCCCTCAACGATCTGTGTAAAACAGCAGTGTTGTTGGCCGTCAGTCTCGGCGCCCATACGGGAGCCCCGTACACGGCCATACTCCGCACGATCCCCAGGTACAGTCTCCTGCCGGAAGCGTTGGGTCCCTTTAAGTTGGGCATCAGTCGCGAAAGCGCGGCTGCTGCCCCCGTCACTTTGGGGACCAAACTTCGGAAATGTGGTCCGAAGTTCCACCGGCCATCAAGTACGAGCCCCAGATACTTCATGGAGGGCTCGATGCCGATGCTAACACTCCCTACATTTATGCTGGATCCTGGAGATGGCCCGCGCCGAAGTCCGTGAAAACACAGCGCCTCGGACTTATTCAGTGCCACGTCCAGTCCCAGCCGCCGTATACGACCCACGACTTCAGCAACCCCAGTCGTGACCTTGAGTGTTGCCTCCTAGTGCGTTGCTCCCCGCGCCGTGACGAGGGTATCGTCCGCGTAACAAGTTACGCTGACGCCCTCAGACAACGCACCCCGCAACACCCAGTCGTATCCGATGTTCCACAGGAGAGGTCCTAGGACCGACCTCTGAGGAACACCGAACGACACATTTTGCCGAGCTGGCCCGAGCCAGCTAGGGTAAGTTATGGCCCTCTCGGATAAATATGCCCCGACAATGCGACGGAGGTAGAGAGGCACTCCGTGGTAGATCAGTGCCTCTCTAACGCAGCTACAAGGTAAGGTGTTAAAGATGCCCCGCGAGACTGCTTACTCCGCCAGGGTCTTCACGCGCATGATCGCGCTCACGGTGGACCGTCCCCGACGGAAACCTTACTGGTTGTCCGCCAGGTCTGGGCCCACACGCGTGAGATGCTCGACGAGGCGTTCCGCGATAATTCGCTCAAAGAGCTTACACACCTCGTCGAGCAGCACGATCGGCCGGTAACCGGACGGTTACCATGGGTTCTGCTCCAGGGTCTCCAGGAGCTCCTCGCGGGCTGCCGTCTTAGCCCGCGTGATTGCTTCCTGGAGGGTGCCCTTAGCCTCTCTGTAGGACGCATATAGCTCCGCCTCCCGGGCTGCCGCGTCGTCTGGTCGAAGATGCCTCTGGCGTGACACGCACCTTGAATAAAATACTAGGACTACAGAACTACATAAGCACTCTCGAAATCTCATTCGAATCTCGATCCGTTTAGTTTATTTAAATGTGTCAACAGGTGCACCGAGTACAGATGAAAATGATTGTCCATTATAAAAGACACAATCCTCAAATGTACCAGGAATACAAAATTCAATAAAATTAAAAAAATAAAAAATTGTTTATTGGTATTAACAAATGTTTAGATAATAATATATAAGTGATGAGAGTCTCCTTTTAAGCATGAAATGCCTGTAGTAGGAGAACTCTGCTCTTCAATAGCTTGTAATTGTTAAAAATACAATGGAGCTGCGTTAAGATCGAGTAGTAACCAATTCATAAGATAAGATAAATAAATTTCATCCATAAGACATAATTTATGCAAGAAATGCAATGTGTATGTGTGTGTATGTGTGTGAATGTGTGTGTGTGTGTGTGTGTGTGTGTGTGTGTGTGTGCGTGTGTGTGTGTGTGTGAATGTGTGTACGTATTTAGGTACAATAAGTATGATTCATGATCAGATAACCATGCCATCCAAGATAGTCTCTACTTCTTCGTAGGTAAGTGGTTTTAGCCAATTAATTAAAAGACGCTTACACTCGTACAATGGTCTATTCCGTAAGTTAAGCTGTTTGTTAGCTTCGTTGTATAGTTTAGCAGCACGCTTAGAGAACTGTCTGTCAGCAAATTTTGTTTTAGTTGTTGGTATGTCTACTACACGATCTTGCCGCCTTGAGTGGGCTATGACGACATTTTTTGGGAGAGATTTATGTAGTTTTAGGATTGTGCAAATTATGTATAGTTTCCTGACAGACAGAATTTCACTGATTTAATAAAGTTGTTCAGTGCTAAAGCGCATTCTTTTAAAATACATTATTTTTAGTAACGCTCGTTGACTTCGTTCTACAGTAATAAGTTTAGTTTTTACAGCACCACCCCACACCGTTATACAATAACCCAATACAGATTGTGCCAACGCTATGTAAATTTCATTCAGGATGTTTCGTTTTTGTCCTAGTACACTGTTAATATTGGATGGCACAACACTCCTTAAGGTTTTGAACACCCAGCTTAATTTTCTCATTCTTGCTGCTATATGTTCAATATGAGAATTCCACGATAGGTTTTCATCAACTACTATTCCTAAGTATTTGGTCTTTCGCGGCGGTGAGACCGATCATGGACGATTGGCTGCAGAGGCAGCATGGTGACCTCACGTACCGTGCGACGCAGATGGTTGCCGGGCATGGATGCTTCGGTAGCTATCTGTTTCGCATGCATCGTGAGGTCACACCCCGGTGTCAACACTGCGAGGTTTCCGACGACGACACCGCACTCCACACGTTGGTGGAGTGCTCAGCGTGGGCGAGTCAGCGCCGGGACCTCGTAGTGGGTCTGGGCGTGGATACCCTCTCGCTGGGGACCATGCTTCAAGCCATGGTGTCCAGCGGGAGTAGGTGGAACGCGGCCGTGTCCTTCTGCGAGCAAGTCATGCTCGCGAAGGAGGCGGCCGGGAGGGAGAGGGAGCGTACCCTCCCCGCCGAGTTCCGTAGTCGGCGGCCAGGCCGCCCCAGACTACGCGACTACGCCCAAGACTATCGTCCTCCATGATCGGGGCCTGAGGACGGCGGGATCGCCACCCACCGTCCTTACAGAGGCAGGCTAGAAGGGTTGCGTGCTGCGGGGCCTTTGCCCCATAGCACGCAACCAGATTCACTCACTGACGCGGGATAAAACCCGACCCCAATGACGCGGGATTCTCGTCCCGACCAAACACCCGCAGAGACCACAGGGGTGGTCAAAGTCCGCCGGGCGCCACTGGACATACCCTCTGCTAGTAACCAGGGACGCCCGGCAACGGACGTTAGAGCGGCCGCGGCCTTGGGCCGCGGAATTAAAAAAAAAAAAAAAAAAAAAAGTATTTGGTCTTAGATACTTTAGCAATTTCGGGGCAGGCACAGGTCCCCGCGATGGGTTTGTTACATGCGTGAATTTTGATTTTAAAATCTCTAGATGGTTGTGTACGTTTAGTAATGCTGAAGGAGATAATTATAATTAGTTTTAGTTGTGTTTAAGGTTAAAAGGTTATCGTTCAGCCATTCAGCAATTTGACTCATGCCATTCTCTGCACTAACCATAACGTTAGCCCAGGTTCTGCCACTGAAGATGATTGCGGTATCGTCAACGTATGAGATGATTTTCGCGTTTGGAACCTTGAGGGTGCAAAGGTCATTAATGTACATTAGAAATAGTGTAGGTCCCAACACGCTTCCCTGTGGTACACCGTATGATACCTCCACCTCATCACTTACAAAGTTCCCTATCTTAACCCTTTGTTTCCTGTTTGCTAGGTATTCATTGAAGAATTTGAGAGGTGTTCCTCTTATCCCGTTTTTCTCCAATTTGGACACAAGAGTTGGAACAGAGACCGTATCGAAAGCTTTTTTCATGTCCAGGAATACGGTAAGACATTTTTTTCCCTCATCTAGGTTCTCAGATCTAATAACTAATGAAGTCAGAGTTGTTACTGCGTCTTCCGTAGACAGTCCCTGTCGGAAGCCATATTGCGAGTCCGAGATTAGGTTGTATTTATTAATATAGTTTGTGAGTCTAGTATTTACTAACTTTTCAATAAGTTTAGCTATGGCTGGTAATACCGAGATAGGTCTATAATTGTTTACATCTTCTTTTTTCCCACCCTTGTGTATGGGAAACACAATAGATTGTTTCAAGGGACCCGGGAAAACGCCATTTGAGAAGCATAGGTTAGCTAAATGAGAGATGATAGCTACCAGATCTCCGCTAACGTATTTTATGAATCTGGTAGATATATTGTCCCATCCAGGAGCGATGTCCGTATTCATGCCTTTCAACACCCTCTCAACTTCGTCTGGGTCTGTGCTCAATAACACAAAAGAATTAACTGGGTTTGGTAAAAGCTTCAAAGAGTTAATATAACGTGTTGGTTGGATATGTTGCGCCAGTTCCTTCCCTATGCCAGCAAAGAAGTTGTTTACACAGTTAACAGACTCGTGTGGTGATGGTTTGCTTTTTAGTAAATCTGTGTTATTTTGTCTCTTATTATTTGTGTAAGTTATAGTTTTTACATTTTTCCAAAGCATTTTTGTGTTTGTGAGAGAGTTTGTGAGCAGGCTCTCCTCGTACTTTCGTTTCAGTTTTTTAAGCAGGTTGTTACAGTAATTCCTATATCGGCAGTACGAAATCTTTAATATAACATTCTGTGGATCACTTCGTGATTTCATTTGGAGCCTGTTACGGTTATTTATGCAGCGTAAGAGGCCCGGCGTAATCCACGGTTTGATGGTTTTTTTACTATTCGAGATTAATCTAGTACTGGTACTGTATTGCAGAGACACCTTTATTTTACTAATTAATTTAGATGCTAAGACGTTAGGGTCCTGACAGTGCATTAATTCCGTTAAATTGCTCTCACGCAAGTGTGTTCTAGCCTGTTCAAAATTTACGGTCCTTCCTCGTAGTCAAACTTTTTGGTCAAACTGGTTTGACTATGAGGAATTACGTTTCCTCGTGGTCAAACTTGTTTAACGACCCTCCCTGTATTGCTGTTTAGTTCAAAATGTGTACAGTCAATCATTAAAGTGCTTGTTCATAAGCTTAAAAAAAGGTTGCCCGCTCCGAGAGTGTTTGACATTGTATTGTGTGCCGGGGGGTATCGATCCATTTTTGAGCGGAGCTCAATCTTAGACGACAAGTGTAAATCGTTTGTGTGTCTACTCCTCCGAAACGGCTTTACCGATTTTGACCAAATTTGGCATGCTGGTCGACATCATACCCGGGAGTGCATATAGAGCTGACCACGGAATAATCACCGAAAATGTCCTGGACATCACCAAAAAACCAGATGATTAAATCGTTGCTATGGAAGCACGTGCGTCAACAATGAAAATAGTTATTTTTTGATTCGATTAATTAATTTAAGTGTTCGATTCTGATTCTGATATGTAATAAAACATTTGTTCCGCTCAACATTTGCAATTAGCAGCATGCATTGCATATGTACCTAGTTATATTATATGTAGGAAAGAGAATCGCCGCATTTGACGTTTGACATTATCTTAGTTATCTATGACTGTACATACATAAACGGCATGCATACAGGGCGATAAAAAGTTGCAATGTCAATGAAGTTTGACCACGAGGAAACATAATTCCTCATAGTCAAACCAGTTTGACCAAAAAGTTTGACTACGAGGAAGAAGGGAAAATTTATGGTTGTAGTAATTTTATTTGTGTTATGTGTATGTTTTATTTTAGAAAGTGTTAAAAATGTCGTGAAATTGTCAGTTATCGATGTTTGCATGACAACAATCGATGCAAAAGTCGTTTTTTTGTGAATCCTCAACATAAAGTGGTCGAGACATCTAGGTTCTCTTGTAGCTAATGTATGACCTGCTAGTATACCAAAAGTGGCCAACATATTCAAATAATCATGCCATTTGTACATGTCCGTAGAATTTTCCTCGTTAAGTGGCCGAATATTGATGTTTATATCGCCAGTTATAACAATGTTTTTGGTTTTGTTAATTAAATCCAAGTGTAGACCTAAAGAACTGAGAAAACTATCTATATTTGAATTAGAGGGAGATCGGTAAATACACATAATAACGAAGTCCAAGCCTGTTAGCTGTAGACCTGATGCCTGGGACAAATTAAGTTCTTTTACATCCACGTGTATGGAGTTTTTTACGTACATAACTACACCATCATTCTGGTTTAGATGTCGTGTTATTGTATATGAGGTGTACTTATTTAGTTGCGGTACAGGTTTGTCGGGAGATAAACGGCACTCCGTCAAAACAATAAAGTCGATTTCAAAGTGAAGCCCACACAACATTGTGTAAAATCGTCAAAGTTGCAGTAAATACTTCTGATGTTTTGTGAGATAATAGACAAATCATTTTTATTAACATTGAGATGTTCCGTGATATTAGATGGAGTACACATACTCGAGCAAGCAATCTCAAAACAATCTATGTCATTAGCTCTGTGAAAGATTTCAGCCATTAAAAATAATTAAGGAGTAAGTAGTCACAACTTGATAAAAATCGATGTTTTTAGTTCTTGTTATGTTTGCGAGTGAGACTGAAGCAATGTGTAGCATGATTAGCAACTTGTGAGTATATTTTCTATATACATAACAACATAAGAGCCTTCAAGATTTTAAATTCTTTTAAATTCAGTGAAAACCGATTGAATGTTTGAACTCATTTTTCTCAAAAAGTACCAGGCGATCATAAAAATAAAACCATTTAAAATTAAAATATTTTTTATTTAAATAATGTCAGCGATAAAAGTAGTATAAAATTACATGGAACAAATGGGACAAAATCGTATATTGTAAGGTTGCAAAATTTCCAAGTGGAACTGGCTTCATGAGTTCCATGAAGCTGAACGAACTGGGAATAACCGTTTTTTCGCATATTTACCACCGTTCACCTGCTGAGACCACCTGGATGGACCGTGGGAAGTTTTTTTTTACAACAGACCACCTGTGACCACCTGGGTGGACCGTGGGAAATATAAAATTTCCACCGTCCACCTCGTTATCAAAACTCTTCAGATTTGAAGTGATAAGACAAAAAAAAAGACACAAACCTCAAAAGTACCAGGAATACATAACAACATAAGAGCCTTCAAGATTTTAAATTCTTTTAAATTTAGTGAAAACCTATTGAATGTTTGAACTCATTATTCTGAAAAATTACCAGGCGATCATAACAGACTAGGAGGTTCTGGTTTTGAAAATGGAAAAAATGTATTGTTTGATAACTGGTTATGAAACAATGAAAAAAAATCCATATTCATAACCAGAACCTCCTATTCGGTTATGATCGCCTGGTACTTTTTCGGAATAATGAGTTCAAACATTCAATCGGTTTTCACTGAATTTAAAAGAATTTAAAATCTTGAAGGCTCTTATGTTGTTATTATTCCTAATACATTTGAGGTGGGCGGTGGAAATTTTATATTTCCCACGGTCCACCCAGGAGGTCACAGGTGGTCCGTTGTAAAAAAAAACTTCCCATGGTACACCCAGGTGGTCTCAGCAGGTGAACGGTGGTAAATAAGCGCGTTTTTTTCAGTCGTAGATGTTAATATCACATCACTATTAGTCGGTGGTACCGTTTAACTAAGACCCACGGTACCACCAGGGGTATGGCCAGGGGTACCGTGGGTCTGAAATGAAAAAATCATCGCTAAATCTTTTCGACTTAATTCCATTTTCGTTGCATACGTAGAACTTTGATGTGTGAAAAAACCATTGACAAATGATTTCTCGCCAATTGTTTTTTTTTTAATTACTAAGAAGGTTGCAACGTTTAAAAAATATAACATTCGAAATTCAAATAGTTCCGATTAGCTAGAAGTGCAAAACTTTTACTGTGCCCCATGTAAAACCAAAACATTAACCACAATCAGAACCTCCTATTCTGTTATGATCGCCTGGTACTTTTTCGGAATAATGAGTTCAAATATTCAATCGGGTAAGTTGTATATTCTGGTCCATTTTTTATTCCATCGAACATAGTAGAACTAGTGTGAAAAAAAGTTCCCAGTAGTTCTACGGTAGAACCATGGTAGAACTGTTTAGTAGAAATAGTGGGAACGAATCGAAAGTGGGATTCACTAGTGTGCATGCATCATATCTGCAGTAGAACAGTCGAATACATTTTTAACACTTGTGATCATATGCTCCACTTTTACCCGTTCTACCACCGGTGGTATAAATCATTACAAGGATTACCAAGGATACATTATGGATGTAAGTCCGAAATAAATAATAATAATTATTATTTCGTTTATTTCTTTACATTCTTATCTTATACATTTTTAAATACATTTATAAAAAAAACAAATACATTTAAAAATATAAAAATTAGTGACCCACCAGTAGCGTAGTAGGACCCAAACTACCGGCGGTGGAGGCTACAGACTAAGAAACCTCCTAACAATACGGCACGTGTCGAGGATAACAGCCTTCTGAATCTGACTCTTGATCCAACAATCTAACGAGAGTCTCTTGAGATGTTGATTGAGACTCTTCGCTATTAATCCGTTTGCCGAAACGACCACCGGGACAATGATCGTCGAGTCTACGTCCCACATGGCGGTTATCTCGAAGGACAGATCAAGGTATTTACTAAGTTTGTCTTTCTCAGCCTTCACGAGATTTTCGTCATGCGAGACGGCGATATCGACGAGCACTGCCCGACGCTGGGTCCGATCAACCAACACGATATCGGGCCTATTGGCAACAATAGTCCTGTCCGTGATGATTGATCGGTCCCAGTAGAGCAATGCACGACCAATCTCAAGAACTGGCACTGGTGTGTACTTATAGTACGGTACTTCAAACTCAATAAGGCCATATTGAAGAGCAAGTTGTTGGTGGATGATCCTGGCTACTTGATTGTGCCTATGCAAGTACTCGGTGTTAGCAAGATACGAACAACCGAAAATAATATGGCGAAGTGATTCACCAGGACGGTGGCATGCTCGACAAATGTCGACCGTACCGTCCTTCATGATGTATTTCCGATAGTTGTTCGTCTTGATAACCTCATCTGCAATTGCACAGGCAAAACCTTCAGTTTCCCCAAAGAGGTCCCCAAAACGCAGCAAGTTCACCGAAGCGAGTAGGTCTACGTCGGGTCCTGCTAAGACCCGGTAGAACCGCCCGTGTAGCTCCTTACTCTTCCATACGTCCCTACGGTCTTCAGTACCTAGCACCTTTGGTTTACGCCAGTTCTCGTTAGCCAAGGAAAGAGGTGTCAGGCCCTTTCCAACCATCACGACATCGCAATGAATGTCACACCCGTTCTGTAGAAAGTAATCTCTCAGACTGCACACTTCACGGTTGTGGAGGTTCTTGGCATTCAAAAAGCCTCGACCCCCCCCCACTTCCGCGGAATGTACAGTCTCATGACAGAAGATCGTGGGTGTAACATTCAATGCGATGTCAGTTGTTGACGGACTCGCCTATCCAGGGCGTCTAGTTCCGTTTGAGTCCACCTAAGTATGCCAAAGGAGTATAACAATAAAGGTATCACTCAACCGTTGAAAGCGCGCATTTTGTTAACACCGGACAAAGAACTGTTAAGAACTATTGTCAGGCGGCCAAAAAAACGTTCTTTCACCGATTTCTTGATATCCTCTACCTCTATACTCAATGACTCTGACATACCTAGGTATTTGTATGTTTCGGTCTCGGAGAGAGATCTGAGTTATTATCTCAGAAAGTTGTAAATTCGGTGAATTTATAACCTTCCCCCGTTGTACATGCATAACCGCACACTTATCAACACCGAACTCCATCTTAATGGCATTACTAAAAACTTCCGTAGTTTTTAATAATGTCACTAAATCTTGGTGCTTCAGTGTGAACAGTTTGAGGTCATCCATGTACATCAGGTGAGATAGAACCTCACCCCCTCTACGAAACCGATAGCCTAGCCCTGAATCCTTCAGCAATGTGCTTAGTGGATTCAGTGCTAAACAAAACCACAATGGACTCAAACTGTCGCCCTGGAATATACCACGCTCGATACTTATCAAGCCTTGCGGGTCAGAGGCGTGCCCACCACTACCTGGTTGATGAAGGACTGTGGTCCACTGTCCCATACACGAGACTAAGAAGGATTTAAGAGTCGGATTAATTTTTTACAACTCTAAAATCCTCCTCAGCCATGAATGAGGCACCGAATCATAGGCCTTCTTGTAGTCAATCCAGGCAGTAGAGAGGGCGCCCCTACTCCGCTTGACTTGTTAGCTAATGGCCATATCAATGAGGAGTAGCTCCTTAGTACCACGAGACCCAGCCCTACATCCATTCTGAGCGTTATCTAAGATATTATTAGATACTATGTGCGAGTTTATTTTACTTCACAGAATAGATGTAAGGAGCTTGTAGATGGTAGGTAAGCAAGTGATGGGTCTATAGTTTTTAGGTTCCGTGGTACTACCTGATTTATGGAGCAGGAAGGTGATGCCAGTGGTCATGAAAGCGGATAAGGAACCAGACTCAAGGGCTTCTTGATACTGTGTTGCCAAGCGTTCATGCGAGCTCTGAACCCACTTTATCCAAAAGTTGTGCAATCCATCCGGCCCAGGACTTTTCCAGTTCGGGGCCGTACGCATTGCACAGCTAACGTCTTCGGAGTATGGTAATAGACTCCATGGGTTCGATGATACTGCATTCACGCTCGACGACACGGATCCAGTCGCCCTCCGAATGTTCGACGGGCACCGACCATATGTCACGCCAAAATTGATTCATGGCGTGAGCATCTGGCAGTTGTCCGTCGCTCAAACGTTGTCCAGTTCCCTCCCACTGTCGGTACACCTTCCTTTGGTCACTTTGGAAGATGCGATTCTGCCAGTATCTATTTACACGCTCTCTATAACGACGGATACGGCTTGCCCATGCATACACTTTCTGTTTCAGAAAGTCAATACGTTCCGTGACATTGGCTAAGTATTGCTGGGAATACCGGTCCCAGCAAATGCCTGAGTCACGAAACGCATGACCCGGGGACGACTATTTCCCCGGCTGAAAGAGATAAGCTTTGCTATCAGAGTCCTAAATGTGCCGAAACGTCGCTCGATTCTTGCCTGCCATACGGGAACACCATCCGGTCGTGGTGCACGGTTAACTTCGGGGAATTTAACGCGTGCAACACGACAAGCGGCAATGGCTCCACAGTAAAGAATCGAGTGATTATCAAGCAAATCACTGCTAGTCCTTAAGTACGGCTCTAGCAATGCATTCAGGGCTCCCATCAACGCCAGATTTCGTTTATGCATTGGCAAGCGTGGTAGCCGTGGTCTAGAATTAGGTAGAAACCTATACTGCGAGATCACATCTTCCAAAGTACTCCTCAATTGCTCGCTTACCTGCATAGATGTATCACTCGTATCATTTCCCGCGTCGGGTGCGGGCGTCGCTAACGTCACACTTGTAGCAACCGTCTGTGTCACAGGTGACGGTGCTCTCGTTGACACTGGAGCTGTACGAGTAGATAATACTTCCAGGCGTAGTCGATCAAGCACAGATTGATCCAACAACTTACATCATTGGATAGCCCGCACTTGATCCGATAGTCGTTGGACGGCAACGGTAATTGTTGGTTCAAGAGCCTGAAACAAAGGAAGCATTCTTGAACGGTACGCAGTCAGGTTGGTTTCCCCATCTGTAGCCTCATAATATACCCGCATGACGTTTTCATTGATGGATGAAGTCCATCGCATGCGGTGCACAATAGGTAGTGGTAGTGGGGACCCTACTCGAAGCTGGTAGGCTTCGGGGCCCCAAACTGCTCGGCGGCCGGCCTCTCCCTCGCCGGCGTACAGGTATTGGCGACGTCGGCGGAGAGAAATACTCGTCACTTGAAGAGCTCGACGCCACTGCGAGCACCTGAGTGAGCGATATGCGGTCCGGTGCCTGCGAGGCGGAGTTTAGTGACGAGTCCGGGGGAGTGTTAATTGTGCATTTCTGCTTCTGGCTCTTGTTTGCATCTCAATCACTTCATTTTGAATTTAGCCATAATATTGTTGATATTTTCGTAGGTATTCATATGACATGTGTCAAATCTTCTATGCTTATTTTGTAGACTTTGTTTATTGTTATAAAATAGTATAAAATCCTTTATTTATTGACTTTTTGCTTATATTAATTTGGTATCTGAAGTAATTGTATAAATTTAGGTAATAATATGTAAATAAAAATATTAAAATATTTTAAGAATTAAAATGATGTATGAGATGTTCAGAGTTGCCAGTTATTTATTATTATAAACCAGTGGTACAGCGGAGCAAAACCCTTTTTATTTTATAATTTTTAGAATTAATTCTATTTTCTGTTGTTAATATACGAGTATATAAATTTAATTTGCTTTTGATTATACTTCTGGTTAACTGCGAATATGGTGAGTTGAGAATCTGGTAAGTTGCGAATCTGGTGAATTGAGAATCTGGTGAACTGCTCCTGAGGGAACAGGTGCACCGAGTACAGATGAAAATGATTGTCCATTATAAAAGACACAAACCTCAAATGTACCAGGAATACATAACAACATAAAAGCCTTCAAGATTTTAAATTCTATTAAATTTAGTGAAAACCGATTGAATGTTTGAACTCATTATTCTGAAAAAGTACTAGGCCATCATAACAGAATAGGAGGTTCTGGTTGTGAAAATGGAAAAAATGTGTTGTTTGATAACTGAAACAATGAAAAAAAATTCATATTCATAACCAGTTATGAAATCTTGGTAATGAACGTGGACGAAGAGATTGATCCTATAGTGTCATCCCAATGGTGCAGATGAGACCATACCCAATCCGCGGTTTCGTTTGCACCATTGATGGTGCAGGTCACAACGGGGAATATTATTGAGTTTGTCAGGTACATACTTTCATATAGGAAAGCGTTAATTTTGTTCAGAAACCGTTCACCTTTGATCGTGCCTAATATTTGATGACATTGAAATCAAATGTACCAGGAATACATAACAACATAAGAGCCTTCAAGATTAGAGAGACTCGTTTCAGACCCACGGTACCCCTGGCCATACCCCTGGTGGTACCGTAGGTCTTTTAAAGTTAAACGGTACCACCAAGTAAGTGACCCTAGTGATGTGTTGACCTACCTGTGACTAGGAGAATAGGAGGTTCTGGTTTTGGAAAAAATGTATTGTTTGATAACTGGTTATGAAACAATGAAAAAAAATCCATATTCATAACCAGAGGTTGAGGTTTGTGTCTTTTATAATGGACAATCATTTTCATCTGTACCAGGGGTACCGTGGGTCTGAAGTGCACCTGTTGACACATATTTAAATAAACTAAACGGATCGAGATTCAAATGAGATTTCGAGAGTGCTTATGTAGTTCTGTAGTCCTAGTATTTTATTCAAGGTGCGTGTCATTTATAATAAAATATGGCCTCACCATCAATGTGACTAACGAAATATGGGTACAATAAACAGCTCTGTCTACCTCATCAAAGCATAGAACAGAAGGCGATCATAAAAATAAAACAATTTAAAATTAAAATAATTTTTATTTAAATAATGTCAGCGGTAAAAGTAGGTAGTAAATTACATGGAACAAATGGGACAAAAATCGTATATTGTAAGGTTGCAAAAGTTCCAAGTGGAACTGGCTTCATGAGTTCCATGAAGCTGAACGAACTGGGAATAATCCGTATTTTTTCAGTCGTAGATGTTAACATCACATCACTATTAGTCGGTGGTACCGTTTAACTTTAAAAGACCCACGGTACCACTAGGGGTATGGCCAGGGGTACCGTGGGTCTGAAACGGAGAGACTGACCATAATATAAAGGCATAAAATAATATAAAAAAATAGAGTTTCATTTCTTAAGATTGCTGTTACTTTTTTAAAATAGGTAAATAATAAATTAAATTCGTATTTTTTAAAAAATGTAGGTAATATATATTTAAATAATTACTTAAGAATATTATTCCTAGAGTTAGTATTATTGTTTATCCATTACACGGTTATATCTGTTATTTTTATTATAAAGTTGAACTAATTGGATCAATTTAGTCCCGAAATTTCAACTTTCAAAATAAATTACAAAGTTGAAATAAGTGGATTTTGTTTTCCAATTAGTTCAACTGGTTGAACTTCGAGTTGAACTTTGTGGAATAGAGGTCAATAGCCTCAATAGATTGCATAATTAGGCGCATATAAATGCAAATCCTTAATGTAAAGATGATAGTATGATGACTGTGAAGAATAAAAATCTCCAGTATCACACTAGTGTGACGGGGAAGAAAAAAATTCTTCTGTTCCAAACTGGTGTGACAAAATGGTGTGACGTTTAGTCATACCCCGCATATTAGTCTCGTAAGCCTCTCCGACGCTCCAGCTGGTGGGTAAGGTTGACTTTCAGCGTTACACATTGTGGGAAAAAAATAAGAACGACCCATTTCCTCAAACGGATGGAACCGCATAAAAATAAAAACTCCAAGTGTAAAATATTTTTATTCTTAAGTAAATTAAAAATATTTATAACAATCCAAACGTTTAAAACATCATCTTTAGTAACATTTAATACTAATTCAATTCAATTCAGTAATATTTATTGAAAATATGTAAAGTCAAATCACAAATTTAAGGATAAATATAAAATAAAACTTAATATATGAATCAAGATGTACCTCACCCAGCACCACTTTCAGTCGTCGTTGTCGTTGTCGTTTTCGTTGTCGTTGTCGTTGGTAGAGCGTAGAACGATATTCCCTGGTCTGCAATATCCCATACGACAGGTGCATAATACGCAAGGTACAACCACAGTGTTATTACAACAAGTATAAGGTTTACCACGTTAAATTTGATCTGAAATAAAGAAGCATCAAATCACAATCATTTATGATAAACTTTTTGAGATAACAACGTTGGCATGATACCTATGTAGATAGGTGCGGTCTCTGTCAAGGAGGTTGGATTAAGTTTTGTACGGCAACTTTGGTCAGGCATTATCCCGTGACGGTGAGTAAAAGGCTTCTGTAAGGACGGTATATAACCCGCCCGCCGTCTTTAGGCCCCGATCATGGAGATCGGTAGTCTTGCCAATAGCCTTAACCATAAAATAAGCAATCTCAATATACTTCTCTTAATCTAGTTAATCTATCATTAAAATGTAACTAGTTTCCAGGCTATAATACCTACAGTTTTCATCAGACAGTGATGTGCTGCATCAGATGCATTATGTAAATAAACCCAACACTACCCAAAATCACGTATTTAGCCTTAGGGTATACAGACAGAAGATTTCATTAAGCTCACAATTCACCAATCAGTGTTGAGTCCCACGTAAGGAGCCGAGACTCTTGTCGTATCCGGACACTTTGGGGAAGTACCTTTTTTGGGGGGAGGCCTATGCCCAGTAGTGGGTGTTAAAAAGGTTGAGATGATGATGATAAATAGCATCCATCCGTCAGCAAGAGCACCGACTGAAGATGAGATTGCCTTTGGCCTTGGAAGATGTAGGTAGGGTTCAGTAAATATAAACTTAATTAGTTCTAACTAATATTAATAAGTTGTATTTACCATTTTTAATTTGGGAACTTTTCCAACATAGTGACAGAAGTAAGCTGGAGTGTAAAGGTAAGGGTAAGTAAATCCCATGGAACAGGATATCCCTACAGCTAAAGCTAATATGTACGAACGTATCGGCCACGGTGATGGTGCCTGGCTTACCTGGAAATATAAAAATTATTTTGTACTAGTGGTCGCCCGCGACTTCGTCCGCGTGGTAATTTGGATTTTTTCCCGTTCCCGTCGCGCCGCGTCATATTTTGAACAATTCACACAATATCTTTATAAATTGTAGCCTATGTGTTATTCTGATGTATAAGCTATATTATTGTAAAGTTTCATAAAATCCATTCCGTAGTTTTTACGTGAAAGAGTAACAAACATCCATCCCTCCATATTAGTAGGATTAGATACCTAAGTACATGATATTATTTTATGGGATAAATTTATATGCACATCAAAAAACTTACCACTCCTCAATTTATTAGCATCAGATAAATATGCTTTACAGCGAATAAATTGTTACTTTCTTTTTTTATATTTTTATAAATTATTTCCCTTCAAATAAACCAATTGCTCAACTATAACTACTACTAAAAAATAATGATAAATATACATCAACAGTGTATTTGTGTATTTTCTTTTTCAAAGTTGATAACCGTACAAAAATAAGATTTGCATATCAAAATAAAACCTAATAAAACTCATAGGGCAATCCGACAATAGATTATGATGCATGTAAATAATTTGTCATGTTATCATCACAGAAGTTGTTTGGATCAGAATATTTATCCAGGAAGTAACCATCACGGGTTCCGTACCAAAACGGCAAACAAATCACGTTTGTTGTATGGGAGCCCCCTTAAATATTTATTATATTGTTTCTTAGTATTTGTTATTATAGAAGCAACAGGAATACATTATCTGTAAAAAGGTCACCATTCTAACTATCACGGATCATGAGATACAGCCCAAGACGGACGGACGGACAGAGAAGTCTCAGTAGGTAATAGGGTTCCCGTTTTACCCTTTGGGTACGGAACCCTAAAAACAATCTAAGTAAGTAAGTATAAGTTGCAAAGGGGCTCTACCAACATCTTTAGGGCCCTAGCGACCTCACCTGCTAGTGGCGCACCTGCTGATCAACGGACGAGGCTCGTTAATTTACGGTACCTATGGAGTGGTTTCGGCCCCTACGTGGGTACCAGGTGGTACAACAGTGTTGGTCCGGGGGGGTACCACCGTGCAGCTATGCTAAAGCCCCCCAAGTAACCCAGCTCAGGCTGGGTTGCGTTAGGGGTTCAGCAGCTGCACCGCCGGGCGCGGGACGATGTATGGTGCAGCAGGCATGGGACCAGTGGGGGCGAAGCGGAGTCTAGTGTGGGCGGTGTGGGTCAATTCGCCGGCCAGGGAGACCCTTAGCAACGGCGTTGCCGCGGCTGCCCGCAACATAGTCATGGGGCCCGCCTGGGACCAACCACCCCAGGAGGCTACCCCACATGTTGCGCATAATCCTGATGTGGGATTGCCACTCCGGGTGGTAACCGGTGTGGGGTAGCGGCGGCCTTGCATCGGGGGGGTTGGGAGCCCTTTCGTCCGACGGGTCGGCTCCGACCTAACCACACGGTTCTAGACGAAGCTAGCCCATGCGCTTTGTCACTTACTGCTGCTCCAAATGTCGCCCTGTCTTCACGCTTCTTCTTCACATCACATCTACAATGGCAGTAAAACATAAAAAACGTAAACGTTACACAGCGGCCCCAGGAAACCCCACAACTTCACTTTTCGAGGTGGAATTCACAAACATCCGTGGACTCCATGCGAACCTCGATGCCGTCCACCATCACCTTGAGACGGCACGGCCCGCTGTGTTGTTCCTCACGGAGACACAAATACGCCGCCCTGACGATACGTCTTACCTGTGTTACCCCGGTTATGTCATCAAGGAACAATTTCGAGATAAAACCGGGGTGTGCGTGTTCGTTAGGGCGGATGTTTGCTGCCGCCGGTTGCGCTGCCTTGAGAACCCCTCCAACTCCGTCCTTTGGCTTCAGGCTATAACGATCAACGGGTGATCTTCTGGCATTCGTAACGCATGTCTGGGGTGAGGCTATGGAAAGGCACGGCGAGTCCTTGGCGATTAGCCTGGACATCGCCAAAGCCTTCGATAGAGTCTGGCATGCTTCGCTCCTTTCCAAGCTTCCGGCATAAATATGGTCTACCTCCTCAACTGTGCAGCTGGATGGCCAGTTTTCTGAACGAACGCCGAATGCGGGTCCTCTGCGATGGCCAGGCTTCTCGCTGTTTGCAAGTGAATGCCGGGGTACCGCAGGGGTCCGTGCTGGCACCAACTCTCTTCCTTCTGCATATCAATGATATGCTATCCCTTGGGAACATTCATTGTTATGTGGATGACAGCACATTGCACGGGAGCTACTGGGCTCGTCCGGCGGCGGGGCGGTCGGAGAGTGAGGAAATAGATAACATCTCGTGGCTGATCTCGACAGGAACCTCGACTGTATCTATCAATGGAGTACCGAGAACCTGGTCGAGTTCAATGCCCGCAAAACACAGGCGTGTGCATTTACAGCGAAGAAATCCCCTTTCCTTCCCCTAACCTCTCTTCAGAATGCATTATTACCAATGAAGGACAGCCTTGACATCCTTGGCATAGACGTTCGTCGAGAGCTCAATAATAAAAACTACATCGAAAGATGTATAGGGCTAGGTTCGCGGAAACTAGGAATACTGTATAAGGTAAAGCGATTATTTACACCGCACCAGATTCCGCACCGCATTCTACCGTATTTACCACGGCGAGTGTTCTGAAGAGCTCTTTAATCTGATCCTACTCTCTTCCTTCCGATCCCGAACAACGCGTGCCGGGCAGAGATGCCACTCCCACACAGTGGATAGCATGTTCGCGAGAACCGAACGTTTTAAATGTTCGTTTCTCTGCCGAACGATTGAGGCCTGGAACGCCCTGCCTGTGCACGTGTTTCCTCCCACATATAACTCTGGGTTCTTTAAGCGGAGCGTGAAAAGGCACATCAGTAGGTCGTCAAGTTGAGGGCCACTCTCTATAGTATTGTGTGCCGTGAGACTGGCCCACAATCGCTAGACGTCGTCACGACTTACCACCAGGCGGACGGCGTCAATTTGGCGAACCAAATATAAAAAAAAAAGTAATATACATACTGCACATAACACAGCTGGCAATGTTAAAACACACGCTGCTGTTGACGATATAATGTTGGCAATGAATACGGAAACGAACACCACCATGAAAAGTCCAAGGTTCCAACTAAGTTTAGTGAATACAGTTCCTAGATATTGAGAGATTACACCACTAAGTCCTGATTTTATTGATGCGACCATTATAGCAACACCAGAACCTGAGAAAAACAATTTTGTTTATTAGTGTTTAATCTAAATCTATTCATGTCGATCGTGAACTTTTACTACCCATATCACGTCAGTTTCACCGAAATGGTAAATTGATACGTATTACAGATCCACTTTTCGCCAACAGCTGTGTAGGTAGGGGGCGAGCCTATTCCCGCTAACAAGGAACCTATTTATGTAACTTTTTAGTTGTACTACATTATTTTTTACATGTTTCTACATTTTTATTATTAGTAAGCTGTCTGGGGGTGTGTTATAAAGCTAAGGTGCATGTCATCTTTACCTAAACTTGGTAGGTACACTTGTTGGCAGATTGACAGAGGAATTACCTCAGTAGGCCCACTGCCTGGCAGTGGATGGAGCACCAGTGACTGCCCAAATTTGGGTACAAGAACGCCGCTGCCTACGTCTTAGGGGATAAAGACGTGATTCTGTTATGTGTAATGAGTAAGATTACCGATGAGAAGGAAATATCCATAGTTGATATTCTTGTCAACATATTTCCACCACAATATTCCAGATTCCGCTTTCAGTTTAGGTAAATTAGTCCTTTCTGCGAAAAGAATATTTTGTAAATATAATCAACTTTATTCAGAGTTGTAAGAGTCCACTAATATGAAGCTAAATTATAATTGAGGTCTGACTACTTTTTATCCCGCTAATATGTTCTGGTGGGTTTGGGAACAAGAAAATTATATGATGCGGGCGGAGCCGCGGTAATTAGCTAGGTTACTATACAGTTTTATCGAACTTGACCTTTATTTTATGCTACGAGGGTGGATTGAAAAGTAGTCGGCCTAACACTAATCCATTTAGTCCTAAGAATCAAATATACCCACATTATTTAGTTCAGTTCAGACCTGTTAATTGTGTGATGTTTGAAACGTGTGCGATAATTAGTTTTATATAGTTATTTAAACTGCCATCGTCGTTATTATTATAAACGTTGGAAATGTCGTCGGGAGGAGGAACTCACGTGACCATGGCGCTTGCAATAGTGCCGAAATATCGGAAACTCGACAACAATATAACACATGGTAAATATCTCGAATACATTTCCAAAATTAGTTTTAATCTTATAAATTTATTAACAAAGCAATCTGACATCATTTCCGCAAATGGAGCAAATCGAGCAGCGTGCCGTCATTAAGTACCTCCCATAAGAAGGGGCTGTCATCAAAAGCCATCCATGATGATATGGTCAGTACATAAGGGGATTGCGCTCTTTCATATTCATCCGTCAAAAAATGTATAGCAGAATTCAAGCGTGGTAGAGAGAGTGTGAAAGACGAACCCCGCTCTGGAAGGCCTTCGAAGTCCACTACTGACGAAAATGTTAAAAAAAATACTCAACTTAATTATGGGAGACCGCAGATTGAAAATTAGAGAGATAGCCGAGCTTATAGGCATCTCTTATGAATGTACTCAAAACATAATAGTCAACGTGTTGGGTTTCCACAAGGTGAGGTGGGTTCCGCGACTGCTTAAAGTTGAGCAAAAAGGATGCGATCGACTATTGCACGCGACTGTTTGGAGTTATTTGAAGCTGATGAATGGGATTTTTTGAATCGTTTAGTTAGTTAGTTAGAAACATGGATTCTTTACTGTACACCGGAAACAAAACAACAATCAAAACAGTGGAAAAGACCTGGTTCACCACCCCCCAAAAAGGCTAAGTCGATTTTGTCGGCAAGTAAGGTGATGGCTTCAGTATTCTGGGACTCAAAGGGTGTGATTATGGTTGATTTTCTTGAAAGGGGTCAGACTATAAACTCTGATTATTACTGCACCTTACTACGTCGTTTACGAGAGGAAATAAAAGAAAAACGTCCAGGAATGATCAGAAGAAAAGTCCTGTTTCATAAAGATAACGCTCGTGTTCACACGTCTGTCCAATCAATGGCAGGAATTCACAACTGTGGCTTTGAACTGTTACCGCATCCACCTTATTCACCTGATCTGGCACCGTGTGACGTCCGCTTATTTACCACCATTCACCTGCTGAGACCACCTGGGTGTACCGTGGGAAGTTTTTTTATACAACGGACCACCTGTGACCACCTGGGTGCACCGTGGGAAATATTAAATTTCCACCGTCCACCTCAAATGTATCAGGAATAATAACAACATAAAGAGTCTTCAAGATTTTAAATTCTTTTAAATTCAGTGAAAACCGATTGAATGTTTGAACGTTTGAACTCATTATTCCGAAAAATTCATAACCAGAACCTCCTATTCTGTTATGATCGCCTGGTACTTTTTCAGAATAATGAGTTCAAACATTCAATCGAATTACACTAAATTTAAAAGAATTTAAAATCTTGAGGGCTCTTATGTTGTTATGTATTCCTGGTACATTTGAGGTTTGTCTTTTTTTTTTGTCTTTTCACTTCAAATCTGAAGAGTTTTGATAACGAGGTGGACGGTGGAAATTTTATATTTCCCACGGTCCACCCAGGTGGTCACAGGTGGTCCGTTGTAAAAAAAACTTCCCACGGTACACCCAGGTGGTCTCAGCAGGTGAACGGTGGTAAATAAGCGGACGGTGGAAATTTTATATTTCCCACGGTCCACCCAGGTGGTCACAGGTGGTCCGTTGTAAAAAAAAACTTCCCACGGTACACCCAGGTGGTCTCAGCAGGTGAACGGTGGTAAATAAGCAAGTTAAAACTATGTAGTAAACTGACATTTTAATGAAGTAAGTAGTTTTGCTATTGACCGCGAGATGGAAAATAAAGAAGTGGGCGGGACTTAGGTTCCTTATACCCCTCCTCACCACTCCTTCACACCCGCGAAGAGTCACACTTTTTCTAATAGGAAAATTGTATTACACCATCTCTACTCTTATAATATCTCTATGGTCTTACAGCACTGCTCTGTGCCTCTGAAACCTGTAACGTATATAAATCTAAGAACCTAATATTATCTAGAATCATCTTCCATCCACGACCCCTAAAGCCGTGGCAATATATCTTGTAATATGTTGTCTTAAACATTATACCTATAAAATCATCCCAAGTGTTCTTATTTATTACTATTCTGGTAAGGAAGGAATGATCTTCGTTACAGTTGCGTCCGATAAAAAGGCTTAAAAGGTTACAGGTCTCAAGGTCAAGGGCAAGTGCAATCTATAGTTTTTTTTCATTAAACCAGAACTAACGTATGAGGTACTAATCAGAGATGACACGCCTGGCGAATCTGTTGAGGAATTACGCAATCAATTATCCAAACTTTCTAAAATTTCCCCGGAAAACATTTCATCTTCTAAATATACTCTGGAGGTCGATGTAACTGCATCTAATAATTCCATAAGTAGAATAAAGAACTACATCACCTCTTTAAAATCTAAATTTGATATAAATCTTTATAATAGAACGGAATCAATTATTCACCACGTGTTTTATAGACTATCTAGAATTGATATATCTCTGCCTAACACCGCAAAATTAATTAAGTCCGTCTGGGAGGCTTATCATTTGGCCTAAGCGGATTTAAACTCATTAAATTCGTCATGCGGTCAGGAACCGGTCTGTGTCAACCAATATTGCTATACGCGCGAAACTGCACTTACATTGCATTGCTATACGAACGTAAGTTGTTTGCTGAATGGGGAAGATTCAAATACAATGGTAGAACTTGTGTACGCGCGGTTCTTACAAAAATTGAACGAGTTTATGGCTTCAAAAATTCAAGGTTTATTTTCTCGTCTAAATACTCCTATCAGCGAATCTGAAAGGCTAGAAATACTATTAAACAACATTTAGGTCATGTTACATACATGCACTTTTAACTACCAATATAAACGACATTCTTCCATTACTTACAGTGTGTAGAAGGTTCGAAAAATACCATAGCCGTAGTAAACAATTTGTGGAACCACCTAGGCCCACAGGCCCACAGCTGATACCTTGGCTCCTGATCTAGTATATAACGGCTATTTTATCCCTAATTCAAATAAAAACTCCACAAATAATAATTTCTATAAAAATTATAAACCAAGTTTTACCAAATCTAATGCTAGTCATATGGTAAACGCAATTAATATCTCCAGTAAACATAAACAGTACTGTCCGAGATGCAGAACCGACACTCACTCTTTATATGGTTGCAATCAACCACGCTTTCTAATTTGTTTTAAATGTGGACTAAAAGGATATCGTTCTGTCGACTGTCCTACTTGTAAACCTAATGAAAAAACAAAAAAATTCCGATTGGGACAAAATAAAAACTAGGTCAAGGACTAACAAAGCCGAGTGGCATAATTGTCTTAACTATGTTTCTAATTTTTTTAATTTTAATAAACGTTCCCCAATCGAAGATTCTACTAAAATAAATATGATACTCCCTATATTCCGGTAACGGTGAACAAAATACACACCGTTGGTCTACTTGACTCTGGTTCGTGTGTAACAATAGGGGCATTTCACGCCAAGCGGACAGGTAAAAAATCTTGATGTTTCCGTAATTTTTGAGTATGTTCTGCCCATACACTTGATACATGGATCAAATATTTTTGGAATATAATGACTGGTTAAGGATTTACGGGACTTAGAAATTTTAACCCACCGGTGGGTATGCAGTACTTCAAAGTGAATTACAAAGTCTTAAAACTGTAGATTAAAATAATTAAACCATTGGTTTTATTACTCGGTTTAATGAGCTTTAAAACTGTATGTACCGTTCGAGTTTCAGGGTAAAACTATCCCTCTTGTCACTCATATAGTACCAGGAATAAAACATTCCTTGAAACTCGGTATGGATTTCTGGAGAAATTTTGGCCTATTTCCTGACCATTTAGACTTGGTTCTAAACCTATAAAATCATCCCAAGTGTTCTTATTTATTACTATTCTGGTAAGGAAGGAACGATCTTCGTTACAACCGTCACACTTTTTTCTGTTCCCTAACCTAAAAAAGCACTTGGGAGGTCAAAGATTTATGACAAATGGCGAGGTCAAGCAGCAGTAGACGCATATTTTGACTCTAAGGAAGAATCATTTTTTTTCAACGGGCTAAATGCTTGGAAGGGAAGATGGCAAAAGTGCATTGAACTTGATGGTGATTAAGTTGAAAAATAAAAATATATTTCATTTATTATGTATTTATTTTCTTGGTTAGGCCGATTACTTTTCAATCCACCCTCGTATGACTAAAACGATGTTAATTCGCTTTCAAGATACTAAAACTTCTTTAGTTATTGAATTTTTTCCAAAGAACCTCGGATTATTTTCTAAAGCAACGATTATTCTATCTATTTATTTATCGCCAGGGTGATGACGTCTGAACATGGAAATGCACTAGATACCCAGCTTAAAATTTATTTTTAAAAAGATACTTACTGCTTACAACAGCGTATTTGAAAAAAGAAAACCCACATGGCAATGTGTGCAACAAGACAGCAAATATTGCAGCAACGGTGGCATCCTTAATGCTGGAAACATTTCAAACAAGTTTACGTGTACTGTTTTACTCTACTTAATTAAAACGATTGAACGATACACAAAGCATACACACAAAACCATCAATCATTATTAGCCACCTCTCACCATTCTACTAATTAGAGTGCGTGTCGGCGTTTTCCGAAAGTGAATGATTTTTGCCCCAGAATTTTTAGTACAGGCTTATATAGGTAGTTAAGTTTAGCAGAAGTCGATAAGAAAAAATCCAAATCATTATTAAAAAGATTGTGGACGAGTACCTAGTGCGAACTGAAGAAATCCGTAACTTAGAAGAAGATCTTAATAAACATAAATAATTAATTCGTACGTACAACACAATATGTATCTACTTAATTTGTTACAATATGAAAAATACAGTCTGTGAATCAAAACTTTTGTACTTTAATGGAAAACATCGCAGTTTAAATTCCTCAGTGAATAAAAAAAATGATAATTTTAATAAAAAAAAACCGATTTCAACCGTTACCTAAAAAGTTAGTTGGATATGTAAAGTACTCTTCAATACAAATAATTCAAACCCAAACACAACGTAACTGCTGTAAATCGTGGAAGAGTCCCCTAGACTGGCTTTCGGCTCCCTCATCAGATGGAGTTAAAACTTTCATTAAATGGTAGTCCTTTATAATACCTATTGAGAAAATTATGTAACAAACGCAATAGTCACCCTAACAATTTTTAAAGGTTTCCCTCGATTTCTTCGTGATCCAACCATCAGATCCTGGTTTCCTTATAATGGGACCCCCTTGGAAATATCTCTTCTCCAACAAAAATAAAAGTAGGTTCACAAACGACGAAGTTATCCGCAAACAAATTTAAAAAAAATAGATGGTCGAATTGGGGGCGGGGCCCCAAGAGATTAGACTACGTTCTCGCCGTCCGCCCTGGACCCCAACTTGCTTCTGGTAACGCAGTGGCTTGTTGGGTGACCGAACGTCGAAATCGAGACTTGAGTGATCAACATTGTGATTTAAATAAATAAATCATCATTTATTTCAGGTAATTTACCCATAACAAAATTAATCAATTGCATCACAGTCAATTCAGTTCAGTCACAGTCAATCATTTAAATTGATTAATTGTGCTATCATGGATATGCTTGACGAGACCCCCGGAACTGATACTGCCCTTTTCCGGACAGTGTCAACCGACGACATATTGCTTGAACAACGAACTTCGATGCCTATTGATTTGGGGGCTCGCGTCGCGCCGCCTAGTTGCAGCGCGACGTCGACGCCCCAAGGAACTGTTGCTGCTGGGACTGACGGTGGGTCAGCTCCCAGTAGTGTGAAAGGAAAGGACCCTTCTTCTTCTTCGAAGAAGAGTATCCTCGAGAAGGGGGGGCTGTCGCGCGATCGGAGCACTAGCTGCTCCGGGTGGGGGTCCCTCCTCTCCAGCGATTCGGAGGAAGAGGTGCCGGAGGAAGAGCGCACGGGTCTCGACGCCTACAGAATGCGCCCGCTGACTCCACCGCCATCCTCTGTACCGTCCCTGCGTAGTCGCAGGAATATCGGTGTGCCGCCCGTGCGGGAGATCATGAGTATTCTCTCCCGCATGAACGCGGCCATGCGCGGGAATAAGAACATGTCGGGGAGGAAGAAGATTGTGGCTTCACTGGTGGATGAAACCCAATCCTCCCTTGACAAGCTCCTCGCGCGGAGCGTCACCAAGGAGGAGGCGAAGCTCCGCAAGCAGGTTGCGAGCCTAGAGGTGGAGCTCACTGCCTCCTGAAAGCAGATGGAAGACCTGCGTCGGGAGGTTGCTGAGTTGACCAAGGTGGTCAAGACGCCTCCAGGACCCATGCCGCCTCCTCCTCTGACGTCTGGACCAGCGCCGAAGACGGCACCTAGGACCGCGCGTACTACGGCGCCCAGCTCGCTGCCATAGCCTGTGCCGCCTACGGTGCAGGTCGTGACGGCGATCGAGCGGCGCCTCGCGGGCCTGAAGGACCTGGCGTACCGCCCTCCGCTAGCGCGTTCCACGTTTTCATACGCGGTGGCTGTTGGTGGTACTCCCGCTCCCGGTCCAAGCGGTACACCTACTGTCCGCCGCCCGCCTCCACCTTCGTCGTGGGTCTGATACGGCGGCTGGGACTGGAGGTGGCCTTGCACAAGTCCGAGGTTCTGTGTTTTCACAGACCTTGAAATGGTCCACCTGAAGGTTCCAGCATAAATGTGGGAGACGTTAGCATCGGCATCAAACCCTCGATGAAGTACCTAGGGATCGTACTTGATAGCCGATGGAACTTCGGACCACATTTCCGAAGTTTGGTCCCCAAGGTGACGCAGGCATCGGTCGCGCTTTCGCGACTAATGCCCAACCGCAAGGACCCAACGCTTCCTGCAGGAGACTGTACCTGGGCATCGTGCGGAGTATGGCCCTATTAGGGGCTCCCGTATAGGGGCGGATAGGTTGGCGGTCAAGAGGAACGTGACTCTGTTAAACAGACCACTTCGAACCTTGGCCGTCGAAACCATACGGGGGTACCGCACGATGTGGGTCCCATCATCCTATATCAATTATTTATTTGTGTTGAAGACGTAATTGATTTTGCGTTAGGGGGTTAGGTGTTGATATAGGATACTTTTTTAAACTTTCGCGTTTTGTACACATAATAAATAAACTTAAGACTAACGGGTCTTGACTGCTTCGGTGGCGTGGTCGGTAGTGCATCGGCTTTCGACTCCGAAGTCTCGGGTTCGATTCCCAGGTCGAATCCAATATTTGTGTGATCCACAAATGTTTGTTTCGGAGTTTGGGTGTTTTCTATGTATGATATGTATGTATTTAGAAATATTATAAGTATGTTTATCAGTTGTCTAGATCCCATAGCACAAGCTTTATAGGTTAGTTTGGGCTAGATGACGTTGTGTGAGAATGTCCAAAAAAAAAAATTTATTTATATCAAAAAATAAATGGCAGGGGGTGTTACTAGACCGACACCGAACCCAAAAATGTGATTAAAAAATTTTTTGTCTGTCTGTCTGTTCAGGCATCACGCAAAAACTACCGGTTCGATTACGATGAAACTTGGTATAATTAATCTTTAATATCCTGGGCACCACAATGGGTACTTTTTATCCCGGAAAAGTATATACAATAAAAACAAACTTAATTTTGCGGTTTGTTCCATAGAACCGAGTACTGTACCAACCGCAAATAATAAGTTTGTCTTAGGTTTTTTTTTAATATTGAGTTCGCCAAATTGACGCCGCCCGCCTGGTGGTAAGTCGTGACGACGTCTATCGATTGTGGGTCACTCTCACAGCACACAATACTATAGAGAGTGGCCCTCAACTAGACGACCTACTGATGTGCCTCTTCACGCTCCGCTTAAAAAACCCAGGGTTATATGTGGGAGGAAACACGTGCACAGGCAGGGCGTTCCAGGCCACTATCGTTCGGCCGAGAAACGACCGGTTAAAACGTTCTGTTCTCGCGAACATGCTATCCACTGTGTGGGAGTGGCATCTCTGCCCGACACGCGTTGTTCGGGACCGGAAGGAAGAGGGTGGGATCAGATTGAAGAGCTCTTCAGAACAGGTTACGTCACCCGCAGTGGAGTTCACTATTAATGGTTTTTAGAACTTTTGTCTGTTTGTCTGAATGTTTGAACACGCTAATCTCAGAAATGATTTGATTTTTTGATTTGAACTTGCGGTTTGGTTTTCAATCGCTTTATACATTAAAAGTTATGTAGATCTAAAGTAACACGCAGGCGGAGCTGCGGGCAACAGCTAGTATTTAATAAAATTTTATTAATTGACAGGGTTTGAGCATCTGAGACTGTGTGCGTATCGATGACCCCCCGCACCAAAAATGACTTTTATGTATCGGGAAAATAAATAATTTCTTCACACACGTAGTATTACTTCGTATACGACGGGAGAAGAACTAGCTAGCAAGCATGCTACACGATTGTCGTATACGATTGTCGTACACGATTGTCGTATACGACAATCGTGAAGCTCTGTGATCTTCAATATTGTGTATTACATAACAGTAACAGGCGTCATGGACGAAAATATAGGTAAAGGTTTAGTACGTGGGCCGTTATAGAACATTGAAAAGTATTGATTTACAGCAAGCTCATTTTTCGTAAGTAGCTTTATTTTTTCGAGTTCTACCCCAATATCTCAAAAAGAAATCTCAAATCAGGTATCTAACAGAGTTATCCAGTTAAAATATTAGGAACTAAATTGTAAAGTTGCATTAATTCGTATAGAGCTGCAAAATAGTGCAGGTCTTAAGAGTCCTCCTATTAAATTTTACCGTTTTCGCTGATTTTACAGACGTGTTTTTACACTGAAAATACTGTATTTTTATAAGTTTTAATGCACAACATGAAATATCATATTCTTATTTTTGTCATTCAATTTTGATTAATCGACCTAAAACAATCGGTAGTTTTTCGTATCTTTTGCTGGAAGAGGTCTAGAATATCACAAATTCACTAATCGTTTTGACGTCTAAAAAGTATTACAAAAATACAGTGTATTCTTGTAAAAGTCATCTATCAAATGTATGGATTACTTTTTATCACTTTCGTAAAAAAAAATTGAGTAAACAAATATTTAAGTTAGTCAAATTTTAGAGAAAATGGGCAATGAATTGGTTCTTATTTCGGCTACATAAAACTCTCGTTCATAAAATTAAAACAACATAAATAAACCTTGGTTCAAAATCAATCCATTTCCAAAAAAAAAGAAAGCTAAATAATAAAAAATAGGCTGTAAATAATCTTTTAAAAACACCTAAATTTCGCTTTATAATACTCGACGCATGCCTCAAGTAAACAGTCTGCGCCAAGCGCTTACATGGAGAGGACGTGTCGCTCTGCGCGCCAAAATTCGACGCCGTCTACAGACGAATATAGCGTGGCGTGAGATTTTGATACTTTGGTAATATTAGTTATTATTTTGTGATGATTAGGCTTCTTTTTAAATACAACAAGTGATTATGTAGAATGTATTTATCATTGTTTTTGTTAAAAAAAGCTGTTATATTTTATAAAGCTGGATTACTCACTCACTCACTGACACAATTTTATTGTTCTCCTTGATGGTGGAGGGGAAGGTACCTATGTTTTTTTGCAGAAATGTAAAGGGGGTTCGGGGACCTAGGGAAAATTCCGAGTTTTTGAGATTTGCCCTCCAGTCCCCCAAGGGGGGCTCCCGAGTAGAGTCAAAATGAGTAATAATTTTATAGAGGTAGTTTTTTATTTTATTTTTTTGTATTGGGTTCGCCAATTTGACGCCACCCGCCTGGTAGTAAGTCGTGACGACGTCAAGCGATTGTGGGTCACTCACAGCACACTATACTATAGAGAGTGGCCCTCAACTTGACGACCTACTGAACCCAGGATTATATGTGGGAGGAAACACGTGCACAGGCAGGGCGTTCCAGGCCAGTATCGTTCGGCACAGAAACGAACGTTTAAAACGTTCGGTTCTCGCGAACATGTACCTACTGTGTGGGAGTGGCATCTCTGCCCGGCACGCGTTGTTCGGGATCGGAAGGAAGATGGGATCAGATTGAAGAGCTCTTCAGAATGCTCACCGTGGTAAATACGGTAGAATGCGGCCAAGGAAGCTATTGTTCGGCGCTGAACTAGCGGCTCAAAGCTTCCCGTTACCTCCGGACAATCTATAATACGGATAGCTCGACGCTGCATAGCGTCGAGAGCGTCCAGCAAATACTTCGCGGAGCCGTCCCGTAAGTGAGAGCAGTATTCGACGCAGGGTCCAATCTGCGTCTTGTACAGCAGACACCTCTGATGCAGTGTAAAGAATCGCTTTACCTTATTCAGTATTCCTAGTTTCCACGAAGCTAGCCCTATACATCTTTCGATGTAGTTTTTATTATTGAGCTCTTGACGAACGTCTATGTCAAGGATCTCAAGGTTGCCCTTCATTGGTAATAATGCATTCTGAAGAGAGGGTAGGGGAAGGAAAGGGGATTTCTTCGCTGTAAATGCACACGCCTGCAATGTGCTGTCATCTGCATAACAATGAATGTTCCCGAGGGATAGCATATCATTGATTTGCAGAAGGAAGAGTTGGTGACAGCACGGACCCCTGCGGCGCCCCGGTATTGTTCCTCGATACATATATACATAACCGGGGCAACACAGGTAAGGCGTGTTGTCAGGGCGGCGTATTTGTGTCTCCGTGAGAAACGTCACAGCGGGCCGAGCCGTCTCAAGGTATGGTGGACGGCATCGAGGTTCGCATGGAGTCCACGGATGTTGGTGAACTCCACCTCGAAAAGTGAAGCTGTGGGGTTTCCTGGGGCCGCTGTGGAACGTTTACTTATTTCTGTTGCACTGCCATTATAAATTTGAAGAAGAAGCGTGAAGACAGGGCGACATTTGGTGCAGCAGTAATAAGTGACAAAGCGCAGGGGCTAATTTCGTCTGGAACCGTGTGGTTAGGTTGGAGCGGCGATCCCACATCAGGATTATGCGCGAGAACATGTGGGGCAGCCTCCTGGTGTGGTTGGTCCCAGGCGGGCCCCATGACTGTGTTGCGGGCGGCCGCGGCAACGCCGTTGCTAAGGGTCTCCCTGGCCAGCGAATCGACCCACACCACCCACACTAGACTCCGCTTTGCCCCCACTGGTTCCATGCCTGCTGCACCATACATGGCCCCGGGCCCGGCGGTGCAGCTGTTGAACCCCTTACGCAACCAGCCTGGGCTGGGGTACTTGTGGGGCTTTAGCACAGTTGCACGGTGGCACCCCCCGGACCAACACCCGGTACCCACGTAGGGACCGAAGCCTTCTTCGAAGACCGAACTTCATAGGTACCGTAAATTAACGAGCCTCGTCCGTTGATCAGCAGGTGCGCCACTAGCAGATGAGTTCGCTGGGGCCCTAAATATGTTGGTAGAGCCCCTTTGTATAGAGGAGGTCAAATGATTTTGTATAGGAAAAAAAATTAGCCCTCGCCCCCCCTTTGGGAGTGCAACGACAGAGGAAAGGTAGAGGAGTCTTGATTACGGGATCATACGAGTATAGAGGGTCTTTTCTTGAATTTAAGGAGAGAAAAAAAACACCCCCTCTCCTAGCCCTCTTTTCACCTCCCCCACACAAGACACTATTATTATAAAATGAAAAAAAAAAGATCAAAACCATGTAATCGCCGTACCTACTGGCTGACCACCATCGGTAACTCCGGACTCACGCACAAAATGTGTCAAATACCTAATTCCGCCCGTTTCGATTCTGCATACGGACTCTTAATACATCACTCTACATCATTATAAATCAAATATCAAAAGTTCCCATCGATCCGACTTGTGCTAAAAAAATTATTCATGGTTAAAGTTGAAAATTTTCGCTTGTTTAGATTTTTCTCATAAAAAGTGAATTATGTCAAAAAATTGTTTTGTACAAAATTGTAGATAATAAAATAACCTACACAAATGACATTACAATTTTTTTCCTAGGAATTACCATTTCTGAAATTGCGGTTATTACTACACGCCATTCTGGTCCGCTCCTATTAACTCTGTCGTGATGTTATATAGCCTATATTACTCGATAGAAATGTAGCTTTCTATTACCAAAAGAAATTTTAAAATCGGTGCAGTAGTTTCTGAGGTGTTACATTGTCCCGTATAAACTTCGTCCACCCTTTTTCACCCCTTTAGGAGTATAATTTTGAAAAATCCTTTCTTATCAAGTTTAACCTTGAATAACTTTTTTAGCACAAGTCGGATCGACGGGAACTTTTGATTTTAGATTTATAATGATGTACTTAATAGATGCACCACTTTGCAGCTCTATACGAATTAATCGGTTATTTACCACCGTTCACCTGCTGAGACCACCTGGGTGTACCGTGGGAACCTCCTATTCTGTTATGATCGCCTGGTACTTTTTCAGAATAATGAGTTCAAACATTCAATCGGTTTTCACTGAATTTAAAAGAATTTAAAATCTTGAAGGCTCTTATGTTGTTATTATTCCTGATACATTTGAGGTGGACGGTGGAAATTTTATATTTCCCACGGTCCACCCAGGTGGTCACAGGTGGTCCGTTGTAAAAAAAAAACTTCCCACGGTACACCCAGGTGGTCTCAGCAGGTGGTAAATAAGCGGAATTAATGCAACCTTACAATTTTGTTCGGAAATTTTAACTGGATAACTCTGTTAGCTACCTGATTTGAGATTTGTTTTTAAGATATTGGGGTAGGACTTGGTAAAATAAAGATACATACGAAAAATGAACTTGCTGTTAATCAATATTTTTCAATGTTCTACGGCCCACGTACTAGTTGTAACAAACTAAGAATATAGTGATTTCTTACAGTGGCAAAGGGTAATTATTTTCCTTCTCCATCATTCCGAATGCAGACCATCCGTAATACCAGCAACTCCATCGCAATGTATGCATAGTAAGATTTAGTATCAAGAATCCTCCAGAAAGCTGTGAACCAACAATGAACCTATGTTAAGTTGCTCACTATGTTGCGTTTCTTTTTTCAATAATACTTTACAGACAATCTGAAATAATATTATTATGTATGAACTATTCTTAAATGACAATAGCAATGCTAACATCTATGACAGTCGTTACGGGTATTTGGAGCCCTAATACAACATCCGACTGGTCTAGCTGGAGAGCTTCGATATCGCCCATAGGTTGTGGAGGTCAGATGGCAGTCATTCCGCGTAAAATATTGAATTTAAACCGCGTCGCAGTTAGACTGGAAAGCCGATTCCAGCTAGGTTGGGAAAAGACTCGGTGGATGATGATGATGAACTATTCATATTGAAATCATAACATACTATAAACGTAGTCGCTACTGCTGTTTTTACCACAATGCAACGGAATTTGATGCAATTTTCACCAACGGATAGAGTGGTTCTCAAGTAACGTTTTAGTATTTAATTTGAAAATGGAAAAAGCCGCGGGCGTTCGCTAGTAAATAATAAATCACAAAAACGAATGTCATCGACGGGACTCGAACCTGAGGCCTGCCCGTAATAAGGGTAATACTTTGTCACTAAGATATGATGACCCTATCACAAAATGTTTGCTTTATACGTAGGCCACACTATAAGTATTGCTTAACTTAAAAAAACAACATGTTAAAACCAAAATATTATGTTTATTGCTTTTCAAAATACTCTCCTTTACATTTTAAACATTTTTTCATGCGATCGAACCATTTTTTAAAAAAATCCACATATCTGAAGGCATGTTTTCTACGTGCTGATTGAACACTATCACTGCCTCTTCGGAGTTGGTAAAAGTGAAACCTCTCATCAAATCTTTGATTTTGGGGAAAATACAGAAATCACAGGGTGCTAGGTCGGGGATATGCGCAGGATGGGTGACGAGTTGTACTTTTTCGTAAGCTAAAAATGACTTTGTTTTGTTGGCCTTGTGTGAAGAAGCGTTGTCATGATGTAGGAGAACGCGGCTTTTGGTTCGCGAACTTTTTCTAACACCCTGGGTAAACAAATGGTAGAATACCACTCGGCATTAACACTCTTTTGATCTTCAAGTGGAATTGTACAGATGGAACCCGTAGCTGAGCCTGCCTCACTTTTGTTGGCTGGTTCTCATTTTCAAACACCCATTCACAAGATTGCTGTTTTTTTTCGGGTTCAAAATAATAAATCCACGTTTCGTCTTCTGTGACAATATCATAAACAGCATTAGAATGTCCGTGGTGGTACTGCAGTAGCATGTGTGAGCACCATTCCACGCGAGCCCGCTTCTGCTCCGCTGTCAGTTCACGAGGGATCCAACGACAACAAAGTTTCCGAACTTTCAATTCTTCGTGTAAAATTTTCTGGATTTGACTCATACCAATCCCCAATAGTCCTCGAATTGTCTCATAGATAATCCGCGGGTTTTCTTCAATTAACCGCTTAACAGTAGCCACATTATTTTCGTTGACAGTAGTTGAAGGCCGCCCTTCACGAAAATCGTCATGTAAAGAAACTCGACCTCTCTCAAATTCAGCTAACCATCGCCTCACGGTGCTCAAACAAGCTGCTTCTCTCCCAAAAGCATTTTGAAGACGAGCGGCACAGTCTTGCGGAGAGACTGAACTTTTAAAATCATAAAAAATCATCGCTCTAAAATCTTTTCGACTTAATTCCATTTTCGTTGCATACGTAGAACTTTGATGTGTGATTAAAAACAATTGATAAATGATTTCCCGCCAATTGTTTTTTTTTATTACTAAGAAGGTTGCAATGTTTAAAAAAATATAACATCAGAAATTCAAATAGTTCCGATTAGCTAGAAGTGCGGCCGTGGCTTCGGCTGCTTGACAAATTATACCTACACAAAAACCTTCCTCGAGAAACACTTTATTCATTGATGAAAACCATGAAGTGGTTGGGAGGTATATTGAAACCCTTGTAGTATGTGTTACATACTACAAGGATGATGTGAATGAATTTATTATCGAAATGTATTTGCATTTATATGATACAAGTATAATATCCCCGGCAACACAAACAGGTTTAGGTGGGCGTGGATTTAAACAATAGAACTATATACCTATACTTATGTTGTACTTATAATTTGTTGCATTTATCTAATTGGCTAGTTCTATTATAAGGAGGTGTGGCGTATGCGCAACTAGAGATTGGTATAATGGTATCCAAGGTTCTGGGACCGCCTTCTCGTATTATCTGGGCGTTTCTTACATATGACGTCAGAGATTCGTTAAGTACGCGCCACACTACACCCCCGGTGACACTGTAACTACGGGCGCTAGTAATCTGGAAATCGCACTGTGCGTTTACATCTTGTTTTCCTTGTGTGGTCATCTGCGGGCTTGGTAGTTCTGGATCTGTACCTGGTCGTGTGTTTAGTCAGGGAATTCTCTGGCCATGAAAGCTGACTTCAAACGGTCTATAGTTACCCTTTGTGTCTTGCCTTGCACGTCAATATCGTATGTCTTCTCGTTGCGCCGAACTACTCTGTATGGTCCAGAGTATCGGAGCGCGAGTGGTTTTTTTAATGGACCCTGGCGAAAGAAGACATGAGTGGCTGTTGGCAAGTTCTTGGGGACGTAGAAGGTTCAACTTGAGCTGGTGTGCCTGACGACTAGCTCTGTCATGTCCACTGGATCTTGAGGACTGGTGGTTAGGAACTGTCCAGGCAAGCGTAGTGCTTTACCGTAGACAAGTTCTGCTGCTGAAGTCTGCAAGTCTTCTTTACATGAGCTTCGTATGCCTAGAAGAACCATTGGAAGCGCTTTAGTCCAGCTTGCTGTAGAGTGACATGATATGGCCGATTTGAGCGTCCGATGCATTCGTTCCACGATTCCATTGGCTGCTGGATGTTAATCGTTGTGAGATGATGGATAGCACCTAGAAGCGACTCCCGATCTCTGAAGACTTTTGACACAAACTGCCGTCCGCGGTCTGTGGTGATGTGCTCAGGGCATCCATAGCGTGCTATCCATCCTGATATTAAAGCGTCCACAACGGTCTCAGCAGTAATATCTTGCAGCGGATATGCCTCAGCCCATCGTGTTGCGCGGTCGACTATAGTGAGGCAGTATCTGTAGTTGGACGACAAGGGTAGCGGATCTATATCCCGGTTCCTGTCTCTGTCGGAAACACTTGTTTCCGAAACGATTTCGTGACGAATGACCTTGTCGTTGAAGAAACGTCACAATAGACTTCGGTGTTGCAGCCTGGTAATCTGACTTTCTTCAGGTGCAGGGACGATCCATTTTCAAGATAGTCACGTAGCTCGGAATCTGTTAGCTGTTTCTTAGCTAAGGCATTGTAGTCTAGAGGCCGTGTCAGCTCTTCGATTCGGATAAGGTATCGGCGACTACATTTTTCTCTCCCTTGATATACCCGATGTCTATACAAGGTATCGAAACTGCGATAGAACATTTGTGTCGTTTTGTTTTGAAGGCAAACGTCAATGGCTTGTGATCAGTGGCAACGGAGAAAACTCGTGCTTCAATCATGAACTTAAAATAGTGTATAGCCTCGTAGATAGCTGGGAGTTCTCGATCCTACGGACTATATTTCTTCTGGGATGGACTGAGTTTTCTTGAGAAGAAGAGAGGTTCGCGAGAGGTTACCAATCTTGACCTTTACGTTCGTCTGGATTTGTCTCGTCTTCAGTATGTCTTCTTCAAAGACTGGGATTTGATTGTACGCTTTTACGAGGTCGATGGTCGAGTAAATAGTGCTGCCAGTGAGTTGGTACGTAAAATCTTGCAGGTGCTTGATTGGGTACTGATCTGGAATTGTGCGTGAGTTCAGTAGTCTGTAGTCTCCACATGGTCGCCATCCATCATTCTTCTTGCATACCAAATGGAGTGGTGAAAACCATGGACTGTCGGATTTACGTGCAGTACCGTTTTGCAACATGTCCTCAAACTCAGCGTTCGCAATCTTTTGGCGTTCTGGATCCAAGCGACGTGGGCGGCTGGCTACTGGTGGGCGAGGAGTGGTGCGTATATGGTGCACCGTTGAGTGCTTCACGACCTTGGGTTTACCAGCAGGGCGCGTGACGTCCGGGTACTGTCTCAACAAACGATGGTACACGGTGTTATCAGTGACAGTGTAGACGGATGAAATACCCTCAGTTGGAGGTTGATGTGGAGCAGCAACTGTTATTGCTGTAATTCCATCAATTAGGCGTGGTTGCGGCAGTCGACTAATAAACCGTAGTAGCCTAAAAAGTTGACGCTGATGATTGGCTTTTTGACGTCAGCCACAATAAAACGCCATGTGAACGCGCGACGAAGGCCTAAATTTAATGTCAGTGGCAAGTCACCGAAGATGGCAATGATTGTTCCATTGGCAGCGAACAACTCATACCGGGTTTTCATATGTGGCTCTCGAACAGCGGATCGTGGGAAGACGCACAGGTCCGAACCCGTGTCAATGAGGTATTGAATCTTCGTCTTGCGGTTCGTTAAGAACAGGCGGCTCGTAATAGACAGGCAGTCATTTACCACCACTAATGGCTGCCTGGTAAGTTTTCCAACTTCTTAAACGAGCAGGGCTGTGAGCATTTGCGTGCTTTATCCCGGAACCGATTATGGTAGTAGCAATATGAGTTATCACTAGTACGTGAGCGCGACCTCGAGCGGTTATCTCTCTGTTGTTACTGGAACGTGAGCGGGAAAGTCTACGCAGGTACATGCTCATTGCTTCTAATCTGCCGCTGAGGTCCGATACGGTACGACTGAGCAGGGCTATGTCAGTACTTTCGCCGATCGTCGACGTTGTACTTCCTACTTGCCTAGGGACTGGCGCACTTACTTGCACGAGTAATGGAACGACGTCGTTAGGATAGATCCTCCAGAGTCATTTTACACTGCTGGGCTGCTATGCAGGTCTGCAGGTTTGTAGGCAGCCTACTAGTCCAAATGGATTTGATGAAAACTGAAGGAACATTAGAACCAGCAATTAGTTGCAAGTGCTGAAGGAACTGACTAGGCTTCCTGTCACCCATCTCTTCGTGCGTGAGAAGCTGTTGTATCTTCTTTTCTTGCGAGGCTGACAGCCTTCGTATGAACTCGGTCTTCAACGTATCGTATTTGTTTGAAGCCGGTGGATAAACTATCAAATCGCGTACTTCCGATGAAGGCTGTGGTTCGAGTTGAGCCAGGACGTAGTAAAATTTCGTGTCATCTGTGATTATTCGGGATAGCACGAATTGTCCCTCCATTTGTGCGAACCATAGCTTTGGGTCATTGGGGTTGAACTTCGGGGTCTTGAATCCTACACGGTGAGCTCCTCCCAACACCACATCCGTAATCGTAGCTGCGGCTGTACCTAGCTGTAGCTGTCTAGCGGAAGGATCCGTCATTCTGCGGCCGGGAACAACGCTCGATGATGATGATTATTATTGTATTCAAGCACTGCTTGATATCGAGTGTCACCAGTAAAGTCGAGGGTCAACAATGACGTCGGGAACTTCAGCAAGTTATTTGATATCTTTGAACGTCGGGGGTCACCAGTGAAGTGGTTGTTGGAAGGTATGTTGAAACGCTTGTAGTAACAATATGTGAATGAATTTATTATCGAAATGTATTCGCATTTATATGATACAAGTAAAATATCCCCGGCGACACAAACAGGTTTAGGTGCATTCCAAAGAAGAATAGCCTGAATGAAAAAAGAGGAATAAAAAAAAGAAAGGGGGGAATAGAAAAAAATGTTAGACATAATTTCAAACTATTTTTAAGTCATGTTCAGTGATTCTTACAAAAAATCCCGAAATTCTACCAAATTATTACGATATAGTTTTATGGTAAGGCAGCATTTTATCTTTGGCAACATCGAAAAAAAATGTCAAAACTGAACGTCAAAGTTTAAAAGAAAACAAGCGGTTGAGGTGTGAAGAGTTTTGAAGTCACGAGAACAGAAACGTAGACGTTACTTTTGTGTAAATGTGGTTTTAAATGATTGTTTATGTTGTTATAAATATATTTTGCAGTATAAACTAAGGTAAGAACATGTTTTATTACGTTAAATTGCAAATTTTCCGCATACATTATTTATTTTTAAGAAATTGGGGAGAATAGATACGCGACAGGGGTGATTAGACACGCCTGGGGGGATAATAGACACGCGAATACGGTTAATAGACACAGCAAAGGGGAGAATCGTCACGAGACAGGGGTGATTAGTTATGATTACAATAGGGTTATCGCAAAGTTTAATCATCACTGTGGTCAATAATTTTAAGGTATGGTACGTAGCCATTACATCTAAATATAAGAAAAATATAAAAAATACCAATACACAGGCTACTTTAAGATTAACTAAACTTTACAGACGTAATGGGTAATAATGTAGCTATTAACAATTTGTTTTTCCAAAATATTTCGTATTTTTTTGATAGTTTTTGTATGATGGAGGTATCCGGCAATCTCACACTATTCACATTCGTGGGATGTAGAGTACTTACCTACTACAGAAAACAACATATAGTTATAATATTTCATTATTATTTTATCCTCAGGTACAAAAATGCCTCATAACTATAAACCAGATCCAAAAAGTAAACATTATCGCAAATACGACACTAATATAATTAAACAAGCTTTGGAAGAATACAAAATAACTCCAAAAAGTTCATTGGCGTATATCACAGAAAAGTATAAAATAAGTAAACAAATCTGTTCTGTATCGACATAATTAGGACATAATAACGTTTGACCTTTAATTCAATAAATGTTTCCTTTTATTAAATTTGACTTTCATATTGGTATACTATCCTTAATCCTAATCAAGGAATCTACAATGAGACAACCCTACGATATGTTTCTATTCACCCCTGAGGCGTGTTTATTGTCCCCTGATGGAAGGTAAATTTTAATAAATTTAAACATATTTCAATAGAAATGCATAAAGTTCACTACTTTGACCTAAGACTCAATAAATAAATGCGAATAAAGTGGGGTATCGATTCGGCAACACTTCGAAAATCGTTACTAAAGATTGAAGACCTATCTATTCACCCCGTTTTACGGTAACTGTAGTTTTTGGCACTCTGGGTAACAGGTATACATTTGGCATTGTACTGAAGCTGTGGGAAATCCACATTATCCAGTCAACATCCGACTCCAGCCTATCAAGATAGCCTGACATTTATTTGGATCCACTTGCAACCCAAATCAGTCGCACCAGCTACCTATTGCGCTCAAGTCAGCATTTATTCTATGCATGGCTGCTGGGAAATCGTCCACACTAGCTTGGCTGTAAATTTGCAAGTCATCTGCATACAGGTGATACGCTGAATATCTGTAGTTATGGCATTAATGAAAGTAGAGAACAAAAGAGGAGATAGTATACCGCCTTGAGGTACACCAGGGTTAGATTACACCAAACTGAGGACATCTCGTCAGTTCGGACTGACTGCTGGCGACCCCGAAGATAAGAAGAAAACCATTCCGATACGTCTGACGAGGACCCAATGCACTTAAGGATAGCTAGTAGTACGTCATGATCGACACAGTTCAAAGCATTGGAGAAATCCACCAAAACCAATACAGTAATTTCACCCACCTCCACATGACATGACGGAGGCTACTCCGTCATGTCGCTAGATACTTTTAGGAGAGCTGTAGTTGTACTATGGCCGGGCCTGAAGCCAGATTGTAAGGGACTTAAGAGAAGAAAAAATTGAAAGGCATTGCTGGTATAAGTTAATTCAGCAAGAGAGCTAACCGTTAGATGCTTAGTTAGGTCATCAATAGTGTGAGAGGTGGAGAAATGACGACTAAAGACATCTAACTCCACTGTCTTCGGCAGCTCAAACTGCTGAGTCCTGCCTATACTCAGCGTCCCGAGAAACTTCCAGACATCAGATGATGATAAGGCAGAAATATTACAATGGATGTAACGGCGTTTGGCGTTGCGTATCACCTGGTTGCACCTATTCCTAGCTAGCATTTTCTTGTTAGAAAAAGGCATCAGGTTGGAGTCCTGCCGATGACAATTTATTGTTTTTGCAATTTATCATTTCTATCTAAATATTTAAGAATTGTAGAAGCAAACTTACTAATTTACACTTGATAAGTAGGTACAGGAATATTCCTGTACCTTAACCGTATTGTTACTTATATAAGTATGAACTATTTTCAAGAATTACAATGTAACAATACCCAATTATTCTGCTATGCAAAGTAGAATATGATGCAAGGTACTTAGCTAATTAAATACTTTGGACCTAGATGTGTATAAGTTCAGTGTTACCCTCTCATGCAAAGTTATTTGAGGCGGTAGTTTAGCCTTCTTTTTCAATAGTTCCTTTTCCATCAGCGTTTTGCAATAAGTACTCATTTCACCATCACCTTGCCTGAAAAGTGAGTGATAATATGATATTGGAGTACCTATATGAATATTAATAATATGAAATGAGTGGATTTTGGACATTTCTCTAGTTGCCACTGGAAGCCGGAAGCTCAAAACCGAATATTGTGGCGTTCGTTAGGAGAGGATTATACCCGGCAGTGGTCGTCAATTGGCTGAAATTATGATGATAATTTCACTATTATAAAGATCAACGCAATTGTCACAGGAGACGGCTAGCAAATGGGTTTTCATGGTTGTATAAAATGTCAAATTGTTTTATCTAATATCTAATGTTTTTATTCTGAAAATACTTGGAATACCCAATAGGTATACCAAGTACTTACGGCTAAATGCTTGATGAGAAGTAACAGAAAAGTCTACGTACTTCCAAACGAGGAATAAATGGTAGAATAAATTTAAGAAAAATATGGTTAAAGAAACTGGAAAAGCAAAAGCCGTATATTGGAGATAGTTGAAGATATCCGGATATTCCGTTTTATTTGATGGAACAGCCCTGAAACAAGAAATTGAGGTGTAGAGCAAAATGTACAAATTTAGAGTGCAGCCACGCGATGCGTTGACAGTGCGGTGTGGTGCCGAAGGGATAGCCCCGTCACAATTTTGTTTTGGAATGTTATCACTTTAATATTCTGCATATGAACAATCAGATGTTACCGTTGCCTTCTTGCAGATAGATATTATTGAACTCGTTACTGGGTCCATAGTAACGTATTTATGCTCGTGACTTTACCTACCTAAGTACGTAAGTTCTTACAAAAATGACAATCAGTGTTCCCGTATAACCGTGGAACTGATCTAAGTTTGTTAACAATTTGACACTTTTCGTCAGATTAAAATCACTTTCACTTTTACTATTTGTTATGGCTCCCTATATACAAAAAAATCAGGAAAGCATGTAATGTTAAAATGAAAATTGTAGTAAAATACATACTGGTTATAGATTGCACGAAAACATAGAACCGGTGTTGCAGAAGGTAGGAGAGCAAAACTACCTGTAACAAAATGCTGTGTATAATTTTAGCAAAAAGGTGACTTAAAATTGTCAGAATTTGACACAATATAAAAAAGAATCATTAAAATCTGTTCCACCAGTCTGAATTCTAAGGTAGCAATCATACTAGTCGAATACAGGTAAAAACGCTGTTTTTTACCCCGCTATTGATGAAACGCTATTATTCTCTAAAAATCTTATTAGTTAAAAATGCTCTGTTTAGATCCAAAAGAGTTCAAGAGAATCTTTTGTCTCTGTAAGTACAAGAGAACAGATTGTATCCCTTCTATTATGACAATCGATACCTATAACTCATTATGAATGAGACCGTTAATGTTTAATGATGGTAACAAATATCCACCCCCTGTGCTCACGAGGTGTTCTGTTCTACTCAAGCAGAGCTAATAGTTTGTATAGACAGATTTATATGTATAAATGGGGAATTATCCCTCCTTAGCTCTCGAGAACTACTTATGTTACAATGATGGTTGACCCCTCTATGCCCTCGATCTGGAGGCAAGCCAAAAAACAGAAAATATAACTTAGTCCTAAGGGCTTAAAAGTTATAGGCCAAAACCTTGGCCAAAATCTTGGCATCCGGCAAGACACCGTACTAGTAGTAATAGAAGGGGTATGACTAACCGTCACACCATTTTGTCACACCAGTGTGGAACAGAAGATTTTTTTTCTTCACCGTCACACTATCTAGTGTGACTGGCGAGAAATAAGTGGATCCTTGGACGGGGTATGACTAACCGTCACACCATTTTGTACATACATGCAACTTATGGTCAGTCTCTCTAATCTTGAAGGTCCTTATGTTGTTACGAGTATGTATTCCTGGTACATTTGAGGTTTGTGTCTTTTTTAATGGAATATCATTTTCATCTGTACTCGGTGCGCCTGTTGACACATTTAAATAAACTAAACGGATCGAGATTCAAATGAGATTTCGAGAGTGCTTATGTAATTCTGTAGTTGATTGATTGATTAATTGATTGATTGATGTATACCTCATTAAAGCATAAAACAGAAGAATCTATATGACATTTTTTAAGCACGATCAAAGGTGGTTGAATGGTTTCTGAACAAAACTTCTTCGAACACATTTTGAATAAACCAAACTAAGCGAGATAAGTGTTGGCGAGTGCTCTTTTGTAGTTCTGTACTCCTAGTACTTTGGTTGTATGTGTATATTATAATAGAGAGTTAAGGGACCCAAGCGGCTCTGGTAAGTAAGATTATATCCATACTGCCCTACTAAGCGCATTATACATTTTTTTTGCCCCGATGAAAAGTAAAGAAATGTGTGAACAGGTGGCCATTATAAAAGACACAAACCTCAAATGTACCAGGAATACATAACAACATAAGAGCCTTTGGATAGAAACAGGCGTTACTTGGCGAAAATCCATGACAAAACAATGGTAAGTAAAAAATTGTTTTTAAGAATTTGCTGTTCTCTCTGAGACAGTCTTGATAATGCCTCGTTTAGAGGCGAAACAATTGTCGACGTTTTGTTGTCCTTTTGATTCTGCGAAAAATTAATGCTATTAATTAATGCTAAAAAGTTTTTTCTTAAAAAAATTTTTTACTTACCATTGTTTTTTTAACATAAGAGCCTTCAAGATTTTAAATTCAGTGAAAACCGATTGAATGTTTGAACTCATTATTCTGAAAAAGTACCAGGCGATCATAACAGAATAGGAGGTTCTGGTTGTAACTTGCTTGTATGTTTGTAACCGACTCTTTTGGTTTCGATTTTGCCCCTTCGTCCACGTTCATAACCAAGATTTCATAACTGGTTATGAATATAGATTTTTTTTCACTGTTTCATAACCAGTTATCAAACAATACTTTTTTTCCTCCTATTCTGTTATGATCGCCTGGTACTTTTTCGGAATAATGAGTTCAAACATTCAATCGGGTAAGTTGTATATTATGTTCCACTTTTTTGTTCCATCAAACACAGTAGAACTAGTGGGAACGAATCAAGCCGAGAACTTTCGAGTACCTTCCATAATATTCAACCAATATCTAGTGCGCACACGCACCGCCCTATAATTAAGCTAGCCAATTACGGAAAATCAAATAAATCGTAGGTAGAACATAAGTATAGGTATTTATACTAGTTCTATTGTCTAAGGTCACGCCTACCTACATCAGGAATGTTCTAGGTACTTGTATCCATTATTATATAAGCGAATGCATTTCAATAATAAATATTCATTCATTCACATACTGTTACCTACTGTAAGTGTTTCAATATACCTCCCAACTACCACTACATATTTATGACAATTTATTTCACTTTGGAAATGCACGCGTTTTTCAACCTTAAAAAAATCATAAAAATAAATATTTTACGACTGTCTTTTGTTTTTCCGATATAGGTGGACCACGGGCAATATAAATTTTAAACATATACTTCATAACAGCTTAGGTGGACTACGGGAAAACATTAATTCCCATGGTACACCCAGTTAAACTGCGGTGGACCACGAGGAAAAAAATTTACCCGTGGTACAACCAGGTGAACTATGTAGGTGGACCACGGGCAAACAGCGACTGTGAAGAATAAAAATCTCGAGTATCACACTAGTGTGACGGTGAAGAAAAAATTCTTCTGTTCCACACTGGTGTGAAAAAATGGTGTGAGGGTTAGTCATACCCCTAATAGAATAAGAATACAATACAAACCAATCGAAGCAGATGTTTGAATGGCGTTGTTGATAACAAACCGCACTTCTTCTAATATGGGTTCGTCGTTAGATTCACCAATTTTCTTCTGCAATTTTGAATGTTTTAGTGTCGGGGCAGTTTGTGCGATTACGAATAAGTAAAAGCTTTTTTTTTTATATATATTTAGCTCGACAAATTGACGCCACCCGCCTGATGGTAAGCTGAGGCGACGTCTGGCAATTGAGGGCGACTCTCACAGTACACAGGAATACTATAGAGCTAGCCTCTATATTTCAATTTTATACTTTTTTCTATTCTTTTCCAACTAGCAATGCTTTCTATTCTTTGAAAAAATACTTTTGGATTTGGATAACGAACCAAATGGCACAAGTAACTTATGAAAAATGTAGCTAAATGGATAATTACTATAATTGCATTTTGTTAATCCAATAGTCAAACCGATCAAGGAAAAAACAGTCCAGCGCTACAATCGTGGTCTAGTTTTATGCGTTGCCTCATCCTGGATGAAAGCATAATATTTCGGGATATTAAGTAGCTAGCTGATGCCGGCAGTTCCACTTACCTATAATAGTTTTCATGTCCCTATTCAAACGGGAACACATTACCGGGATAAAAACTAGCTCTTACACCTTTCTCAGGCTATTGACTAGAGCCGCGGAATATAAAAAAGCTATTGACTATCTCTGTATCTGTGCCATTGCCAGAATAAAAAGTGTCCTAAGTTACTCCTTAAAACATCAGCTATCATCAGGTTCAGCATTTTTAGAGATTAATCGAAACAAACAGAAAAAAATGGTGAGTACTCAACCAATAATTTAAATGTTTGCACTGTTGAGAGAGTTATGGGGAATGGATCAGCAGTTGTTTAAATTGTGATTCCGTTAGTAATAAATGATTCAAAACACGAAAATAGATTATAGGCAATAATAACATTATTCAACTTACTTCGAGAGCCATAATTGATTCTGTAAAATATTCAGTAATCATAGAAGATGAAACGAGCCTGTTACTCAGCATTCCAAGGGTATACGCCGCAATTGAGCATTTAAACACCATTCTGAAAACATAGTAGGTGGGTACTACTTATCTGAACTAGCACCAGGTACGGGATAAGATAAAAAACGTTGTTCGGTATTATTATAGCACCAAAGATAACCTAAAAAGCCACCAGCCACGCGCTCAGCAAAATCTAAAGTAACGTACATTTGGCAATTACATAGCACTCGGAGATAATGTAGCTACCTACATAACATGACAGAATTTTAGAAATCGCCCCAGTGTTTTAGAACCTATTCAATACAAACAAACAATCAAATCTTTCCTCTTTATAGTACTTATTTAAATACCCCCGAACACAAAGTCAGAGGCGCATTAAACACCCATAATTTGGCAGTAATTTTGCAGGTCCCACGTAATAGGGGGCAAGCCTATATCCGTCACCGGATATTATAGGGGAACCATTACCACCAGTATTTCAAAACAAAATCTAAACAGACCACTTAATTAAATTTCCTATAAATAACACACACTAAAGAAGATACCTACACACAAAATCCAGGGTTTATCCCCAAAAGGGTACATAAAAGCGCACACATTTCGTCAGCAACTTTGTTGGTCCCACGTAGGAGTCGGGAAGTTTCGGGATCGGGGATGTTGATAGGACCCCTTGACACCGAAATAAATAAATAATCCAAGAGCAGATATTAGGTAATTACTTTTTACATGAGTATTGTTCCGAGTCACCAGCACACATTATCGACAAAGCTATACGTCGATCGTTCCCACTATTGTTGAGAAGTAACATTACCATTCCGCCTAGTAGAAACAACATTATGTCCGACTGTAAGGAAAGAGCAATTTTTTTTTATATTAGTTACCACAAATTGACGCCATCAGCCTAATGGAAAGTCGTGGCTACGCCTGGCGCTGGTGGGCGACTCTCATAGTACATAATACCTACTATTAAGAGTTCAACTTGACGACATACTTAGTAATGTGCTTCTTCACGCTCCGCTTGAGGAACCCTTGGTTGTAAATGGGAGCAAATAGATGCGCAGGCAGGGTGTTTCAGGCCTATATTCTTATTATGCTAATGACCAACTACATTTTGATGCCTACTAAAGTTTACATGAGTACTACTGGTAAGCTGGTCAGATTTCTGATAGGTTCCTGACATAACAATATTACCTACCATACAATTTAGTCGTTTCTAGTCTGACCCGAGCATTACAAATAGTAAAAAGCCTTACATTCATATAGCAAGCGCATGTTTCTTTTGAACTCATGATTCCGGTCATAGGTAGGAAAAATACTGGGATTAATGCCGTAACTGGGATGTGCACAGGTCGGATAAGAAATAACCACGCCATGCAGGTCCACATTGCTTCAACTTTCTTGCTCGGCTGAAACCATGTAAGAAAAGTTAACCATAGTTTAAATTTCTGAGACATTCGAATTAAAAACCTTTCTCCTTCGAACTCCTGCTAATTCCTCTAGTTACTATAACAAATCCTTCACTATTCAAGCTGTCAGACTGTGGAACTTGCTCCCACACGATATACGTGCAAGCCGTTCGTTGGACATCTTCAGGAAACGCGTTGGGGAACATTTCCTATCTAACTAATATTTTCCTACCGTCTTCTTATTTTGTATGGTGTACCAAACCATTATCTTTAGGGGTGTATCCCACTATTTCTATTAGGTATTTCTATGGACAGAAATACTGGACCTGATTCAGATTGATTGTCCCACTATTTATATTGCTGTCGGCTCCGACAAAAAAAAACGCTGCATCACCTCTTATGACGGCGTGCACTTTGAAACTTTTAATTTATTTCCTATTCATTTATTTATTTATGTACAACACACAGAGAAAAAACAATACGAAGAATACAAAGAGAACAGTGAGTAGTTAATACAAGGGCACTACTTATTCCTAAAGGAATCTCTTCCAGCAGGCCAGAGAGGAGATGTAAAGGTGACAAGGCAACGTGTGTGCAGTGCAATAAAAATAAACTTACATAAACTAAAATTGCATTATAGTATATACATAAATAAATACATACTGTACTATAATATACTTAAATATATGAGACTACAGTATATCGAAATCAGAACAAATAAACTTTAATAGTTAGTTGAAACCAGCGTTTCGCGCTCTTTCTTTGCATAAAACAATCATGTTTAAAATTTTGGTATATTAAGAAGGTCGAATATTGCCTTACATTTTTATACCTTTAAATTATATTATTCTTGTGATAGGGATTTTTTGGTCATTAGACTTTATTCTACAAGTACTGTTCATAAAACTAAGACGTATTGTTTGAAAGACCTTTATGCCTCTTAGAATTAAGTAGTCAGATGTCGTATATAGAGATACGCCGTTATGCCTCAAAAATTTTATTTGTTCTATTAAAGTCTACAAACAAAATGAGACCTTATGGCTTAAAAAGTGCTGCTTCGCAGTTGTGCAGAGATTCACATGTACATAATAAGAAACATTATGCCATTGATTTCGTGATTGCGCGCCGATGCGATAAACTGACATCGGACATTATCGCCGGTCACTCGGTGGTTTTCGACGCATGGTGGCTCGACCTATCAGCGCATCGCACCGAGCAGCGAGCGTGTTTGTTGTTGTTTTCTGCCGTCATAAGAAAGTGTACAAAGTGTGTAAAGAAGTAACTAACAATATTGTTTTGTCAAAAATAAGTTATTTACATATTCGGAATTAGCAAAGAAAATGCTACCTTACGCTCTTACTCCCAAAGTTGTAACTTGTATGGCAGCAGAGATATCATAAGGATTTTATCCTTAACTACTACAAAAAATCAGGATTTTGACTTTAAAAAGCCATAATTACACAAGTGCCTTTTAAAATAGCATTTCCGAAATGCTACTCTGGAAGGTCGCAATTACCAATTAGGGCTTTTCAAGTAAGCAAAATCTTTAAAAATAGTAAGATAAAAAGCCCTAACTTTGCAATAAGACCTTTTCTTATAAGTTTACAGAAGGGAAGAGCGCGCGGGAGAGGGCGCGGGGAGAGTATTTTGAATCCGCGTCGCTTATTAATAAAATTCGAGTTAGAGGCCACACGAGATGCAGTGCCGAGCCGCTTCTTATTTGTGAAATAATATTGTTATCATCTGCCTGCTATTATCCCAATTATTTGGGGTCGGCGCAACATGTTTTCATTTTCCATACATCCAGTGCTGTAAGACCATAGAGATATTATAAGAGTAGAGATGGTGTAATACAATTTTCCTATTAGACAAAGTGTGACTCTTCGCGGGTGTGAAGGAGTGGTGAGGAGGGGTATAAGGAACCTTAGTCCCGCCCACTTCTTTATTTTCCATCTCGCGGTCAATAGCAAAACTACTTACTTCATTATAATGTCAGTTTACTACGTAGCTTTAACTATCTCACACTCGTAACAGGGACGTACTCAGATTTTTGGTACAAAGGAGTTTTATATTTTTTGAATTGCAAATATACCTATCTCAAACTGAACTGTCGATATTTGCCGTAGGGGTTATATCCACTCAACGTCTAAAGTATAACGGGGCCCTATACGGGGCTCCCGTATGGGCGGGTAGATTGACGGCCAACAACGTGTCTATTTTAAATAGACCGTTGATAACCTTGGCTTCATTAAGTATCTGTTTCGCATCTATCGTGAGGTAACACCCTAGTGTCAACACTGCGAGGCCTCCGACGATCACACTGCACTCCACACGTTGGTGGAGTTCTGACCGTGGGCGAGTTAGCGCCGGGACCTCATAGTGGGTCTGGGCGTGGATACCCTCTCGCTAGAGTCTAGCTTCAAGCCACGGTCTACAGCAGGAGTAGGTGGAACGCGGCCGTTTCCTTCTGCGAGCAGGTCATGCTCGCGAAGGAGGCGGCCGAGAGAGTGAGGAAACGTACCCTCCCCACAGAGTTCCGTAGTCAACGGCCAGGGCACCGCAGATTTATTTACGCCCAGGACCAACGATACCTCCATGATCGGGGCCTGATGACGGCGGGATAGCCACCCACCGTCATAACACTTTTCCCTTAAGCGGTCGGCAATGGACGTATGAGAGGCTGCGGCTTTTGGTCGCGGAATTAAAAATGGATGGTCTCAAAATAAACTATTTTCTCGTTTTTTGTACATATTTCGTTGCTGCTCCGCTCCTATCATTTTTAGCGTGATATTATATAGTCTATAACTTTGCTGACGTGGAGGTACCTTATTACAAGTATGTGCCTGACCCAGTTCTTGAATTAAATTTAATATTTAGCTATACTTTGAATAATAATATTCAATTGTACAGCCCATTATGTAACAATCCTAGGAAACTTGTCTTGTAAAATTACCAGTTTCTAATTGCGGCCCTGTATTTTTGAAGTTTTATGTTTATTGTTGCCAGTTGTCAATAGATTGCGACTTAGACGCGGACGGCTCTATAAAAACTACAGAGAAATATTTTAGCAATTAAAAATCACTTACGAATTAACGTTGAACGAATTCCTGTATATTTAATTAGTATAAAATGTTACTAGTAAAATATAAGTAGCTATTTAAATTACGTGTTCGTGAAACAAAACGATCTTCGAATAGTAATATATTTGAAGATGTCAAAATGTCAAAAGTGAGATTTTGCTAGAACAATTCTAAAAAAAATACAATGAAAATTACTTACGCATGAAATGTGATGCGATTCTTAGCATCAGAACGTCTATCTGAATATTTTTTACATGATAGAACACAACACTTCATTTTTATCTTCTTGTATCCTTTTATTTCCACAAAAATTACTGAACTGTCACAGAATATACATGTACGAAAGCTGATAGTACACTGATAAGCCGCGCCCACTTTTTGAAATCACGCGCAAATTTTATGACGTTAGTGCCTACTTAAAGATTGCACTGTGCAGTTGCATAGGGCATGCCCTCTCTTATAATACGTCTATGGTCACTCCTTTCCTGCTCATATCCTCTTTCACGCATTCCATCCATCTTTTATTGGTCCTACCTCTAGTTCTCAAGCCATCTACATTCATACTTTGCACCTTTCTTACCACGTTACTTTCATCTCTTCTCATAACATATCCATTCCATGATAGCCGTTCGCTTCTCACTTTTTCATTTACTGGGGCAAGTTTCAAACTCCTTCTAATATACTCGTTCCTTACTCTATCCATCCTTGTTACACCACACATCCATCTTAGCATTCGCATTTCTTTCATCCGTCGCTTTTACGGCTAAACATGAAAGTCCATACAGGACGGCAGGTATGACGACAGTCTTGTAAATTTTCCCCTTAAGTTTTGGAAAAGGTTTATTCACAAGAAATAAGTAAGTCAAGATTTTATAAAAAAGTACCCATTACATTTGTTAGCATTAACATTGACATAAAATATGAATTTTATTAAAATTCTAAGTTTTCCTTAAATTTGCCGTATATCATTACTTCCCAGAATTTGATCCTTAACAGCAACACTATCGTATGGTGTGATAATAAAGGGTGTGATTTTTTTTCTAAATAAATGGGTTCGATTCCCAGCTAGGATTATTGATTTTTCAAAAATCTAATGATGAGGTTTTAAGTTTCATCAAAATCGGGCTCGTGACTCCATTGAGCATTTTTCGCTATTCCTTATAGTTTCGGATTTGGCCATCCAGGCCCTTTTCAAAAATTCACTCTATAAGTTGAAAAATAAAAAAATTGACAACAACCGACTTCAAATTACCAAAATGGGACCAAATAATTGTTGGAATGGGAAGAAATTGAAATGGTAAAAAAAATTTGACGTATTTTTTTGGAAGTCGGTTGAAAAAGTCCTTTGGTGTAGTAGGCTTGTATACTTACAATATCCTTTACAAAGTTCCCATATAACATTATACCCGCTCCTACAAAGCCAATAACGCCTCTCCAGTGACAACTTATCATATTCTTTATTCGGTATCCAACTCCGGGAACAGGAACTTTCGCAGGGGGTGTTAACCCCCTACGAATATAAACAAAAACATTAAAATAGAGCATTTCAACTAGCTAGTGGTGGCCAACTAATTAGTATTTAAATATTTAAATGGACATTATAAATCACAAAAACTGAAATTTCATCGGCAGGACTCGAACGGTCTTTCCCTTACAGGGGGAATGCTCTGACCAATTGAGTTACGATGACCGATACCGGAAACATCCAATCTTTGCTTCATATTATAATTTCTAGCAGGTGATATCAAGGTTAGGTCCAAAAGAGCTATTTAAATATTTAAGAACAGTAAAAAATCTCATTGCTTTTCAAAATACAGAAAAAATTTGGTATCTGTTCTTTACCTAATATTTGGTACTTGTGTTTGAAACTCGTAAGATAGTTGAATTTAAATATCTCACAATACCATTAATATTATGACAATTACTTAAATGTTTTAAAATGCTCTGGTGATTATTGTAAAACAATTTTTAAGTGTTATAATTAAACAAATAATGCGTTTTGTTCCTTTAACTTTTAATATCGGTTTAGTAGTTTTTAAGCATATTAACACAAAACAAACCTTTCCTCATTATAATATAAGTGTACACTAGTCGGGATGTCCAGTAATGGACGTTTGGGCGGTAATAAAATAAAATACTAGTTACTACTGCTACCCTACTAAAGAACGAAGGGGCTAAAAATAAAATTATTATCATAATTACTTGTGAAGCTTGATGTGCATAATAAAATAATTCTTACAGATATCTTGAAACCGTTGTAACAATTCCAGGGGGCTCGTCGTCTCGATCTATCCTGTTAAATTACATCTGATGAAATGTTTTTTTCAGTACCATGAAAATAATATAGTATGCATAATATTTCTAATTTAATCTACAAAACTTGTTTCCTACAAGGTTTTTTTTATCGCCACTCCAAAGTCCATTGCTGGACGCATCGGGTCTCGATGCCCTCAGAAATATAGGCGCATAGATAGAGGATAGATTCAGTCAAATTGAACTTCTTCGTCTTCGTTTTCCCATAATCCCGTCCTGTCAACCAGTGAATAAAGTCAACGATGTAGCGTCGTCGCACTAGCAGAGGTGTTATCTCGTAATGCCGCATGCCGTACTGATTGACCTTGCCTTTGTGCCCAGTAGCGGTTGAGTCACGACCAGTTTCACACCAAAGCAAATAAATACTCTACAAGATTGAATCATTCTACTTAGTCATTTTCTAAATCTAAAATCTAATAACGTGGAATAGGAATTACTTTGACGAAGGAGAAAACTTGGAAGCTGATCTCGAAGGTCTTTTTCTAGTAGGTCTTTTTCTCGGAGATCTAGTTTTAGGAGCCATAGACAGACTACAAAATCATTTAAATATTTCACCGTAAGTCAATGTAACAGCTTTCCTGGACTCAAAACGATAATACAGTTCCAATACAGTTCAAGCAACTTGACGTAATTTTTGGGTTTAGAATATTATGACATTAAGTTATTACAGCCTGATGTTTATGGATAAGATTATAAGGTTGCATGTCGTTTTGCTTCTTCGATCTTGTCCATGGTATAGTAAGCCAGCACCTTTATTCGGGTTATTAAAAGCGTAGCGAAATTGCAGTTCAACTTTACACAACGGGGCAATTTGAATACTACTTTATTTTTATATTACATGTTTTTTTATTTTTTTTTACTATCGTTCAAAAGTTACTTAGTTCGACAGTTTTGACTAAATAAGCCACAGAGCGACGAATTTCGAACCTGCGGGTAGCTTTATGGAAAAAGCAGAGGGGCAGATACCTACTGGTACCTACCTATTTAAGTACTTACATACTATTCCCTATTCTGTGCGTATTCTGCCAGTAGTTTGTTGATACCACGTGATACCATTACAAAATGACAGAGCGTTGTCCGGTATAATAACCAATAATAGTCATGTCGGTAAATGATGGGCTCGTAGTCTAGTGGTAACCGACAATGTTAACACATTGCAAAGGTTAAGCAAAATCTAGTCAGGCCGGTCTTAGGATGGGTGACCATTTCTTAAGCTACTGAGACTCCTCCGTGCCTCGGAGAGCACGTTAAGACGTCGGTCCCGGTTGTTGTACAAACATCTATGGCAATCGTTAGGGGTAGTTGGAACCCTAAATCAAAAATCCCACCTGTCTAACTACAGAACTTCGATATCGCCCATGGGTTGTGGAGGTCAGATGGCAGTCACTTCACGGAAAATATCGAAGTTCAGCCGAAACGCAGTTAGACTGGAAAGCCGACCCCAACTGAGATTTAATGATGAGTCATGTCGGCTTACGCATAAACGGATTATCGTAGTAACCTAAAACTTGGAGGGAGTGTTTATTATATTGCGTATACTTCCGATAACAAAGAATTTTCCAAAATGTTACTCCTAAAGGGGTTAAAAAGGGGGAACAAAGTTTGTACGGGACAACGTGACTCCTCAGAAACTACTGCATTGATTTTAAAATTTCTTTCGGTTATATAAAGCTACATTTTTAGCGAGTGACATAGGCTATACTAGTGGTTCTGTGAACCGTAAACTCCGGGAGCTTTGTTTAGAAAATTTCTATTTCAATTTTCTTTATTACTCTTTCATTTGTCATCCAACCCAAAAAATATCATTCACATGTTATTTATAGTAAGCAAGGAGCGTGTGTGTAAAGTTTCATGATAATCGGTTGATAAATACAGCCGCAAACATGATCTGACAGTACCCGTAGATAGATGTAGAGGTACAGACGAGAGAAATTCTCCCCATTCTGCAAGATGAAACGTAGACTTCGGTCGCTTCGCTCCCTCACTTAATTATAAAGCTGAAGAGTTTGTTTGAACGCGCTAATCTCAGGAAGTACGGGTTCGATTTAAAAAAAAGTATTTTTGTGTTGAGTAGTGTACCTAGTCTATCCATAAGTTTTGTTAAAAATTTAAATGCAATTTTTTTAAATGAAGTAATGTCGTCACTTGTATGGCAAACTTGCGAATCTGCAATTTTGGCGAAATCCTGTTTTTTGATTTAACGTAATACCAATATGGTGATATACAATGTGCAAGTTTGCCATACAAGTGATGATGCAATACTAGTGGTTCTGTGAACCGTAGACTTCGGGACTTTTGTTTAGAAAATTTCTTCTTCAATTTTCTTTATACTCTTTCAATTTGTCATCCAATCCAAAAAAAATATCATACAAATGTTATTCATTGTAAGCAAGGAGTGTGTGTGTAAAGTTTCATGCAAATCGGTTGATAAATATGGCCTCATACATGATCTGACAGAACCCGTAGATGTAGAGATGTAGAGGTATAGACGAAAGAAATTCTCCCCAGTCTGCAAGTTGAAACAGAGACTTCAGTCGCTTCACTCCCTCAGTCAATTATTAAAATTTATACCTACATAATTGACTGGTGGTTCTGTGAACCGTAGACTTTGGGAGCTTTGTTTAGAAAATTTATATTTAAATTTTCTTTATTACTCTTTCATTATTCATCCAATCCAAAAAATATCATTCACATGTTATTCATTGTAAGCAAAGAGTGTGTGGGTAAAGTTTCATGAAAATCGGTTGATAATTACGGCCGCAAACATGATCTTACAGAACCCGTAGATGTAGAGATGTAGAGGTACAGACGAAAGAAATTCTGCCCAGTCTGCAAGTTGAAACAGAAACAATAACAACACGACAGAGTTAATGGGAGCGGACCAGCATTGCGTGTAGACTATAATACCTTGTTGGACGTTAATAACCGCAATCTCTCATTGACCAACTATGTGGTATCTGCGGGGGTTGGGTCGGGATGAGAATCCCGCGTCGTTGGGGTAGGGTTTTATCCCGCGTCAGTGAGTGAATCTGGTTGCGTGCTGCGGGGCCTTTACCCCACCCTTCTAGCCTGCTTCTGTAAGGACGACGGGTGGCGATCCCGCCGTCCTTAGGCCACGATAATGGAGGTCGATGGTCTTGGGCGTAGATGAGTCTGCGGCGCCCACGCCGCTGACTGCGGAACTCGGCGGGGAGGGTGCGCTCCCTCTCCCTCTCGGCCAAGGACACGGCCGCGTTCCACCTACTCCCGCTGGAGACCATGGCTTGAAGCATGGTCTCCAGCGAGAGGGTATCCACGCCCAGACCCACTACGAGGTTCTGGCGCTGACTCGCCCACGCTGAGCATTCCACCAACGTGTGGAGTGCGGTGTCGTCGTCGGAAACCTCGCAGTGTTGACACCGGGGTGTGACCTAACGACAGATGCGAAACAGATAGCTACCGAAGCATCTATGCCCGGTAACGATCTGCGTCGCACGATACATGAGGTCACCATGCTGCCTCTGCAGCCAATCGTCCATGATTGGTCTCAACGCAGCGATGATGGTGGTACCCCACTTGGGTTGCTCAAGTCGCACCCTCCATGACTCCATGAGATCCTGGCGGAGTTGGGACCGCTGGTCATCAATTTCTTGAGACGCAGGCCTGTGGTCCCGCTCCAGCGCCATTGGAACAATGACGCAAGGGCTCTCGCTTCCAGATCCCATGGAGGGGTCCCGGCTAGGAGACATGCAGCCTCTCCGGAGATCGTGCGGTAGCCCCTTATTGTTTTGACGGCCGAGGTCCTCAACGGTCTGCTAAGGAGCGTTGAGTTGTTGGCCGTCAACCGCGCCGCCCATACGGGAGCCCCGTATAGGGCCATACTCCGCACGATCCCCAGGTACAGTCTCCTGCAGGAAGCCTTGGGTCCCTTTAGGTTGGGCATCAGTTGCGAAAGCGCGACCGATGCCTGTGTCACCTTGGGGCAAACTTCGGAAATGTGGTCCGAAGTTCCATCGGCTATCAAGTACGATCCCTAGATACTTCATCGAGGGCTTGATGCCGATGCCTCCCACATTTATGCTGGAACCTTCAGGTGGACCGTTCCGAGGTCTGTGAAAACACACAACCTCGGACTTGTGCAAGGTCATCTCCAGTCCCAGCCGCCGTATCCGACCCACGACTTGAGCAACACCCGTCGTGAACTTGAGTGCTGCCTCCTGGTACGATGCACCCCGCGCCGTGACGAGGGTATTGTCGGCGTAGCACGTTACGCCGACGCCCTCAGGCAACGCACCCCGCAGCACCCAGTCGTAGCCGATGTTCCACAGAAGCGGCCCCAGGACCGACCCCTGCGGAACACCGCACGACAAATCTCGCCGAGCTGGCCCAAGCCAGCTGGGGAAAGCTATGGCCCTCTCCGAGAGATAGGCCCCGACAATACGACGGAGGTAGAGAGGCGTTTCGTGATACACGAGCGCCTCCCTAACGCAGCTCTATGGCAAGGTGTTAAGCACGTTGGCGATGTCAAGAGACACCTGCTTCCTCCGTCAGGCTCTTCACGCGCATGATCGCGCTCACGGTGGAGCGTCCCCGACGGAAACCGTACTGGTTGTCCGCCAGGTCTGGCCCCACCGTCGAGAGATGCTCGACGAGGCGTTCCGCGATAATTCGCTCAAAGAGCTTACACACCTCGTCAAGCAACACGATCGGCCGGTATCCGGACGGTGGGTCCACCAGCCGCCCCGCCTTAAGGATCGGGACCAGTTTCCCCATCCTCCACACCTTGGGAAACTGACCCCTTTCGAGGCATGCGCTAAAGAGCCCCATCAGTCGAGGCCCGAGTTCCTCGAGGGACAGGACCCATGCACGGCCAGGAATGCCGTCGGGTCCGGGGGCAGTGATTTTCCGGCGTTCAAGCCGGAGTACTGCCGTACCTAGCTCCCCCACCCTGACTTCGGGTACGTCGTCTTCACTGGTGCTATCCGCGTCGGGCAGAGACGGCAGCCACGCGCGGAGGGACGTGCTCCTCCGCGCTCTTCTGAAACAGGGCGCCCATGACCCGCTCCAGCTGCTGCGGCTGGAGGCTCTGGGGCAGTGGGGGCGCCCTAGGTCAGAGTTTCTCCCTGACCTGTAGGTACGGGCGCCCCCATGGGTACTGCTGCAGGGTCTTCAGGAGCTCCTCGCGGGCCGCCGTCTCGGCCCGCTTTATTGTCTTCTGGAGATTACCTTTAGCCTCCCTGTAAATCTGATAAAGCTCCGCCTCTCGGGTTGCCGCGTCGTCTGGGCGGCAATGCCTCTGGCGAAACCTGGTGTACTGGCGGCGGGCGGAGATGCATGCTGCGCGCAGCTGTGCAATCTCCAGCGACCACCAGTACACCTGCTTCCTTGCCGGTCTGGGTGTAACCCTAGGCATCGCCGCATCAAAGATTTGCGACATGGCTCTCCTGAACCACTCCGCCTCGGCATCCACATCGGCAGGCCGGTCCGGTGCCGGAATCCAGGCCTGCACGATGGATGCCTCCAGGAGAGCCTCCCGATCCAGATGGTGAAGTGCCCAACGTGGATCCGAGGGATTTTCTACCGGCTGTGGGAGGTTAGGTGGGGGGACGACATCGAACCGGATGTACCGATGGTTCGAGTGCGTCTCCTCACCCTCCTCCACGCGCCATCCAGTAATACGGGCGGCGAGGGCAGAAGTTGAGGACCTCCAGACCACGTGTTCTGGTCCAGTTCTCAAGAAGCCTTCCCTTGTCCCTGGTTTCCCGGGAGCCCCACGCCACACTCCAGGCGTTAAAGTCTGCCAGGAGCAGGAAAGGGCGAGGACTGCATGCAGCGAAGACGACGTCGAGCTCAGTGAGCCATAGCTCAAACTGAGTCTCGTCCAGTGTCGGCGAGATGTAGGTGGCCACGACTGCCAACCCATCATAGTCCGCCGCAACACACCCGCGGCCCCTTGCAATGATCGCAAGGCGCGAGCTGTCTGCGGTGGACCCCCCGAAGATAAAACAGGCCGAGCCGTCCTCGTCCACCGGGCTTCCCGGGTGTACGTAATACGTCTCGGCGACCACGACCAAGTTTATGGACCACTGCCGGATGCTCTGGTACAGAAGATCCTGAGCAGCGCGACAGCGGTTCAAATTCACTTGCAAGATGCGGACATGGGCGTCAGACATTAATGGACGTCCATATCAGCATCCCGCCGCGAAACAACTAGCCGTGCAGAAACGGCACCCCCACCGCTCTCAGCGGACGGACGTGGCTTCGGCCTTAAGGCGGCGCAGATTGTGCTGCCAACCTGGTGGTCCGCAGTCTTGCCCTCCGCCTCGCATCTAAAGCAGCGAGGTGGGGCGTCGCAGGCACTTGCCTTGTGACCGGGCTGACTGTAGCGGAAGCACCGATCGCCTACGGTGACTTCCGCTGTGCACTGCACTCCAACGTGCCCCACCACCATGCACCGGAAACATCTGGTTTCCCGGGCACGAAGGAGGTGCACCTGCGCCTTTAGGAAGCCCCCTATGAGGAGGCCTCGTCCGTCCGCCACTTTCAGTGCCGCTGCGACGGGGCACTGGACGACTGTCCTGCCATGGCCAGTGAGGCTGAAGGAGATCTCTCCAGCCTTCACTTGGTCACGGGGACAGCCGCCCGCCTCCACGACGGCGGAAATAACCTCCTCCGTCGAGGTCGCGTCATCCAGACCGGAGACGCGCAATGCAGCGCATTTGGTGGGTCTGGTGACGCGGAAGGCTTCTGCGTCCAGCGCGTCCCTAAGCTGCGCTACTAGGGCGTCAGCTTTAGGGCCGCTGGAGGCGCCGGAGACCTCGAGGAGGCGAGCCCCGGTGCGTGTCGTCTTGCACCGGAGACCCCTCTAGATATCGAGGGCTGTGAGGTCGACTGAGGCTTTAACTTGCCTCAGGACATCAGCGTACCCCACACCCCTCTCCACACCCTCAGTCGTCACCGTAAGGACGACGACTGTGGAGTGAGGAGTGCGGGGCCTCTTCGGCGCCTTCGCCGCGGCCGCTTTGGCCGCTTTCTTGGCGGCCTTCGTTTTCCTCTTCTTGGCTCCCATTGGGAGGTATCCCTCCCAGTAGCAGCAGGGAGAACCGCCAACAGCCGCCGTGTATGAAAACGCGTAACGCGCTAGTTGAGGGCGGTACGCCCAGTCTACCAGGACCGCGAGGCGCCTCTCGATCGCCGTCAGGACCTGTACTATAGTCGGCACAGGCTGTGGCGGCGATCCAGGCACCGTGTTGGGCGCTGTGTTAGGTGCCGTGGTGGGCGACGTGGTGGGCGCCGTGGTGGGTGCCGTGGTGGGCGCCGTGGTGGGTGCCGTGGTGGGCGCGGTCCTAGGTGCCGTCTTCCGCGCTGGTCCAGCCGTCCGAGGAGGAGGCGGCAGCTCGGGACCGGGAGGCGCCTTGACCACCTTGGTCAAGCCAGTGACCTCCCGACGCAGGTCGTCCATCTGCTTCCGGGAAGCAGCGAGCTCCACCTCCAGGCTCGTCACCTGCTTCCGGAGCTTCGCTTCCTCCTTGGTGACGCTCCGCGTGAGGAGCTTGTCGAGGAAAGATTGGGCTTCAGCCGCCAGTGAAGCCACAATCTTCTTCCTCCCCGTCACGTTCCTGTTCCCCCGCATGGCAGCGTTCATGCGGGCAAAAACGCTCATCTGCTCCCGCCGATTTCCCTGCGACTTCGCTGGGACAGTACAGAAGACGGAGGAGGAGTTGGCGGCCGCCTTCTATACGCGTCGAGAAGCGTACGCACGTCTTGACCGGCACCTCCTCCTCCGAATCGCTGGAGAGGAGGGACCGCCACCCGAGCAGCTGGTGCTTCGGTCACGCGGCGGCACCCGAGCAGCTGGAGCTTCGGTCACGCGGCGGCCCCCTCCCTTCTCGAGGGTCCTCTTCTTCGTCGCAGAACAGCGGCCCTTCTTTTTCAAACTGCTGGGAGCTGACCCATCGTCAGTCCTAGCAGCAGCAGTTCCTTGGGGCGTCGACGTCGCCTACTCGACGTCGACTAGGCGGAGCGGCGCGAGCCCCCAAATCGATAGGCATCAGAGTCAGTTCATCTCGCATAAGATCGTCGGTTGACACTGCCCGGGAAAGGGTCTGATTGTCCAGTGTCTGAACCGGGGGTCTCTTCATGGTTATTCATAGTAACTATAATAAATCGCTTTATTGTCACAAGTACGGATTAAGACGTTCGGTCACCCAACCTGCCACTGCGTAACCGGAAGCAAGGTTGGGGGCCCGGGCGGAAGACGAGGACGTAGAATTAATCACTTGGGGCCCCGCCCCAAATGGTAATGTCTAGGCAAAAAGTTGAAAGGTCATTTTGTGTAGGTTATTTTATTATCTAATATTATGTACTAAGGTAGGTATTCGCCAGAACGCGGACGGTTACGTCGAAATAAATAAGACGGAGAACGTAACTAGGAGCTGCGGTCGCTGCCGTGGTACTGCGCTGCAGCATGCAATTGAGCGAAGCGACTATTTCTATTAATGTATTTATCAATCTACGAGTATAAGGAGCAGGTTTTGTTCGAGACCGAATTTTGATTTAGGACCCTCAAAAAAAGTTATTTTTGAGCAATGACGGTTTTATAATTTTTGAGTGAAAAAAATCATGAAAATCGGTTGGGTAATTGTCGAGAAACAATTTCACATCGAGTTGCATTGGAGTCACCTGATAAGAGAAGAAGTCAGAGTTACAGATGAGAAAACTTTAGTCCGGCTAGCTCGTGCGCGACCGTCCTGCGGGGTGACAGACGGTGGCGGGGACGAGGTACTAAAGATGTCAGCGGGTAGTGGGTGGTGCAGCGGGGAAGGGAAACGCGTGCATCTACGCGTCAAATACGGCAGTCTCGGCCGCGCAGTCAAAGCGGCAACACGTGCTTGATATTCCGTACTACTTTGAGTTCGACGCACACGAGATTAAGATCTCAGGATGAGTAAGGCTATCTCAAGACAAGTTAAGGAAGTTGTACATAAAATGTACCAATTTTTTGTAAGGCGAAAATACTGCCGAGAGGTTAAGTCAATAATTTTCCTAGATGAAACCTACGTGAATAAAAATCACGTGACACAAAAATGCTGGCAGTCTAATACAGAACGCGGGGCTATGCAAAACATTGGTAAAGGACCTCGTATTGTAATTGTACACGCTGGCAGTCGCAATGGCATTGTACCTAATGCTTTATTGATGTTCAAATCGCATTCCAAGACCGGTGATTATCATAAACAACATTGATTATCATAACAAATTTTCGAAAGTGGATCGATGATTAACTGTTACCAAACATTCCTCCGAATTCTGTTATTGTAATGGACAACGCCGCTTACCATAGCACTCAGATCGATAAAAAACCTACAATGAGTACCCTGAAAAGCGAAATGCAGCAATGGTTAGAACGGCGAGGTGTTCAGTATGATAGCGCTATGCGTAAATGTGATCTAATGAAAATAATTAATGAGCAAAACACGGAGAAACAGTACAAAATTGATGAAATATTAAACGAAAATGAACATATCGTGCTTCGCTTACCCCCATACCATCCGGATTTAAATCCAATTGAACTCGTGTGGGGGTACGTAAAAGGCGAGCTCGCAAGGACTTCCCTTGATTCGAACTTAGATAAAAAGTTAAAAGATTTAGAATTGCTTTTTTCTAATTATTCGGTTGAACAGTGGCGCGATTGTGATAATCATGTCATAAAAAACGAGGACGAATATTATAATTGAGATCGAGTATTTGACGATGAAATGGACAGGTATGTTATTGTTATTACTTGTTATTATTATTATTGTTATTACGCGGTCGCGCACGAAATTGCCGGACTTTAGCATTGTAGCATACCATGCGTACGTAACATCCACATTAATTACGCTATGGTGTTTTATTTTGGGGAAACTCAATTAATAGTAGCATGGTATTTGTAGCGCAAAAACGGTGTGTTCGGGCGATCCGTGGCTTGCAAACATAGACCAACGCGGTCGTCGTATACGCTGTCGCCGTCTTGCAAACCACAGATAGATGCAGGCCTTGGTTTCGGAAATTGCAGATATTGACTTTTCCATGCATTTATATTTTGGAGGTGGCTGTATTTGTGAAATGTAATTCAGAATTGTTTAATACTCGAAACAGCTCTAGATACAAAAACAAAATCTGCTTTAAAACTCATAAAAAATCTATCTATACTTACTTATAATAAATCTGTAGGAGTGAAAATTCTGTACATTGAAAATATCAAAAAAATAAATGGCAGGGGGTGTTACTAGACCGACACCGAACCCAAAAATGTGATTAAAAAAATTTTTGTCTGTCTGTCTGTTCAGGCATCACGCAAAAACTACCGGTTCGATTACGAGGAAACTTGGTATAATTATTCTTTAATATCCTGGGCACCACACTGGGTACTCTTTATCCCGGAAAAGTATATACAATAAAAAACAAACTTAATTTTGCGGTTCGATCCCTAGACCTGAGTACTATACCAACCGCAAATAATAAGTTTGTTGTAGGTTTTTTTTTTATATTGGATTCGCCAAATTGACGCCGCCCGCCTGGCGGTAAGTCGTGACGACGTCTAGCGATTGTGGGCCACACACACATCGCAGCACACAATACTATAGAGAGTGTCCCTCAACTTGACGACCTACTGATGTGCCTCTTCACGCTCCGCTTAAAGAACCCAGGGTTATATGTGGGAGGAAACACGTGCACAGGGAGGGCGTTCCAGGCCGCTATCGTTCGGCAGAGAAACGAACGTTTAAAACGTTCGGTTCTCGCGAACATGCTATCCACTGTGTGGGAATGGCATCTCTGCCCGGCACGCGTTGTTCGGGATCAGAAGAAAGAGGGTGGGATCAGATTAAAGAGCTCTTCAGAACAGGTCACGTCACCCGCAGTGAAGTTCACTAAGGGGCGCTGCACACGGCTAAGATACTATAATATTTTAACTTAAGATACAATATCGCTCGCCATACAATTCAATGGACTATCACACACGACGAAGATAATAAATAGTATTTCATATTTTCGTATCTTAAGATGAATTTTTATGGTATAATCTATACTTATAATAAATCTGTAGAAGTGAAAATTCTGTACATTGAAGATTTCAAAAAAATAAATGGCAGGGGGTGTTACTAGACCGCCACCGAACACAAAAATGTGATTAAAAAAAATTTTGTCTGTCTGTCTGTCTGTCTGTTCAGGCATCACGCAAAAACTACCGGTTCGATTACGATGAAACTTGGTATAATTATTCTTTAATATCCTGGGCACCACACTGGGTACTTTTTATCCCGGAAAAGTATATACAATAAAAAACAAACTTAATTTTGCGGTTCGATCACTTGACCCGAGTACTGTACCAACCGCAAATAATAAGTTTGTCGTAGGTTTTTTTTATTTTTTTATATTGGGTTCGCAAAATTGACGCCGCCCGCCTGGTGGTAAGTCGTGACGACGTCTAGCGATTGTGGGCCACTCTCACAGCACACAATACGATAGAGAGTGGCCCTCAACTTGACGACCTACTGATGTGCCTCTTCACACTGCGCTTAAAGAACCCAGGGTTATATGTGGGAGGAAACACGTGCACAGGCAGGGCGTTCCAGGCCACTATCGTTCGGCAGAGAAACGAACGGTTAAAACGTTCGTTTCTCGCGAACATGCTATCCACTGTGTGGGAGTGGCATCTCTGCCCGGCACGCGTTGTTCGGGATCGGAAGGAAGAGGGTGGGATCAGATTGAAGAGCTCTTCAGAACAGGTTACGTCACCCGCAGTGGAGTTCACTATTAATGGTTTTTAGAACTTTTGTCTGTTTGTCTGAATGTTTGAACACGCTAATCTCAGAAATCATTTGTTTTTTTTTTATTTGAACTTGCGGTTTGGTTTTCAATCGCTTCAATAAAAAAGTTATGTAGATCTAAAGTAACACGCAGGCGGAGCTGCGGGCAACAGCTAGTAGAGAATATAATAGAAGATATAATAGAGAAACTGTTGTAGGGTATGTTTGGGGGGCTTTTATTGAGAACTTTTGTCTGTTTGTCTGAATGTTTGAACACGCTAATCTCAGAAACGGCTTAACCGATTTGAATTTGCGGTTTGGTTTTCAATCGCTTTATAAAAAAAAGTTATATGGATTTAAAGTAACACGCAGGCGGAACTGCGGGCAACAGCTAATATATAATAAAAGCTTTCTAGGTATGACTCCAAAGATGTATCTAAGTACCGCGCAAATCATGTGATAGGGAGCAATGACCCCTCGCAGCCAATATGGCCAGTATCATAACGAAACATACCTACTTTAACATAAAATACACACTCCAATTTCTCCTTCGTACTTCGGCTTAGGACCGTCTGTAATGCCTACTTTATTATTAACAATAACGACTTAATGACTTTTGAACTATGTAATAATAATAATAAAAATACACTGAACTACAACTGACTGCGAGGAGGTATTTCAGGCGTATTTAAAAAATTGGAGCTATTTACAAATAAAATCAAACTTACATACCTATTTACAGTTTATTTACACTAATTTACAGTTCTCTGTACCGAAGTAACTGCTCGATATGGAGTCCATTCCTTTCGATACACAAACGTGCACGTGTTAATTGATTGTCTTTCAACTTGTTCGATGTGTCTCTATCACTTTTCACAATATCAAAAGCGTCCACTATCGTAGTTCTTCGCGGGTTTGATGACTTCCATTTGGGAATAATCATTCAAACGTCCTCGGGCTTGTGCATGTAACAGTGTCCGGAACTGTCCGTGGTCGAGTAAGCGCTGGGTTGCAGCCAAGATGGTCCCGCGTGTCGGCACTTGAGGATCACTGACTCCTCGTAGCCGTAACGCATTTAAGTGCTCCGGCTGGGAGTACAATCGCCTAGCCTCTTGTAGGTTGTGGTTAGCAATGGCATTCAATTGTACCATTGCTAGATACTCCACGTTCGAATATTCGTACTGACGACTCATTTTACTCACTGACACACACACGATTACGCAACAGACACCGGCGCTGTCACGAGGTCTACTAGACAGGCGAGCCGCAGCCCGCAGTGTCGGCGCGTCTGGCTCGTGTCACGCTGAGGTGGGGGCCGGCGGCGGCGTACGCTTGCTTCTGTGCCAGCACATTGTTGAATGAAAATGAACTGCACCGTAACTATCGTTGTAAAACTTAAGAATTTAAGAGAGTGAGTCCACTACAACGGGTTCTCATTTGATGTCTAGAAACTAAATATTATTTTTTAGATTTCTAAAAAAAATGTGTTTGTTTTTCAAAGTAATGCTGCCAGTTGGTTAAAAAATTATTCCGAAAGCGAACCCTTGCGTAGTGCTGACGGTAATAAAATCAACGTGTTTAATAAGCTACCAGACTCACTCTTAGATATCAGGGATATATATATATGTTTAAAAAGGAACTACGGTCAATACTAGTTCGTAAAACCTAATACACAGTTCAGGAGTATCTCATCATCATCATCTACCTGCCCTTATCCCAATTATTTGGGGTCGGTGCAACATGTTTTCATCTTCCATATATCCCTGTCACACGTCATCTCCTCAGTCACTCCTTTCCTGGTCATATCCTCTCTCACGCATTCCATCCATCTTTTCTTGGGCCTACCTCGAGTTATCAAGCCGTCTACATTCATACTTTGCACCTTTCTTACCACGTTACTTTCCTCTCTTCTCATAACATGTCCATACCATGCTAGCCGTTCGCTTCTCACTTTTTCATTTATTGGGGCAACTTTCAAACTTCCTCTAATATACTCGTTCCTTACTCTATCTATCCTTGTTACACCACACATCCATCTTAACATTCGCATTTCCGCTACATGCAGTTTCCTTGCATCCGTCGCTTTTACAGCCAAACATGAAAGTCCATACAGGACGGCAGGTCTGACGACAGTCTTGTAAATTTTCCCCTTAAATTTCGGAGGAAATTGAGGGTCATATATAGTGGCTTTGACCTGCCGCCATTTCATCCAACCTGCGTCAATTCTGTGCTTCACTGTACCATCGCTTTCCCCATCGTCCTGGATAAGAGAGCCGAGGTACCGGAAGCCGGAGCAGACTGGCAATGGTACGCCGTCTAGCGTTATGGGTTTTTTTTTTTTTTTTTTTTTTTTTTTTTTATTCCGCTGCCCTGGGCCGCGGTCGCACCTACGTCCATTGCCGAGCGCCTCCGGTAGACACTGAGAGAATTCCCAGTGGCGCCCGGCGGACCTTGGCCCCCATTGTGGCCACTGCGTGGTGGTCGGGTGTTACCCCGCATCCTTGGGGTCGGGTTAAATCCCGCGTCGGTGAGTGAAGTCGTGCGTGGAGTGAAGCCCCACATCACGCAGCCCTTCTAGCCTGCTTCTGTAAGGACGGTGGGTTGCTAATCCATCGTCCTCAGGCCCCGATCATGGAGGTCGATGGTCCTGGGCGTAGTCACGTCTGCGGCGTCCCCGCCGCACACTTCGGAACTCAGCGGGGAGGGTACGCTCCCTCATCCTACCGGCCGCCTCCTTCACGAGCATTACCTGCTCGCAGAAGGAAACGGCCGCGTTCCACTGGCTCTCGCTAGAGACCATGGCTCGTAGCATGGTCTCCAGCGAGAGCGTATCTACGTCCAGGCCCACCACGAGGTCCCGGCGCTGACTCGCCCATGCTGAGCATTCCACCAACGTGTGGAATGCCGTGTCCTCGCCGGAAGCCTCACAGTGTTGACACGCGGGTGTGACCTCACGATGCATGCGAAACAGATACTCACCGAAGTTTCCGTGCCCAGTGATGATCTGTGTCGCACGATACGTGAGGCCACCGTGCTGCCTCTGCAGCCACTCCTCCATGATCGGTCTCACCGCCGCGATGGTGGTGGTTCCCCACTTTGGTTGCTGAAGTCGCACCTTCCATGTCTCCATGAGATCCTGTCGGAGTTGGGACCGCTGGGCCTCGATTTCTCGAGACGCAGGCCTGTGGTCCCGCTCCAGCGCCTCCTTGTGCCATTGAAACAATGACGCAAGGGCTCTCGCTTCCAGGTCCCATGGAGGGGTCGCGGCTAGGAGACATGCAGCCTCTAGGGAGATCGTGCGGTACCCTCGTATTGTCCTGACGGCCAAGGTCCTCAACGATCTGTGTAAAATGGCAGCGTTGTTGGCCGTCAGTCTCGGCGCCCATACGGGAGCCCCGTACACGGCCATACTCCGCACGATCCCCAGGTACAGTCTCCTGCAGGAAGCGTTGGGTCCCTTTAAGTTGGGCATCAGTCGCGAAAGCGCGGCTGTCGCCCCCGTCACTTTGGGGACCAAACTTCGGAAGTGTGGTCCGAAGTTCCACCGGCTATCGAGTACAAGCCCCAGATACTTCATTGTGGGCTCGATGCCGATGCTAACGCTCCCTACATTTATGCTGGATCCTGGAGGTGGCCCGCGCCGAGGTCCGTGAAAACACAGCGCCTCGGACTTATTCAGTGCCACGTCCAGTCCCAGCCGCCGTATCCGACCCACGACTTCAGCAACCCCAGTCGTGACCTTGAGTGTTGCCTCCTGGTGCGTTACTCCCCGCGCCGTGACGAGCGTATCGTCGGCGTAACAGGTTACGCCTACGCCCTCAGGCAACGCACCCCGCAACACCCAGTCGTATCCGATGTTCCACAGGAGAGGTCCTAGGACCGACCCCTGAGGAACACCGCACGACACATAGCGTTATGGGTGTAAAACTGGAGAGACCGCCGAAATCGGAGAACATGTACTCCGTTTTGGTTCTGCTGATTTTTAGGCCTACACTCTCCAGTTTACACTGCCACTTCTCCAGTCTGCTCTGCACCTCAGGCCCGTCTTCACCGACAAGAACAATGTCATCGGCAAATAGCATACACCAGGGGGTCTCCTCCTGTATCTCCGATGTCAAGGCATCTATTATTAACAGGAAGAGATACGGGCTTAGCGCTGAGCCCTGGTGCCGGCCTACCGCCACACTGAACTCGTCGGTGTTACCAGCAGCACATCGTACGTAGGTTCTCGATCGACAATACATTGCACAGATCAACTCTATATACTTCCCAGGCACACCTTTCTTTTTACCGTTGGTTCAATTATTCCGAAAGCGAACCCTTGCGTAGTGCTGACGGTAATAAAATCAACGTGTATAATAAGCTACCAGACTCACTCCTAGATATCAGGGATATATATATGTTTAAAAAGGAACTACGGTCAATACTAGTTCGTAAAACCTACTACACAGTTCAGGAGTATCTACTGGACAAAAATGTTAATAACGATAGCTATAATAATGACATTATGTGTGTTCTAGTATAATTATAATTGACAATATAAAATATGTTCTGTTTGTTTTTATTTGGTGATGACATTTTATTAATTTAATTTATTAATTTATTATATCGTTTATTCATTTATACTCTTATTTTATACATTTTTAAATACATTTATAAAAAACAAATACATATAAAAATATAAAAAATAGTGACTCACCAGTAGCGGAGTAGGACCCAAACTACCGGCAGTGGAGGCTACAGACTGAGAAACCTCCTAACAATACGGCACGTGTCGAGGATTACAGCCTTCTGAATCTGACTCTTGATCCAACAATCTAACGAGAGTCTCTTGAGATGTTGATCGAGACTCTTCGCTATTAATCCGTTTGCTGAAACGACCACCGGGACAATGATCGTCGAGTCTACGTCCCACATGGTGGTTATCTCGAAGGACAGATCAAGGTATTTACTAAGTTTGTCCTTCTCTGCCTTAACGAGATTTTCGTCAAGCAGGACGGCGATATCGACGAGCACTGCCCGACTCTGGGTCCGATCAACCAACACGATATCGGGCCTATTGGCAACAATAGTCCTGTCCGTGATGATTGATCGGTCCCAGTAGAGCAATGCACGACCATTCTCAAGAACTGGCACTAGTGTGTACTTATAGTACGGTACTTCAAACTCAATAAGGCCATATTGAAGAGCAAGTTGCTGGTGGATGATCCTGGTTACTTGATTGTGCCTATGCAAGTACTCGGTGTTAGCAAGATACGAACAACCGGATATAATATGGCGAAGTGATTCACCAGGACGGCGGCATGCTCGACAAATGTCGACCGTACCGTCCTTCATAATGTATTTCCGATAGTTTTTCGTCTTGATAACCTCATCTGCAATTGCACAGGCAAAACCTTCAGTTTCCCCAAAGAGGTCCCCAAAACGCAGCCAGTTCACCGACACGAGCAGGTCTACATCAGTCCTGTTAAGACTCGGTAGAACCGCCCGTGTAGCTCCTTGCTCTTCCATACGTCCTTACGGTCTTCAGTACTTAACACATCATTGTTAATAACAAGCCAAAGTACAGACACAATTTACTGCTATAAAGGGTATGTTTCATACTGTCCTGTTAAATGAAAAGTTAATAAAACTAAATTTAAAATTTAAAAAACCCCGGACTCACATAATTCTAGAGAATCTATTAGAATTAGAAATACATTCCACTCCTCATATCTTTCGAATGGCTAAACCGATTTTCATAAAACTTGCGATATCGTGATGTATAAGTTATGACCTTTCCTTCGATTGCTTTAATTTTATTTGCTGATTGCTTAAATTGCTTACACAAAAAACAAATAACGCAATTCTAAGAAAATATTATAAAAACTACGAAAAAATATTAAAAAAGGCAGTAGTAACATCTAAAAAGCTTCACTACAAAAATAAATTAATAAAATCAAATAATAAAACAAAAACGATGTGCAGTTTTATAAATGAGCGAACCAACAAAATAAGAAAAAAAGAAAACTAGAATATAAAATTAAAAATAAATAATACCTTTATGTGTAAACCCCGACAGATTGCGGACTATTTTAATCATTTTTTTGCATCAATCGGAGACACAGCCAAAAATGGACCAGGTAGAGAGCCAAACAACATATCTGTACTCCACCCCACCGAAAACACTATGTTTCTCAGTCCGGTAGAACCTTATGAAATAAACCAAATTTTAAGAAACTTAAACAAAAAAAATAACCATGGAATTGACGAATTTCCACTCAAACTATTCAGGTACTGTTCTAAAGAACTCACTTTACCATTTTATATTTTAGTAAACCAGTCCTTTCAAGAGGGCGTTGTTCCCGACCTACTAAAGCAGGCAATCATAAAACCAATTCACAAAAATAACTCCAGAACCGAGCCAAGCAACTACCGCTCGATTGCGCTTATGCCCACTGCCTCAAAGATCTTCGAAAAAGCGATGTGCAACAAAATATATTCCTTTTGTGAAAAATTCCAAATATTTCACGAATGCCAGAATGGGTTCCGTAAAAACAAATCGACAACCTTGGCGGTCTATAAGTACATACAAGAGGCTCTCAATATAATAAATAACAAAATTATGCAATAGGTGCTGCTGATATGACCAAGGCCTACGACAAGGTGCAATTTAAAATACTATTAAATAAACTATACGGAATAGGTATAAGGGGTCAGGCCCACAGGTTATCTTCATACTTAGATAACACACAACAAGTGGAGATTGAGAGAATGTACAGTCTCATGACAGATGATCGTGGGTGTAAAATTCGATGCAATGTCAGTTGTTGACGGACTCGCCTATCCAGGCCGTCTAGTTCCGTTTGAGTCCACCTAAGTATGCCAAAGGAGTATAACAATAAAGGTATCACCCAACCGTTGAAAGCCCGCATTTTGTTACCACCGGACAAAGAGCTGTGTGTGTAACTTTTGTCAGGTGACCAAAAAAACGTTATTTCACCGATTTCTTAATATCCTCTACCGCTATACCCAATGACTCTGACATACCTAGGTATCTGTATGTTTCGGTCTCGGTGAGAGATCTGAGAGTTATTATCTCAGAAAGTTGTAAATTCGGTGAATTTACAAACTTCCCCCGCTGTACATGCATAACCGCACACTTTTCAACAACGAACTCCATCTTAATGGCATTACTAAAAACTTCCGTAGTTTTTAATAATGTCACTAAATCTTGGTGCTTTAGCGTGAACAGTTTGAGGTCATCCATATACAACAGGTGAGAAAAAACCTCACCACCTCTACGAAACCGATAGCCTAGCCCTGAATCCTTCAGCAATGTGCTAAGTGGATTCAGTGCTAGACAAAACCACAATGGACTCAAACTGTCACCCTGGAATATTCCACGCTCAATCCTTATCAAGTCATGCGGACCAGAGCGCACTCACCACTACATGGTTGACGAAGGACTGTGGTCCACTGCCCCATACGCGAGACTAAGAAGGATTTAAGAGTCGGCTTAATTTTATACAACTCTAAAATCCTCCTCAGCCATGAATGAGGCACCGAATCTTGTAGTCAATCCAGGCAGTAGAGAGGGCGCCCCTACTACGCTTGACCTGTTGGCTAGTGGTCATGTTAATAAGGAGTAGCTCCTTAGTACCACGTGACCCAGCCCTACATCCATTCTGAGCGCTATCTAAAATGTTGTTCGATATTATATGTGAATTTAATTTACTTCTCAGAATAGATGTAAGGAGCTTGTAGATGGTAGCTAAGCAAGTGATAGGTCTATAGTTTTTAGGTTCCGTGGTACTACCTGATTTGTGGAGCAGGAAGGTGATGCCAGTGGTCATAAATGTGGGTAAGGAACCAGACTCGAGGGCTTCTTGATACTGTGTAGCCAAGCGTTCATGTGACCCACTTTATCCAAAAGTTGTGCAATCCATCCGGCCCAGGACTTTTCCAGTTCGGGGTCGTACGAATTGCACAACTAACGTCTTCGGAGTCTATGGTGATAGACTCCATGGGTTCAATAGTATTGCTTTCACGCTCGACGACACGGATCCAATCGCCCTCCGAATGTTCGACGGGCACCGACCATATGTCACGCCAAAATGTATTCATGGTGTGAGAATCTGGCAGCTGCCTGTCACTGATTAATTTTATTATTATGAGTTCCGACTAGTAATGCAGATGACATTTTAATTGTAACGTACCTACCTATCTAACTTCCATTTATCTAAAAATGTTGAATGTGACCATTTTTGCGCTTTAAAACGCATTTTTTCCAAAAAATCACAAAGTAAAAAGTGTTCTATTTTGCCCGTTTTACCCTTAGAAATCATTTTCAAATATAAAAACCAACTTTTTATCAGTTAACAAATTAATTTGTTTATAACAATTAATAGCCCAACCGCACAAGTTTTGTTTTCTTACCAATCGACGCCTTTTGGTCCAAGGTTTACAAAAAGTATAAATTTGTATTGGGGAAATCACATTTTCACTGATTGGTCACTCATTTTCATTTCTAAGCACTTTTTCGGGGGTTTGCCGCCTGCTTAATCTATCTGCATGTCAAATTTCAAGTCGATAGGTTTAAAATTGCGACCGGTATCGTTTTACATACATTTTCCATCGGGCCCATCTTAGAGAAGACTCCGCTACGCTCCGTCTTATAATGGTGTACTTAAGACATGCACCAATTGCAGCTCTATACGAATTAATGCAACCTTACAATTTTGTTCCAGATATTTTAACTGGATTACTCTGTTAGCTACCTGATTTGAGATTTTTTTTTTTAGATATAGATGCAGGGGCTCGGTAAAATAAAGCTACTTACAAAAAATGAGCTTGCTTTTAATCAATAAGTTTCAATGTTCTAGGGTTAACTCGTGGCTGATCTCGACAGGAACCTCGGACTGTATCTCTCAATGGGGTACTGAGAACCTGGTCGAGTTCAATCCCGCAAAACACAGACGTCGAGAGCCCAATAATAAAAACTACATTGAAAGATGTATTGGGCTAGCGTCCGCGGAAACTAGGATACTGAATAACGTAAAGCGATTCTTTACACCGCACCAGGGGGTTGTCTGCTGTATACAAGACGCAGATTAGACCCTGCGTCGAATACTGCTCTCACCTCTGGGACGACTCCGCGAAGTATTTGCTGGATGCTCTCGACGCTATGCAGCGACGCGCCATCCGTATTATACCGAGGTAACGGGAAGCCTTGATCCGCTAGCTCAACGCCGAACAAAAGCTTCCTTGGCCGCATTCTACCGTATTTACCACGGCGAGTGTTCTGAAGAGCTCTTCAATCTGATCCTACTCTCTTCCTTCCGATCCCGAACAACGTGTGCCGGGCAGAGATGCCACTCCCACACAGTGGATAGCATGTTCGCGAGAACCGAACGTTTTTAAACGTTCGTTTCTCTGCCGAACGATAGTGGCCTGGAACGCCCTGCCTGTGCACGTGTTTCCTCCCACATATAATCCTGGGTTTTTTAAGCGTAGCGTGAAGAGGCACATCAGTAGGTCGTCATGTCTGAGGGCCACTCTCTATAGTACTGTGTGCTGTGAGAGTGGCCCACAATCGCTAGACGTGTCGTTACTACTTACCATCAGGCCGGGTAGAGTCAATTTGGCGAACCCAATATAAAAAAAAAAATATGTATCAATGTCAGCGAGCAAGAAAATACAAAAAAAAACCGGCAAAGTGCGAGTCAGACTCGCGCACAAGGAGTTCCGTACCAAAACGGCAAAAAACGCGTTTGTTGTATGGGAGCCCCGGAGAGTGTTTGTTGTTGTAACAATAGAAATACATCATGTGAAAATTTCAACTTTCTTACTATCATGGTTCATGAGATACAGCCCAAAAGAGACGGACGGACAGCGAAGTCTCAGTAATAGGATCCCCGTTTTACCTTTGGGTGCAGAACCCTAAAAACGCAAACCTTTTTTTTTTTTTTTTTTTTTAATCCGCGGCTTGTGGCTGCGGCCGCACCTACGTCCATTGGCCGAGTGCCTCCGGTAGATACTGAAAGAATTCCCAGTGGCACCCGGCGGACCTTGGTCACTTGAGTGGCCACTGCGTGGTGGTCGGGTGTTACCCCGCATCTCTAGGGTCGGGTTTTATCCCGCGTCGGTGAGTGAAGGCGTGCATGGGGTGAAGCCCCACATCACGCAGCCCTTCTAGCCTGCTTCTGTAGGGACGGTGGGTTGCTAATCCATCGTCCTCAGGCCCCGATCATGGAGGTCGATGGTCCTGGGCGTAGTCACGTATGCGGCGCCCTCGCCGCAGACTTCGGAACTCAGCGGGGAGGATACGCTCCCTCGCCCTTCCGGCCGTCTCCTTCACGAGCATAACCTGCTCGCAGAAGGAAACGGCCGCGTTCCACTGGCTCGAAGACGGCTAACATGTTTGCGCCAGTTCTCTTTTGTAACAGAATGGTCCATCCCTACATATAAATAAAATTGAAGTGTTTGTGTGTAATTTCAAACTATGTACCAGCCTTTTACTAGATGCACGATGCGGACATAAAAATGCAGTTTTTTTTTATTTTTGTCCGTCCATCTGTTTGGTCCCGCTAATCTCTGGAACGGCTGGACCGATTTTAACGGGACTTTCAATGGCAGCCAGCTGATGTTATATACTCTGCTGTTATACCAGGAATGTGTTCCCGTGGGAATTGGGAACCATAAACCTATTACCATACCATAATTAATAAAATTCATTGTTAAATTATTATCTGTACGTTTAATGGATAAAACACAACATTGCTAGTATAATTTACGTTCAACTAATGACGATATTATTTTACGTAAGTATTTTATTTAAAACAAAATATAACAATGTTGTACAGTTCGCGAGGGGTACGCGAAGCTTTGCATTTGTGTGAGTGCAGTGTACGTGAACGTATATGTGATCTTTTTCACACACATATTGTGTTGTACACACAGCTAAAAAAAATGTTTTTACTCTACTTTTCGTGGTCACTCCCAGCTTCGTTTATTCCTCGCGGACTGTAACTGGGGCTAGCTAGTTAAACAAATAACTTCCTATCCAGCTGGTTACTATTCGGGTGTTATTATTATTCCTTAATCCACGGCATCGGCATGATCATTGCATCCGGCCATACAACAGGGCTCCAATAGTTGAAGGCAATCCAGGAAATTACAATTGTGCTCAGTGTAGGACCAAAACCAGCTTTCATCTGAAATGATAAAATACTATTATAATGACGTTCTTAATAATGGTATCCTTGATCAGGACTACTGGAAATACAGGATGTAACATTGATATGGGTCAGTGAGGCAGTCTGAAGCTATAAAACTTACGAAGACCTATTCTTAGGAACCGTGTCATCAATTTTAGTAAAAATAAAAACTGCATTCACAAATTAAAAAAAAAAACTTGTATTCGCTCGGGAATCGAACCGGGACCTTTTGAAAAAAAACTTACACTATTTTTATTTAGATATCGTTAGGTGTTCAGTAGGAAATATTACTATTACTATATCTAAAATAATAAAATACATTGTTTTCATATATTTTAGTTTATTTTAGTAGGGATTCGACATTACTACATTTTTTTCAATACAACTCACTCGTTTCTGTGGGTAAGTGTAAAAAGCAAAGTTATTTTTTGAACAGGATGGACCTTGTCACATGCAGTCAGTTTATAATCATCACCTAGCTGTAGATTTTTTTTTACTTTAAACCATAAAGAAAAAAAAAATTTAAAGAGTATGCATTTTTTATTCTTACTAAAATCTGTGACAATGTTTCTAAGAACAGCTTATCGCTTCTAAATTTATAAGCATCAGAAAAACATTTTTTACAGCAAATGAATTATTTATATGCAAAAAAACAATTGTTTAACAATATTAATAGGTATATACTAGAAATAATTCTTAAATAAACATACATCAACAGTGTATCGTATTTTTTCTTCAAATAAGTCAAAAAAGTTGTTAAACGTACGAGTACCTATGTACATAAAACTATTGAATCAATCAAATCAATTTATTTATTTATCAGATAATTAAAATTTGTTTAGTAACATTTACTTATTAACTATGTTAGTACTTATATTATTCTAGAAGTGATTTTGTCATATTCATAACGTGCCTCAGGATATGGTTCTCGTGGTTCCTTCTAACAATACTCAGTAGCATACTATTGCCACTGCCGCGCATTCCATACATCATCGACGTCAGTTTCAGTCTGTGTGCGCCTGAGCGAACATGGCCGATGCGCTACAGGAGCGCGGCAGCCGCAACAGTGCTCGGAAAGCGTTATTATATTGTATGCGCAGGGCATTGATGGCGCGTTGTGTATAACTGACCCACAGTACACTCGAGTACGGGGACGTGCAATAAGACTTAAACAGCATGATTTTAACCGAATCTTTACATCGAGCAAACCTACGGGTCAGCATGTTCGCCCTTATCGCCAATGCCCTGCATTCTCGTTCAATATCTTCATCGTCTTTGAGGTCGCGTGCAACATAGTGTCCAAGATATTTAAAGTGGTCGACTCGACGAAGTGGCACCCCATATATAGTGACCTCTGGTACCTCTGGTAGTCTGGACACTTGCGGTCGACGGCATCAAAAACCATGAATTCGGACGTTTTGGTATTATATAATATACCAGCCGATGTTGGTCGGCATACCTTTCACAAACCTCTAACAGTTTTCGTAAAGCAATGATAGAGGGCGCCAGCAGCACCATGTCGTCTGCGTAGCTGACATAATTAAAGGGGATTCCATCAATAAAGCAAACTACGCGCGTTTCTTGATCTTGGTACCAGTGGCGAAAAACGTTTAACAGTTCCCAGGGCATTCCGGTTTCATGTAGTTTATCCCACATGATATCATAGGAGAAGTCAAGAAGTCGAACGCTTTAGAAAAGTCCAGAAAAGTTGCATATGCAGACGTCTTTTTGTCAACAACATAGTACCTGACAGCGTGCTTAAGGCATGTAATGGCGCTTTCAGTAGATACGCCTCGTCTAAATCCGAACTGGGCATCATGAGGTTTAACGTATTCATCCAGGTTGCGTGCGAGATAGCCCTATAATTGAGCATATCTGATACGTCCCCTGTCTTATTTTTGACCACTGGCACCACCGTTCCGTCATTTCTAGAGGCAAATGTAAGTGTCCCTCGCAAAGATTAAAAAATAGTGCCAGCACTCTTGGCATGTGACAACCAGCGTGCCGCAAGAGCTCGATGCTCAGACCATTGTACCCGTAATTAATTGGTAATTTGCCTCTTTTCATACTATAAAGTATATGACGTACCTGCTTGGCGGTGACGAGTATGAATACCGGGCCATTGTCCCAGCAACGAGCATGTACAGCGCTGGTCCGAATGATGATTGGACTATAAAGTGTGCACTATGATTGGCATATCAAAATAATAATATACTGATTGCACAATGTCTAATAAAGTCTAAGGGCAATCCGATTCGGATAGATTAAGTTAGAATACTATAGGCGGGAGCTGTGCCTATAGTATTCTAACTTTAGTCTTTGTGATTTTTAAAATACCTGTCGTCTTATATCAACCCGACTGGGATAGGTTAGGTTAGCTATGATATGATGGGGTGCTTGGTCAGATCCTCCACGTGGTGCACCCCGGGCAACGACAGTGGCTGCAAGTCTGCGGCAACATACCGCAGAGTTGTAGCTACTACGGCTAATTCTGGCCAAGGTGGGGGTCTTGCCGCCTCGCATGAGTAACGCAGTGCCACCACGACGGGCGCCTTGCAATGCCCAGGTCTCTCCGCTGACACTCTGCAGAGTCCGACATCACCGAGCTCATCAGCGGTGTCGGACACGGTCTCGTAGAGACCACCGTACGACCGAACCTGGTTCTTCGGAACCGTGAGGAAGAAATCCTTGTTAAAAAATCACCAACGGGGCGGGCGATACGGTCTTGAAAAGACCCCTGCCCGGCCCAGCCGTAATCCTGAACTGACAGGACCGGTGGCCCCTCAGGGCCGCGAGGATGAACCTCTATAAAAAATTAACCCAATCCCAAGCTCTGACACCCGGTGAGGGGATGAATCGTGCAGGGAACGTCGACGGACGCTAAACAAACAAAATGGCTTTGGAAACTAAAGATGATAAAACTACCCAACGGGGAAGTGGAGGTGAGGACTCCCTCCACGAACACCCGACTGTGACTGATGCGGGGCTCAGGCCCGGCACCAGTCACAGCGACCCCCATATGGTATTTAGGAGGAGTCAGCAAAGCCCGACAGGCCAGGGGGTGTGCCTCAAAACTACCCCCCAAACCGACGTGGAGGTCGCGTTGACCGCAGCTGGGAATGAGTCCGTTCCCAGCCGCAAGGAGACTCAGGGTTCCACCTTCTGGAAAACTCCCGGCAAGAGGACCCTAGAGAAAATGACGCCGAAGGCGAGCCCGTCTCGCGACCGAAGCACTAGTGAATCCGGGCGGACTCAGTCAAGTGAGACTAGCTCCGAAGAGGGGGTGCCGCCTAAATTTGTGGCGGTCGCTCCGTCCGGTAAGAACCGGAAGACGAGGGTGCGAGGGGTGCCAAAGTCCCCCGAAGCCTCCCCCCCACTACGGTGCCGTTCTTTCCTAATGGCAGGGACAAAGAGGTGCCAGCCGCGCGGGAGCTCATGTTGGCTCTTACCCGGATAGCGGATGCCATGAAGGGTGGCACTAAGAAGTAAGAAGTAAAAGACAGATAGTGAAGACGGCCGTGACTCACGCTACGTCTTCACTAGCTCCGCGTAATTTGGCACAATAGTCAGCTTAGGTAGTTCAAAAACATGTCTGTTAATAGGGTGCGTCATGCGCCTGTCATGTTGAAAGTGCAGATAATTATAAAGATGAGTCTTACCATTTTAGCGGTAGGAATTTTAGCAGCCGACTGTACCACAAGATTCCCTGGTGTACCAACAGGTAGCATAAAACAGTATGAAGCACATAGTCCAGAAGTAATACAGAACAAAAATGGATTAAATCCGAGTTTTGCTGCCTGAAATTTAATTATGAATGATTGTTAACCCATAATAAATATAAAATGAAAAAATGAATACCCATCTAAATATTCCTTACCATAGTCATTGTTATTGGAACAAACACGTTAGCTACAGCCACGTTCGAAGCAAAGTTGGTGACAAATACTACAACACAAATTATTATGAATAGTACCATACTCAAAGGTAATTCATCAAAGATTTTCAATGCTTCTCCAATTCTATCATTTAAACCAGTAACCCTTGCCGCATTAGATAATGTGAAACCACCACCTATGAAAACAGCAAATAAAACAATCAGGTTTAAATTATTAATATAAAAAAACAATGGTAAGTAAAAATTTTTTTAAGAAAAAACTTTTTAGCATTAATTAATAGCATTAATTTTTCGCAGAATCAAAAGGACAACAAAACGTCGACAATTGTTTCGCCTCTAAACGAGGCATTATCAAGACTGTCTCAGAGAGAACAGCAAAATTCGTGGTTGGAACGTGTTTGCTTATAAGTAAACGCGTGCAAATTTCATTATCGCGATGTAGGATTCTTTACAATAACCAATGTGGGTATTTGTAAAGAATCCTACATCGCGATAATGAAATTTGCACGCGTTTACTTATAAGCAAACACGTTCCAACCACGAATTTTGCTGTTCTCTCTGAGACAGTCTTGATAATGCCTCGTTTAGAGGCGAAACAATTGTCGACGTTTTGTTGTCCTTTTGATTCTGCGAAAAATTAATGCTATTAATTAATGCTAAAAAGTTTTTTCTTAAAAAAATTTTTACTTACCATTGTTTTGTCATGGATTTTCGCCAAGTAACGCCTGTTTCTATCCAATATTTGATTATTAATATAGTTTATGGGGTCATCAAACATTCAGTTTATCTTTGGCAATTAAGTTCAGGCAGAGGCTTGTTATTTGTTACTGGTTAACGAAAGTGCTTACAACTTAGAAAAACCAAACAACATTATTTTTGATTTGTACCGAAGTCTGGATGTTCCCTATGTATATGTATTTACAAAAAAAATGTATGTAAAGGTGCGTGCAAATATTGCGCGGCAAGTGCGCGGCAGCAACACGCGGCATGGCCAGGACCAAATTCTGCCGCGCTCTAGTAAGGACAATCCGACGAATGTTTGCGCGGCAATATGCGAGACACGCTGCGGCCATTAGGGCTATTTCGTCCCAAAGGTCTTTGCGTTTATTTTTATTAAAATATTCTTTATGTTGAGGATTCCACAACTCCTTAAAATTAAATGAGCCATATAATTCAATTAGTCTAAATTATGTTTCATTGTCCATTTTTGTGAAGCGCAAACACATCCAGACGCGATTACCGACGAACGATACTGAGCAATGTTTGCGCGCTCGCAGCTGCCGCGCGCGGCAGCCTGGCTGGCGGCTGGCCTGGGAGCGAAGGATCTTCCATGCTGGCCTGGGAGCGAAGGAAAAACTTAGAATGGTCCAGCCCTTACACAACCCGGGGTGTCTGACACTGGCTGCATGCATATCCTTCTCCAAACACTGGCACCTTTATTGACCCTTCTACTCTTCGCATAGCTGTCGGTCTCCGGTTAGGTGCCCAGATGTGTGTGGAGCACAATTGTGTTTCGTGTGGAGCTATTGTGAATCGTTATGGTCATCATGGACTTGTTTGCTTTTACAGTACCGGTCGTCTTTCCCGCCACGCTGCGTTCAATGACATCTTGCGACGGGCTCTTGCTACCGCCAGCGTTCCTGCAATCCTGGAGCCCCAAATCATACGCGACGATGGCAAGCGGCCCGACGGGATGTCTATTGTACCCTGGAGGATGGGGCGCGCTCTTGTATGGGACGCCACCTGTGCCGATACTCTAGCGGCGTCCTACCTCCGGGCTACAAGTAAACGAGCCGGCGCGGCGGCCGATAAGCGGGAACAAATAAAGGCAAGCAAATATAGTAGTCTCAGCACTCAATATGAGTTCGTCGCATTTGGTGTCGAGACACTAGGCCCATGGGGCCACGGTGCGCATCAGATCTTCACGGAACTCAGCAAGCGTCTGAGGGAAGAGACTGGGGATCTCCGCGCAGGCAGCTTTCTCGCGCAAAGACTCTCATTGGCAATTCAGCGCGGGAATGCTGCCTGTGTTATAGGCACTCTGCCTAAGTCTCCCTGCCTTACTTATTTATTTTAGTGTTTTAGTTTTAGATAGTATAGTTTTTAGTTTGTTTAGGTTTTTTTTTTAATTTAATTTTCCTGTTCCTTGTATAATATTTAAGTAATATAGTATATAGTTTCTTGTAAATATTCTGAAATAAATTCTTTTGTAATTTAAAAAGTTGAAGTTTGTAAGTGACGACATTACTACTTTGTCACGGGCGTAGTGAATTAGTGAATTATAAATGAAAATTGTAAAAGTAGAAATATTTATGTACTAATAAAAAAGGAAAATTGACTGGAAATTGGCGGACTGGAATTAAATACATAGGTACCTACTACTTGTCATAATTATTTAGAATATTTAGAAGTAACTCACCTAAAAGGAACATAAAAGAATAAGGCATGGACCTGTTTAGAGTAGGCCAATCCAATACAGACTTGATTGGGCCTTTAGGCATATCTTGTTTATCTGAAAAATAAAAAAAGCACATGAAGTATGTGCTTTAAAGTCAAATATGCATAGATCAAGAAGTTGCCTCGTAAGTGCATCGTTGAAATTTATCAAATCGCAAATCAAAAATCATGTTATAAATTCCGCAAATATCATAGAACATTCAAAAGAAAATATGAAAAATAAAGGACATCATTCAAATTGTACCCAAAAAATAAAGTGCCGGCCAGTAAAAAAAAACTTTTTATCTTACGGCAAATGATGGTTTAAACATTTTTTATTATGACAGTAAACGTCTACGACCAACTTTTGGACCCAAAATGGATCTCCAAAAATCATAAAAAATGAGCATTTATATTTATGTATCAATTAAATATTTCAGAGTAATTAAAAACAAAAACAACGCAAGACCATCGAAATGAGCATGTTACAAGCAGTTTCGAAAGGATCGGCCAACGGGATCGGCCGTGTACTCTGTCTCTTTCCCTCCCGTTATTGTTATCAGTAGCTTCTCTTTCCCTCTCGTTATTGTTACCAGTTAAGTTCTATTTGTTTGGGATTTTCTTATTTTTTTATTTTTTTTTATAATTATTTTGAACGATAGAATGTCAATCCGTAACACGCTGGCTGATATAGTTGCAAGGCATAATTATAATAGAAAACAAGCACAATTTCGTTTCCAAGGCTCTCAGAAGAAGATTTAATAAAATATTATTTAGTTTGGGTGTTTACCAAATAAAACAAGCAAAAAGTTATTACGGCGAGCACATCAATCCAAATAGTGTTTTTACGGTTGAGCTTGGCGACAGACTTTTAACGGAACACGTCAGAGAATTGGGAGAAAACATAATAATTATAAGAGGAAGAGTACAATCTCAGCATGTTCGGACCAGAGTATATTATGTTTACATAGGCATCGACACATCATTGAGTGGCCATGATGCCATACCGCATTATTATTGCACATGCAATATTGGCAAAAGAACGGTGGGCTGCTATTTCCACACTATGTGCATAGTTTGGTACATGAAATTCGCGAGGCACGAGCAACCTCCGATAAATCCACCTGGATTAGGTTTAAAGAATGTTAGTGTAAGACCTGCGGAAGAATAATTTATGAATAAAGCCACGTAACGAAATGAAGTCTTTTTATTTAGGTACATATATTTTATAACACTCATACACATAAATACGTATACATGATGATTGTGTGTGTTATATAATTAGGCTTTTTGTCATATTTTATATTATTATTAAGCGAGATTAAGTTATTCCTTGTCATCATTATTTGATTTTAGCTATAGTAATGAAGTAAAAAATTTTCAGACGAAAAAAAATGTATTTATATGAAATGCATTTTTTTATTATTTCTAAGTCAAATAACTCATAATTAATAGATTTTAGCTCTTAGCCATCTAAAGAAAAAAATCTAAGAATGTCATTTTCTAACCGATAAAACCATTTTTTTTTTCATTGGGTGGCACAAAAAATAATAAAAAATAATAATAAAAATATAATAAAATCCTAAACAAATACAGTCTTACCACAAAAAAGATAAACATCTGGCGAACATGTGTTTAAAAAATAGGCTACCACAAAAGAACGTCTCATTAGACGTTCTTTTGTGGTAGCCTATTTTTTATAGATAGTTGTGTTTTAGAGATAGACACTGTTTAAAGTTAGTCAATATTTTAAACACACGAAGAAGAGTGTTTAACCTGTGTTTATATCAACATAAGTTACAATAAATAAATAAATAAATTAAATATCGTTTAAAAAATCCTCCGCGTCATTGCCGACTGGAAAGGTTCCCAGAATGCTGGCTGTGTTGCCACGTTGGATGGCGATACTTATTCTTTGAGCCAGAAAATAGCCAGCCTTCTGGTCCTGAGAAGCATCGATTAGGCGTTTAGCAATGTCTCTATAAAGGCGGCGAGCACTCGGACCCCATGACCCCAGTGTCTCAACCCCAAACGGCTCAAATATGTAATCACCTGCTAGGTTAGCATATTTACGCCGTTTAAAGCCTTCAGCCGATGCAGCAGCAGCACCGGCACATCCGGATGTGCTTGGAAGGTGTGAAGGTGCTAAGGTGTCAACGCATGTAGCGTCCCACACCAAAGGCCTTCCCATCTTCCACGGTAGCAACGACATACCGTCCGGTCTCTTTCCATCGCTTCGTGCTAAACCATTTGGTTCACGTACGGCCGGAAGACCTGCGGTGGAAAGAGCCCTACGAATTATGTCGTTTAGAATAGCGTGCCGAGGTATACGACCTGCGCTTCTGCTACAAGAAAGGCCATGGTGTCCCAGATTATCGACGGCTACTCCACAGGTGCAATGATGCGGGGATACACAAGGTGTACCCAGCCGAAGACAAGTGGCAATGCGGAAGGTTGTGTCGTCCAACATTGTACCGATGTTGGGCAATGGGAGTGCCTGGATCCATAACCCTGACTCCCATTCTCCAACAGCTAGTAGGCGTGCACGCTCTGAAATATTGACAGAATTGTCAATTAGCGTATTAATTCTCAATTTACAGAGCGGTGAATCCCACAGTCACTGTGAGCCTAGGCGTGGGGGCAGGTCAGTGTCGGGGCAAGACATTCTCCAAGCATTTATGGCATCGGTCTTGCATCGCACCTCGGAATCAATCAGTGTATTTGACAAAATTTTCCTGACTAATTCTTCGGTGCTATGGACCAACGACAGAAATGCTGGCAGATTGACATCTGTGACTCTACGAATACCTAACCCGCCCAAGCGAACTGGAAGAGACGCTTGGACCCAGGCCCGGTCATTAATATTTACATTTAAAATTTTACACAAAGAATTTTGTATTAAGTTGTCTAGTCTGCCCAAAATTTCTACATTTTTCCAAAATTGTCCTGAACGGAGGGAATGTGTAAATTTGGGTACGAAAAGACAAAAACGAAGAATAGTGAAAGCTGAATGTATACTGATATTACATAGACTATCAATAACCTGATCAAAATTTTTAATTTTTTCCTCGATAAAAGTGGAATCTTCTAAAATCGGGGACCCTAGGAGGCGTAAAGAAGTTTTGTCCAAAACTTTTATGTTGGGGGCCAGACAGTTGAATTTGGAGATTTTTGTTAAATTATCTGTGTTTTCAGATATAAAAATCTCACATTTATTCGGGTTCAGTTCTAAGCCAATCGACTGAAACTCGTTCTTTATTAGGGCTAAATCTTGTAAAACTGTCTCTACTTTTCCCCCTAAAGTCCCGTCGTCTAGATACCAACTGTTAAATTTGGATTTTATTTTTTGAATTATTGGGTTAATGGCCAAACTGAAGATGACTGGTCCCAACGGATCACCTTGCTGACATCCAACGGCTGAATTCAAAAGGTGGTCTTTATAAATTAATTTTGTTGGCTGACTATAGCATTGCCAAAGAAAATTAAATATTTTGGGGGTTTCTAATTTGGCCTGTGTCAGCAAGGTGTCCCTGTTTACAGAGTTGAAGGCGTTTTTCAGGTCAAGTTTCAAGATGACTTCTCCATCTTCGCTACTGTCAAGGTATGTTGCAAGCGCATGGATTGCGGCCTCACAACCTCCTTTTGAACCAAAACCTAATTGAAAGGGCTGAAATTTGGTAGTAAGCTCCGTACTATAAAAACGACAACACATTTTGGCTGGCAAACGCCGCAAAGTGCTACCTACGGCAATGGGACGAATGCCACCATCCTTCTTGTTAAGGGCACATAAATTGGCCCCATACAAAATATCTATGATGCGACTGTCCACATTGCCTGAGAGCATGAGGTTGACTAGAGCTGTTAACTCCCTCAGAAGTGCATCACCAGCTTCCCCAGTGCTCGGACACAACAGATCCTTAAGGTTCTGTGGTGTCAGACCGTCAAGTCCACCAGCTGATCCAAAACGAAAGGAGTCAACAGCTGTGCGCACATCCTTGGCAGTAGTCTCAAGATTTTCTGTATCGTTGTTCGGAGGATCAGGGAAAGAGAGGTCAGCTGCGGATGGTGGGTGCTTACTCTGCAAGCCCGTCAAAGTTTCTACAGAATAAGGAGCCAGCACGTCGCTACTAAAAAGTAGCCTTGCCGCCCCACTGATGTCGCCTTCCCTTACTTTATTCTCTACAAGTTTTAATTTCTTGGCCTGAGAATAATCAGGGGCCGAAATGTGGATTGAATTTGAATTTAAAATGTTAAAATTGTTTGTACAATTTTCTTTGATTTGGACCGTCAAAGATGTCAACGGCCTTTTCTTTACGTGTAGGATTCTATAAGGGAAGGTTAACATTTGTTCCCAAGCGCTAAAGGTATTTTCCCGGACTACTTGACCAATGCAGGAGGCTAAACATTGAGCCACAGAGGGTCTCGCACCTCGGGGATTCTTTTTAAGAATAGAATAGAATTTTTCATGGTACTTAACCTTTGCCAAAAGGGAATTTCGATATTATCAGAATTTTCTTGTTGATTTAGAAAAAAATGGGATATCGTAGACGCGTTTGAAGATACATTTTGTACTTTATGAATTTTTCCAAAATGTACTTTCAATCTGCGTTCACCTTTAAAAAAACGGGCTTGGGGACAATGTGGGCACCGTACAAGACCACTTGATGCACTTGCAAGCTCACCTGAATTTAATTTAACATAGGTAAGTATTTTATTAAATTTTACGTATTTTTGGTACAAAGGAGTTTTATATTTTTTGAATTGCAAGTATACTTGTCTCAAACTGTCTAAATTAGCGTAAGGGTTATATCCAATCTACGTCTAAAGTATAACGGGGCCCTATACGGGTCTCCCGTATGGGCGAGTAGAATAGACCGTTGATAACCTTGGCTTCGTTAAGTATCTGTTTCGTATCCATCTTGAGGTCACACCCTAGTGTCAACATTGCTAGGCCTCCGACGAAGACACTGCACTCCACACGTTGGTGGAATGTTGAGCGTGGGCGAGTTAGCGCCGGGACCTCATAGTGGGTCTGGGCGTGGATACCCTCGCGCTGGTGTCCATGCTTAAAGCCATGGTCTACAGCGGGAGTAGTCGCTGCCGTGTCTTTCTGCGAGCAGGTCATGCTCGCGAAGGAGGCGGCCGAGAGAGTGAGGAAAGGTACCCTCCCCACTGAGTTCCGTACTCAGCGGCCAGTGCGCCGCAGACTTATTTACGCCCAGGACCATCGATACCTCCATGATCGGGGCCTGAGGACGGCGGGATAGCCACCCGCCGTCCTTACACGTTTCCCTAAAGCACTCGACAATGGACGTATGAGGCTGCGGCTTTGGGCAGCAGAATTAAAAAAAAAGGAGTACAACGGGTCAATAGATAAAGACGAAGGTTAAGGTAAATACTCTTCATTATACACAAAAAAGAAACAAATAATAATATACTACACATGTCTTAAAAATAATGTACGCAGACGGCCTTTTTACTAAAAAGGTGACCTTGGGATGCAATAAAATGATACTGGATATGTTATACTACAATGTAATAATACAAATTAAATTTATCAAATAAAATACAGGTAACATAGTTACATAAAGATGTGATGCGATTCTTAGCATCAAAACGTTTATCTAAATATTAATTTTTACATGATAGAACACAACACTTCATTTTAACTTCTTGTAACCTTTTATTTCCACAAAAATTTCTGAACTGTCACAGAAACATGTACGAAAGCTGATAGTACACTGATAAGCCACGCCCACTTTTATGAAAGTGTAGTACTTGCTGGTGGGCTGCTTCTTGCTTTTCATAATGAATTTTTAACATATATTCGTCTTCTAATAATGAGAGTCCGTTTCTTCATTGCTAAATTTGCCTAAATCACAGAAGCTTTGCTGGTTCTGTTTTTACACAGGCATCATGTATAAAATGATTAAGTTACCTTTTCTTCTTGCGACCAATTATCTCCGTAGTCGATTTTTATTTTCTTTATTCTGAATCTTTAAATTATTCGAATCGTCCGACCGAGTTGACACATCACGTTCCGTTTCTTCTTCTACTAAAATATTATGTCTGTGATATCTTGTTTTTGTTAGAAAACGTTAATATATGTAACCTTTTTAGCATTTCATGTTAATCAAAATCTATTTATATTGCATTTTTGAGATGTATACAAGACAATAAATATCTCTTTATAAAATATATTGAAAAACTATAAACATTATTGCATAACACGAAACATAAAAGAACGAATACTTAGGAGTTGAATGAATGGTGAGCAGTGTTGTCAAAAGTGAAAACATAAATGTTGTCTAGCTAGATTGCCGATAAACACGGTTTTGTGGTAGCGAAAATTAAACACCGGTCCAACAAGTGTTTAACTGTTTAGACAATGTTTAACTAAAACCTTGTTGGACCAGTGTTTAAAAAACTTTTTGTAGTAAGACTGATAGAACTTAGTAGGTTTTTTTTTTTAAATTCCGCGGCCCAAGGCCGCTGCCGCTCTAACGTCCGTTGCCGGGCGTCTCTGGTTACTAGCAGAGGGTATGTGCAGTGGCGCCCGGCGGACTTTGACCACCTCTGTGGTCTCTGCGGGTGTTGGGTCGGGACGAGAATCCCGCGTCGTTGGGGTAGGGTTTTATTCCGCGTCAGTGAGTGAATCTGTTTGCGTGCTATGGGGCAAAGGCCCCGCAGCACGCAACCCTTCTAGCCTGCTTCTGTAAGGACGGCGGATGGCGATCCCGCCGTCCTCAGGCCCCGATCATGGAGGTCGATAGTCTTGGGCGTAGTCGCGGAGTCTGGGGCGCCCTGGCCGCCGACTACGGAACTCGGCGGGGAGGGTACGCTCCCTCTCCCTCCCGGCCGCCTCCTTCGCGACCATGACTTGCTCGCAGAAGGACACGGTCGCGTTCCACCTACTCCGGCTGGAGACCATGGCTTGAAGCATGGTCTCCAGCGAGAGGGTATCCACGCCCAGACCCACTACGAGGTCCCGGCGCTGACTCGCCCACGCTGAGCACTCCACCAACGTGTGGAGTGCGGTGTCGTCGTCGGAAACCTCGCAGTGTTGACACCGGGGTGTGACCTCACGATGCATGCGAAACAGATAGCTACCGAAGCATCCATGCCCAGCAACGATCTGCGTCGCACGGTACATGCTGCCTCTGCAGCCAATCGTCCATGATCGGTCTCACCGCCGCGATGATGGTGGTACCCCACTTGGGTTGCTCAAGTCGCACCCTCCATGACTCTATGAGATCCTGGCGGAGTTGGGACCGCTGGTCCTCGATTTCTCGAGACGCAGGCCTGTGGTCCCGCTCCAGCGCCTCCTTGCGCCATTGGAACAATGACGCAAGGGCTCTCGCTTCCAGGTCCCATGGAGGGGTCCCGGCTAGGAGACATGCAGCCTCTCCGGAGATCGTGCGGTACCCCCGTATGGTACTGATGGCCAAGGTTCGAAGTGGTCTGTTTAACAGTCACGTTCCCCTTGACCGCCAACCTATCCGCCCATACGGGAGCCCCTTATAGGGCCATACTCCGCACGATCCCCAGGTACAGGCTCCTGCAGGAAGCGTTGGGTCCCTTTAGGTTGGGCATCAGTCGCGAAAGCGCGACCGATGCCTGCGTCACCTTGGGGACCAAACTTCGGAAATGTGGTCCGAAGTTCCATCGGCTATCAAGTACGATCCCTAGGTACTTCATCGAGGGCTTGATGCCGATGCTAACGCCTCCCACATTTATGCTGGAACCTTCGGGTGGACCGTTCCGAGGTCTGTGAAAACACAGAACCTCGGTTTTGTGCAAGGCCACCTCCAGTCCCAGCTGCCGTATCCGACCCACGACTCGAGCGACACCCGTCGTGACCTTGAGTGCTGCCTCCTGGTACGTTGCACCCCGCGCTGTGACGAGGGTATCGTCGGCGTAGCACGTTACGCCGACGCCCCTAGGCAACGCACTCCGCAGCACCCAGTCGTAGCCAATGTTCCACAGAAGCGGCCCCAGGACCGACCCCTGCGGAACACCGCACGACACATCTCGCCGAGCTGGCCCGAGCCAGCTGGGGAAAGCTATGGCCCTCTACGGAGGTAGAGAGGCGTTTCGTGATATACGAGCGCCTCCCTAACGCAGCTCCATGGCAAGGTCTTGAACGCGTTGGCGATGTCAAGAGACACCGCCACCCCCACCTTGCCCTGCGAGACTGCTTCCTCCGTCAGGCTCATCACGCGCATGATCGCGCTCACGGTGGAGCGTTCCCGACGGAAACCGAACTGGTTATCCGCCAGGTCTGGCCCCACACTCGTGAGATGCTCGACGAGGTGTTCCGCGATAATTCGCTCAAAGAGCTTACACACCTCGTTGAGCAACACGATCGGCCGGTATCCGGACGGTGAGTCCACCGGCCGCCCCGCCTTACGGATCAGGACCAGTTTCCCCGTCCTCCACACCTTGGGAAACTGGCCCCTTTCGAGACATGCGCTAAAGAGCCCCATCAGTCGAAGCCCGAGTTCTTCGAGGCCCAGGACCCATGCACGGCCAGGAATGCCGTCAGGTCCGGGGGCAGTGATTTTCCGGTGTTTGAGCCGGAGTACTGCCGCACCTAGCTCCCCCACGCTGACTTCGGGTACGTCGTCTTCGCTGGTGCTATCTGCGTCGGGCAGAGACGGAGCCATGCGCGGAGGGACGTGCTCCTCCGCGCTCGTCGGAAACAGGGAGCCCATGACCCGCTCCAGCTTTTGCGGCTGGAGACTCTGGGTCAGTGGGGGCGCCCTAGGTCGGAGTTTCTCCCTGACCTGTAGGTACGGGTGCTCCCATGGGTTCTGCTGCAGGGTCTCCAGGAGCTCCTCGCGGGCCGCCGTCTTGGCCCGCTTTATCGTCTCCTGGAGAATACCTTTGGCCTCCCTGTATACCTGATAAAGCTCCGCCTCTCGGGCTGCCGCGTCGTCTGGGCGGCGATGCCTCCGGCGAAACCTGGTTTACCGGCGGCGGGCGGAGATGCATGCTGCGCGCAGCTCTGCAATCTCCGGCGACCACCAGTACACCTGCTTCCTGGCCGGTCTGGGTGTAACCCTAGGCATCGCCACATCACAGATTTATGATTATAATAAGGCGGGCGGGATCAGGGGATGCGAACGTTACGTCTACAATCGATTCCCACCCTCGCCGCCAAAAGGTGACGACATTCCCCCGGTTGAGGACCTCCAGACCACGTGTTCTGGTCCAGTCCTCAAGAAGCGTCCCCTTGTTTTCCCTTGGTTTCCCGGGAGCTCCACGCCTCACTCCAGGCGTTGAAGTCTCCCAGGAGCAGGACAGGGCGAGGACGAGAACTTAGTAGGTAACAATAACGAGAGGGAAAGAGACAAGCTACCGATAACAATAACGGGAGGGAAAGAGACACAGTACACGGCCTATCTTGGTGGCCGATCCTTCCGAAACTGGTTGTAACATGCTCATTTCGATGGTCTTGCGTTGTTTTTTGTATTTAACTATTCTGAAATAATTAATTGATACATAAGTATTATTATTAATGTAAATGCTCATTTTATGATTTTTGGAGATCCATTTTGGGTCCAAAAGTTTGTCGTAGACGTTTGCTGTCGTAATAAAAAATGTTTAAAAGATCATTTGCCGTAAGATAAAAGAGTTTTTTTTACTGGCCGGCGCTTTAATTTTTGGGTACTTTTTGTATGGAGCGTGAATGTTCTCTTTTGCTCTTGTACTTACATTTAGGTGTATGTTTGAAAAAAATTAAGTTTTTTGGAGTAGCCATCATAACGAATGATGAAAACATACATAAAGCAGAATCCAAAATACTGAAAACATAAATAAAAACGAAAAGATAACTATAATGCCTGAAGTTATATATTTGACAAACTGTTTGAATATCTTAAGGGCTTAACCCCAAAATTTGCCATGAAATTTTGGCGTAGCAATTATTTTTATTGCACTGGCGCTTTACGCACGTCACGCTATCGTTAGAGAAGCACTGGCCTTCTGCCTTTTTTTTAGCGTAGCAAGTGACACAGCGACGACGTATCAATTTTCCTTCTCTTCTTGGTATCTCAGTAAGATAGTGCTTTCCTGTAGTGGAAGGAGTAGGGCCTGATGGTTTTGCAGATGCTTTTTTCGCCACTAAATCTCCTAAAAAATTACGAATCATGGTCTCTTGGACATCTAATACACTGACGGCAGATGTAGTTACCTCATTGAAAATTACCCTGGTGTTGACAATGGCTGTTGGAAATAATAAATCAAAGGCAATCTTCTTATACCACGTCAAGCTCTTTCTTAGGGGCGAGTAGTAGCTGCTCAATTGATCAGTCACATCAATACCTTTTTTCGCCTCATTATAAGTCAATGACCACATTAGGTTTTGAGGTTTCTCCGCGCCAAGAAGACACATTTATAATATTGTCTGTCACCATGGCACGTGGAAATCATTAGAACATCACGTTTAGCATGCCACTTTATATGTATCATATATGATTCATTGAACGTCTAATGTAATATTATGATATGACACGTCCATGTATCATATATGATTTTTTTTTTATTATTCTTTACAGCTATAAAAATAATGACTGCTTCCCAAACCTAAAATTACCTTCCAATAAAAAAATAAACAATGAAGTGCAAAAAAAGCAGTGGGACATTGGCGATGCCAAAATGCTGTTTGTATGGGGACAGGGTACCGCAGCATCTAGCCAGGCTGGTCTTATGATGGGTGACCATTTCTTAAGACATTTTAAGACCCCGCCGTGTCTCGGAGAGAGCCGGTCGGTTCCGGTTGTCATACAAACATCTATGGCAGTCGTTAGGGGTAGTTGGAGCACTAAAACATGAATTCGATGGGTCTAACTACAGAACTTCGATATCGCCCGTGGGTTATGGAGGTCAGATGGCAGTTGCTCCACGGAAAATATCTTAAGTTCAGCCGATTCGCAATTAGAATGGAAAACCGACCCCAAGTGTGTTGGGAAAAGGCTCGGTAGATGATGAATAATACTTATAGAAAAATTGCAATGTGTAACATACAATTTAGGATCGTCCTTTATATCAAAATAATTGTTTAATTTATCAGCCCATCCAGTAAACATTTGTGGTGAGCGGCTAAAGAACAAGACCATTGTCGAACCGAATAATAAAGCTACCATCTGGAACATTAATAATTATTTAAATTTTTAAAATTTAATTTCATCCAAAAAAACATTCATGAATTTTTCAGAGCTCACCAACATATTTAAAAACAGTTACTCGTCATCTTATAACTATAGTCTAGGATCCCCGGTACCCTGGTACATGTTTAATCTTTTATCACTACCCCTAGTAGTGATAAAAAAAATGCAGCGCAAAATTTCAGCGAGTAACTTCATTTGACGAGACGTGAAACCTTTTCCTAAGATTTTTTTTCTAAGAAGACTCTCGGCTATGGTAGCTAACAGGGATATAGTGAGACAGGAGAGGTCTAGTGCTAGTAGAGTACCTATTATTAGTCTTCGTAATTGTTTCTAAGCATCTAGAAAAAAAAATAAAGAGCAACACTACTTGGATGGATAAGTTTTTTTACGTGGAGGAACTTGCGCACTTTACCGTCTTGACGGCGGCGGCGGGTAGGTGTAAAGTACACCACGATGTTTCTCCTTCACCCTATTCGGCTCACCGGATAGGCAGAAACTGTCAATCCAATCCACGGCGACCTGCTAAATTACTAAATTACAATAGCTAAATTACGCCCTCTAGTACTCTTCACAGCGGCGGCGGGGCCGAGCCGACCCCGAATCCTCAGATGCTTTCCATTTTCGAAGTTCAGATCTCAAATTGAGCACCACTGTCGTGAATTGAACAAGGAGCCGCTGGAGAAAGTCTGCATCTCGAGAACACGAAGCTCAGCGGTCTTGGATCTCCGCCTGGCTCTCATTGAGAATTCCTTTCGCTATCGTGAGGATATACATCTTCCACTGTCATACGCTGCTTACTGACATAAACACGGGAAGGTACATTTCTATACTACCTAAATACAATTAAATCTGTAGGTACTTACAGCCTCATGAAAAGAGATACGTCCTACTGCTTTGGTTTTTTTATTGATATCAGCTTGTGCAGCTTTTTTTGCTTCTTTTGAAATATTTGCCCGTGAAGCTTCTGGACTATCCGGTCTAAAATAATTCATACAGATAAATAAAATAGAAGTGTCTGCTTGTAATTTAAAAAAATAAATATCAGCTTTTGACTAATGTAAATGAGAAAATATACGGTACGTACGGAAATTTTAAATTTTAGTCTGTCTGTCTGTTTGTTCGTCTAATCTCTGAAACGTCTAGACTAATTTTAACGTGACTTTATAGTGACATAATAGTATAGATCACGTTTTAATTTTAAATAAGTACCTACGCATGTTTTATAGATTTTCAATAAAGCATACCTAAAAACTCCAAAGTATACAATCGCAAGATACAAATATAAAAATAATTCCAGAACGATCATGTATGGCACTGTAAACATGCTGAACTGAGGGAAGTTCAGGTACTCCGGCGCGGTTGGATATGCACTGCAAAAAATAACATACTTTTTAAATGTTTTTCACAAATTTTGGATAGAAACAGGCGTTACTTGGCGAAAATCCATGACAAAACAATGGTAAGTAAAAATTTTTTAAGAAACCCCTCCTTAAAAAGATGTGATTATAATATAATGTAATAAATGTTACATTCAATATAAATGTTTTCTTCTGTCGATATTTTTATTTTTCAGTCCCTGCACTATGTTATATTGCTTGGTGACCAATGTGGAATACTTTCGGTGATCAATGTTTCGGCGACGCGACGGTCAAATCGGTGACCATCGAGGAATACGTCGATTTAATTACACACGGACTTCGGGACAGGTGAAAGTAAATAAAAGTTGTAAAAAGTAACTACTCGAATAACATGAAACTTTTACGATTGTTTATAAAATTAAATAGTATTTTCCACGCTGCCAGTATATATAATACATAATATATGTAAGGGTTGTCAATACAAACTATCCACAAATATTAGATGCGACCCGGATATCGAAACCGAGACTTCAATACAGAGGACGCTATTTTATGTTTTAGATATCAAGGGGGGGGGGGGTAGAGTAAAGCTAAATCCAAGTTTGTGGGGTCCTAAGGTTTTCCACCATCTTGAAAAAGGGTTGCAAATAGTTATCGCGCTCTATCGGGAAAACAACATTACAAAATTATTAACAAAAACAGATAAAAATTTGAGAACGAATTTCCTTTAAGGGGTTATATTTTTTTCCTGATAATTTTACAGTAAATTTCATAAGCATATTTGTAGATGAGTTTTCGAGGAATAATTTCCAATATTAACATTTCGATATTTATTTATTTATAAGGGTTTTACAGCGCTCCGAAATTAACGACAACACGGCCTAACGACAACCTTGAAAAAGGGTTGCAAATGGTTATCGCGCTCTATCGGGCAAACTATTCATCGCACAAAAACCTTGCGACAACATTTTGGTCGCAAATTATATTCTCTACAACTTTGTGCTACAACTTTTTGTCGTAGAATTAAACATTACAAAGTTATTAACAAAAGTAGATGAAATTTTTCTTTAAGGGGTTATAATTTTTTTTCTGATCATTTTACAGTAAAATTCCAGTGATTTGTGTTCAATTTCAAGAGTTTTCGAGGAATAATTTCCAATATTAACATTTCAATATTTATTTATTTTTATTTTATTTTATTTATTATTTATGTTTTTTTTTTTTTTTTTTTTTATATTTGGTTCGCCAAATTGACGCCGCCCGCCTGGTGGTAAGTCGTGACGACGTCTAGCGATTGTGGGCCACTCTCACAGCACACATTACTATTGAGAGTGGCCCTCAACTTGACGACCTACTGATGTGCCTCTTCACGCTCCGCTTAAAGAACCCAGGATTATATGTGGGAGGAAACACGTGCACAGGCAGGGCGTTCCAGGCCACTATCGTTCGGCAGAGAAACGAACTTTTAAAACGTTCGGTTCTCGCGAACATGCTATCCACTGTGTGGGGGTGGCATCTCTGCCCGGCACGAGTCGTTCGGGATCGGAAGTAAGAGGGTGGGATCAGATTGAAGAGCTCTTCAGAACACTCGCCGTGGTAAATACGGTAGAATGCGGCCAAGGAAGCTATTGTTCGGCGCTGAACTAGCGGCTCAAGGCTTCCCGTTACCTCCGGACAATCTATAATACGGATAGCCCGTCGCTGCATAGCGTCGAGAGCGTCCAGCAGATACTTCGCGGAGCCGTCCCAGAGGTGAGAGCAGTATTCGACGCAGGGTCTAATCTGCGTCTTGTACAGCAGACACCTCTGGTCCGGTGTAAAGAATCTCTTTACCTTATTCAGTATTCCTAGTTTCCGCGAAGCTAGCCCTATACATCTTTCGATGTAGTTTTTATTATTGAGCTCTCGACGAACGTCTATGCCAAGGATATCAAGGTTGTCCTTCATTGGTAATAATGCATTCTGAAGAGAGGGTAGGGGAAGGAAAGGGGATTTCTTCGCAGTAAATGCACACGCCTGTGTTTTGCGGGCATTGAACTCGACCAGGTTCTCGGTACCCCATTGAGAGATACTGTCGAGGTTACGGTCGAGATCAGCCACGAGTCGTCGTCTCTCCTCCTCAATCTCAGATCGCCCCGCCGTCGGACGAACCGAGTAACTGCCGTGCAGTGTGCTGTCATCTGCATAGCAATGAATGTTCCCGAGGGATAGCATATCATTGATATGCAGAAGAAAGAGAGTTGGTGATAGTACGGACCCCTGCGGTACCCCGGCATTCACTTGCAAGAAGCGAGAAGCCTGGCCATCGCAGAGGACCCGCACTCGGCGCTCGTTTAAAAAGCTGGCAATCCAGCTGCACAGTTGAGGAGGTAGACCATATGCCGGAAGCTTGGAAAGGAGCGAAGCATGCCAGACCCTATCGAAGGCTTTGGCGATGTCCAGGCTAATAGCCAAGGACTCGCCGTGCCTTTCCATAGCCCCACCCCAGACATGGTTACGAATGCCAGAAGATCACCCGTTAATCGCTTTGGCCTGAAGCCGTATTGTCGATCATTGATTAGCGAGTGATCCTCTAGGAATTGCATGAGCTGCTTATTTATAAGGAGCTCAAGCACCTTGCAAATGACTGAGGTGACAGCTATGGGTCGATAGTTGCCTGGATCGGACCGATCCCCTTTCTTGGGGATCGGTTGTACGTTCGCCTCCTTCCAGACCTCCGGCACGAGCCCTGAAGAGTATGACAGGCGGTACAGACGTGTTAATACTGGAGACAACTCAGCTGCACATTTTCGTAGCACCACCGCCGGAATGCCGTCAGGGCCACTGGCTTTCCGCGTGTCGAGTGACCGCAGCACTGCCCGTACATCGCATTGCCTGATAACAATATCAGGCATTGTGTGGCCACAGTTGGCGATGGCGGGGGGCTGCAGGCCACGGTCGTCGACCCGGGAATTAGCCGCAAAGAGGTCTGCGAGCATATCCGCTTTCTCTTGGGCTTTGTGAGCCAGTGTTCCATCTGGGTAACGCAGCAGTGGCAGCGAGGGCTGACAAAAGTTAGATTGCACGGCTTTGGCCAGTTGCCAGAATCCACGGCTGCCCGTGGGATGGGAAGTGAGCTCCTGACCAAGCCGCGCGACGCGCTGGGCATCCGCTCTCTTAAAAGCCCTCTTACTCGATTTTGTGGCCCGGTTGTACGCTGCTTTGAGATGGCCCACGTTTGGGTCGCGCACAGCCCGGGCCCTGATCCAGGCGCGATATGCCGACTGTTTTTGTCGAACAGCTTTGGCACAATCTCGCCCGAACCAGGGACGGGCTCTGCGGATACTGGCGACATCAGTGAAAGGGATGTAATAATCCATCCCTAAACTGATCTCGCCAGCAATAGCAGAAGCACTATCCGAAGGAGCCTTTCCTACAAAGCAGCGCTGGCTCCAGGGGACGGACGCATAATAATCGCGTAGACCGTCCCAATCCGCTGACGAGTAGTGCCATAGTCGTCGTGACGTTTGTACAGGACGTGCAGGAGGTGACACCTTCATGCCAGCGTGAACAACACAGTGGTCGGAACTACCCAGTGGGGCTCCTACCGAAACACTGTACTGGGCTGGGCGACTCGTCAGCAGTAGATCCAGCAGAGCGGGCGCGTGATCTGACCTGTCTGGTATCCGGGTGATCCCGCATACCATCTGGGTCAGACCGTGGGAGAGAGCGAACGCATGGGCGGCTCTACCCGCATGATCAGTCTTGAGGGACCCCAGCCATTCAATGTGATGGCCATTGAAGTCCCCCAGAAATACTAGGTCAGCGTTCGGGAACCGCACCTGCGCTTTATCAGCCGTCTCGCTGAGGTACTGGAAGAGCTTTGTTGTCTCAGAATCCCCTGTGTGGGAGCGGTAGACGCACACGTAGATCTGGCTCATAGAGCCATGGTCTACGTGCAGCCAAAGGACGGAATTGGAGGGGTTCTCTAGGCAGCGCAACCGGCGGCAGCAAACATCCGTCCTAACGAACACGCACACCCCGGCTTTGTCTCGAAATTGTTCCTCGATGACATAGCCGGGGTAACACAGGTAAGACGTGTCGTCAGGGCGGCGTATTTGTGTCTCCGTGAGGAACATCACAGCGGGCCGTGCCGTCTCAAGGTGGTGGTGGACGGTATCGAAGTTCGCATGGAGTCCACGGACGTTAGTGAACTCCACCTCGAAATGTGAACTTGTGGGGTTTCCTAGGGCCGCTGTGTAACGTTTATTTCTTTTTTGTTGCACTGCCATTGTAGATTTTGAAAAAGAAGCGTGAAGACAGGGCGACATTTGGTGCAGCAGTAAGTGACAAAGCGCAGGGGCTAGCTTTGTCTAGAACCGTGTGGTTAGGTCGGAGCCGACTCGCCGGACGGAAGGGCTCCCAAACCCCCCTGATGAAAGGCCGCCGCTACCCCACACCGGTTACCACCCGGAGCGGCGATCCCACATCAGGATTATGCGCAACATGTGGGGCAGCCTCCTGGGGTGGTTGGCCCCAGGCGGGCCCCATGACTGTGTTGCGGGCGGCCGCGGCAACGCCGTTGCTAAGGGTCTCCCTGGCCGGCGAATCGACCCACACCACCCACACTAGACTCCGTTTCGCCCCCACTGGTCCCATGCCTGCTGCACCATACATCGCCCCGGGCCCGGCGGTGCAGCTGCTGAACCCCTAACGCAACCCAGCCTGGGCTGGGTTACTTGGGGGGCTTTAGCACAGCTGCGCGGTGGTACCCCCCCGGACCAACACTGTTGTACCACCTGGTACCCACGTAGGGGCCGAAGCCACTCCATAGGTACCGTAAATTAACGAGCCTCGTCTGTTTATCAGCAGGTGCGCCACTAGCAGGTGAGGTCGCTGGGGCCCTTAAGATGTTGGTAGAGCCCCTTTGCACCCAAAAACACACATAGAAACAAGAACACAAAAACAGTAGTACAAACAATACAGTGAGCATAGTACAAGGGCACTGCTTATTCCTAGAGGAATCTCTTACAGCAGGCCTGAACGGAGATGTAGGGGTGAGAGGGTGACGCGTGTGCAGTGCAAGTAAATAAACTTACATAAACTAAGGGGGGTATATATACATGTATAAATACATACTGTGCTATAATAAACTTACATAAAGGTATACTACATTATAATATAATAGGTAGCTAAGATTAAGAGGAGAGGTAATGAGCTTTTACTTTCTTTTTAAAGAGATGAAGAGTTCTACAGCTTTGTATGTCAGGGGGGAGTGAGTTCCACAGTCTGACCGCATGAACAGTAAAGGAAAAGGAGAAGAAATCAGTTTAGTGGGAGGGACAATTTAGTCGGTACTTAAGGTGAGACCTACACTGGGTACCGGGTGCGTTCACGTAAGAGAACCGCTCCCGCAGGTAGGAAGGATAAGCGGGATTGAACAGGATATTAAAAAGGAGACATAATATCCGAGTGTCTCTGCTACGGCGGATTGGGAGCCACTCGAGTTCCTTGCGAAAGTGTGAGACGTGGTCATATTTACGAAGATTGAAAACAAAACGGACACACACAGAGATTTTGCAAGCGCTCGAGTTTATCCAACAGCTCCTCAGTAGCATCCAAATAGCAGGCATCCGCGTAGTCCAAGATAGGCTGAATTAACGTCTGAGCAAGTGAGACTTTGATATTCAGAGGCAAAAAGTTCTGGAGGCATTTAAGCGTGTGAAAAGTGAAATTCACCTTCTTACTTACTTCGCCAACATGAGTCTTCCAGGATAGATTGCAGTCCATAACTACACCCAAATTCTTTGCGGTATCAGTGTACACGACAGGGGAACCGTCCAGTAAAATGGGAGGAAGAGAAGATGCATCTAGTCCACCCCTCATCTGCCTACTTCCAATAATCATGGCCTGAGACTTAGTGGGGTTTATTAGGAGACCAAAAGATTTTGCCCATTTATTTATAGCACTCAGGTCATGATTAACAGCAGCAATAGCACTTCTGTATTCGTTCAACGCAAAGTGCCGATACAACTGCAGGTCGTCCGCGTATAGATGGAAGTTAGAGGATATGACTCGAACGACAGAGTTAATGAAATTTATGTATTTATAAGGGTTTTACAGCGCTCCAAAATTAACAGTATTCTCCAATACTCGTAAGTGTTTCCATAAAAATGAATGATCACACAGTTTTCTTTAATTTTTTCAGTATTTAAATAAAAAAACAAAACCCTTATAAATAAATAAATATCGAAATGTCAATATTGGAAATTATTCCTAGAATACTCATCTACAAACATGCTCTGATGAAATTTACTGCAAAATGATCAGGGAAAAAAATATAACCCCTTAAAGGAAATTCGTTCTCAAATTTTCATCTGTTTTTGTTAATAACTTTGTAATGTTTAAATCTACGACAAAAAGTTGTAGGACAAAGTTGTAGAGAATTTAAATTGCAACAAAAATGTGGTCGCAATTTTTTTGTGCGATGAATAGTTTGCCCGATAGAGCGCGATAACTATTTGCAACCCTTTTTCAAGATGGTGGAAAACCCATAAGGGTCGGGACCCCACAAACTTGGATTTAGCTTTACACTACTCCCCCCCTTGATATCTAGAAAATAAAATAGCGTCCTCTGACTTTTGCATACCCAAATGTAACATTTCAATGGACTATTATACCTACACGTGAGCGAGCGCGGCGCGAGTGCGTGCAGTGACCATACTTTGGCGGAAAAAAACAGTGCAATGTGCTTTGTCAATTTTCATTTATATTTTAAACAGTATTTTAATTAGACATATAATACAAGTTAAATTCTTGTTGATATGTCAGAGCTTTAACACAAATAAAAACACGTTGTAAAAGTATCTTTATCAGTTTGTCTAGAACCCATAGCACTTAGATGACGTTGTGAAAAAATGCCCAATAATATTTATTAATTTAACAAAAATTTGGTAGGCAGAAGCATACAATAATATCTACAGACGCGCGTAGAACATAACCCTCTTCGAAAACTTACGTCAGAAATAATCCTTTGAATACCAGATTGGTACCTGTTCCAACAAGAGTTCCAATTCCACCTATAACAAGCGAAAACAAAATTCATAGTTAATTTGAACGTTAATTTGACACGTTATTCGAAGGTGTGAAATCCAACCATTCTACCATGCACTCTCAGGGGTGCGAGATCGGGAACCTTCACGCGTGCCCTGCGGCTTCTTTTTCCCTATGGGTATTTCTTATGGGGAATGGAAGCTGGAGGGCCGGTGCACTCTGGGCAACGGAGTAGATGACAACACCCCTGCCACGGCAGAGGAGTTGTTAATGCTCCGGCCAATATCCGGCAGCTGACCCCATTGCACGAGGGGGTCGTAGGATGGCGGACCTGCAAGGCCCGCGACTCGCTCACTAGCTCCAAGCGAGTGCAGCGAGTGGCCAAGTCTCCTGGCGCTGCCCTCTTCCATCTTTGCTTTCAAAGATGAGTAAGAGGGCAGCTTGCTTGTTTTGTAACGGCTATCTGTGCTTCTGCCGTCAAGAGTCGGAATGACTAGGACTCCCTAGTGCTGGGAGCTCCATCCCATCATAGAGGTCATGATGCGGAGAGTGTGTTCCTCCGCAGTTCGGCGGGTTCCCTGTGTGTGTGATGTCACACCTGGGGAACAGTCTTATGACGACCGTCGGGCAACCTGTGATCCGAGTGCTGCGTGTCGGTGAACATGTCTATCGGCGCAGTCTCGGGGCAGGGGGCTTGCCTTAATTGGTCGGCCCAAGACAAGGAAAAGTCGATAACACCCGCCAAGGAAAAGGTCGCTGTGCGGACGTGTACCATCATCATCACCACGGTGATAGTGACGGTATTCGTCCGTATATATGCGGGCGTAATAACCCTGTGGATACCGGTCGACCTCCACATGTATAGACTTCTCTGTGCACAGGGGGCACTGCAAATGGGTGACCCTCATTTCCCCCATACTCGTGGGAACAGTATGGATAAAAACAAAAAAAATCAAACTCAAACCGACGACCAACCGCAACCAAAATTGACTCCGAACGCAACCGAAATGGACGATGATAGGTCCCGAAGCCCGCTACGGGATGAAGGCCGGAAGGAGACCGCAGCTGGGACTGCTGATCCCAGCCGCATTATGAAGACAGGGGGCTATTCCTCTTTGAGGAAGAGGTATTATCCGCCGAAGAGTGGGCCGTCTCGTGACAGGAGCACCAGCTGCTCCGAGCGGGGGACGGCTCTTTCCAGCAAGTCGGAAGAGGTGCCGACCAAACTGCAACTAAGCTCGACGGGTCTAGGCCGGAAACCCTCAACCCCCTTCAAAGTCCCGTCTTTGCCCAGTGGCAGAGACACCGACGTTCCGCCCGCGCGAGAGCTCATGGGAGTTCTTGCCCGAATAAATAACGCCATGAAAGGTGGCAAAAATCTTTCGGGCAGGAAGAAGACCGTGGCGGCGCTCGTTTCCGACGCCCAAGCATCACTCGACGAGCTCCTCGCGCGGAGCGATACCGCGGAGGAGGCCAAACTTAGGCGACAGGTGGCCAGTCTAGAGACTGACCTCGCGGCCTCCCAGAAGCAGCTGGAGGCCCTGCGACAGGAGGTCGCAAGCCTGACCAAGTTAGTCAAAGAGCCTCCAGTGAACCAGACACGGACCCCGACGGTTGAACCGGCAACCAAGACCGCGCCCAAGGCTGCGCCCAACACGGCGTCCAACGCGGAGCCCGTATTACCGCCTCAGCCCGGGACATCTATGACGGCAGTTTTGGTGGCGATAGAGAGGCGCCTCGCAGTCTTAGAGGACCGGGCGTACCGGCCCCCGCTGGCGCGACCTGCGTTTTCGTACGCGGCTGCCGCCAGTGGGACTCTCGCACCTGGGTCTGTCGCCCGCCCAGCTCTGCTCATGTCCGCCTCGCAAGCAAACCGGACACCGGCTAAACCGGCCACGACGGGAAAGCCGACGAAAAAGAAAAAGGGGAGGCCTACTGCTACCCCCGCTGCCTCCGCGTCCCGTTTCGCTCCAGCTGCACATCCTTCTAGAGAGGAGGGATGGCAAGTAGTTGGAGCGAAAAGGAGGCGGAAAAAGGCCGCCAAAAAAGCGGTTCAAGCCGCCGCGGCGAAGGCGCCGAAGAGGCCCCGCCCCCTCGCTCTACCGCCGTCGTCCTGACGGTGACGACGGCGGGTGCGGAGAGGGGTGTGGGATACGCCGATGTTTTGAGGAAGGTCAAAACCTCGGTGGACCTCAAGGCCCTCGAGATACAGGGGGGGCTCCGGTGCAAGACCACCCGCACCGGGGCTCGCCTACTCGAGGTCTCCGGCGCCTCCAGCGGCCCCAAAGCGGACGCCCTTGCAGCTAGGCTAAGGGACACGCTAGACACAGAAGCCGTCCGCGTCTCCAGACCCACTAAATGTGCAGCATTGCGCATTTCGGGCCTGGACGACGCGGCCACGACGGATGAGCTAATCTCCGCCGTCGTGGAGGTGGGCGGCTGTCCCCATGACCACGTGAGGGCTGGAGAGATCTCCTTCAGCCCTACCGGTCATGGAACGACAGTCGTCCAGTGCCCCGTCGCGGCGGCACTTAAAATTGCGGACGAACGGAGCCTCCTTATAGGGGGATTCCTCAAGGCGCAGGTGCACCTCCTGCGTGCCCGGGAAATCAGGTGTTTCCGGTGCATGATGGTGGGGCACGTAGGAGTGCAGTGTGCAGTGGAAGACACCGTGGGTGATCGGTGCTTCCGCTGCAGCCGGCCCGGTCACAAGTCCAACGCCTGTGACGCACCGCCTCGCTGCTACAGATGCGAGGCGGAGGGCAAGACGGCGGACCATAGGGTCGGCAGCCGTTCCTGCGCCGCTTCGAGGCCAAAACCTCGTCCGATCGCTGAAGGCAGCGGGGGTGTCGCTACCGCGCGCCCAGATTCGCGGCGGGATGCTGATATGGACGTCCATTAATGGACACCCATATCTGCATCCTGCAGACGAATTTGAACCACTGCCGCGCTGCTCAGGATCTTCTGTACCAGAGCATCGCGCAGTGGTCCATAGATCTGGTCGTGGTCGCCGAGCCGTACTATGCCCACCCGGGCAGCCTGGTGGCGCAAGACGGCTTGGCCTGCATCTTTGGGGGGTCCGCACGCACCTCGCACCTTGCAATTATTGCAAACGGTCGAGGCTGTGTTGCTGCGGAATATGAAGGGGTGGCAGTCGTGGCCGCGTACATCTCGTCGAACAACATTAACGACGCTCAGTATGAGCTATGGCTCACTGAGCTCGACGTCGTCTTCACTGCGTGTCGTCCTCGCCCTGTCCTTCTCCTGGGAGACTTTAACGCCTGGTCTACGGCGTGGGGCTCCCGGGTAACCAATGGCAGGGGGAGATTACTTGAGGACTGGGCCACTACACGTGGACTAGAGCTCCTCAACCGGGGGAATGTCGCCACCTTTTGGCGGTCGGGGGTCAGCTCGGTCGTGGACTTAACGTTCGCGACCCCTGCCCTCGCCCGTCGTATTATGGGCTGGTGCGTGGAGGAGGGTGTGGAGACGCACTCGGACCACCGATACATCCGGTTCGAGGTCGTCCCCCCACCTAACCTTCCACAGCCGGTACCGAATCCCCCGGAACCGCGTTGGGCGCTCAAGAGTCTAGACCGGGAGGCTCTCCTGGAGGCATCCATCGTGCAGGCCTGGATTCCGGCGCCGGACAGGCCTGTCGACGTGGATGCCGAGGCGGAGTGGTTCAGGAGAGCCATGTCGCAAATCTGCGATGCGGCGATGCCTAGGGTTACACCTGGGCCGGCCAGGAAGCAGGTGTACTGGTGGTCGTCGGACATTGCACAGCTGCGTGCAGTATGCGTCTCCGCCCGCCGCCAGTACACCAGGTTTCGCCGGAGGCATCGTCGACCAGACGACGCGGCAGCCCGGGAGGCGGAGCTATATGCGTCCTACAGAGAGGCTAAGCGCTAAGCTCCAGGAAGCGATCACGCGGGCTAAGACGAAAGCCCGCGAGGAGCTCCTGGAGTCCCTGGAGCGGAACCCATGGGGGCGCCCGTACCTGCAGGTCAGAGGTAAACTCCGACCGAGGGCGCTCCCACTGACCCAGAGTCTCCAGCCGGATCGGCTGGAGGGGGTCTTGGGCTCTCTGTTTCCGACGAGCGCGGAGGAGCACATCCCTCCGCGCATGGCTCCGTCCCAGACGCCCAATGCGGATAGCAGCAGCGAAGACGACGTACCCGAAGTCAGAGAGGGTGAGTTAGGAGCGGTGGTACTTCGGCTCGGTCGCCGGAAAACCACCGCCCCTGGACCCGACGGCATTCCCGGCCGTGTATGGGTCCTGGCCCTCGAGGAACTCGGGCCTCGAGTGAGGGGGCTCTTCAGCGCATGCCTCGAAAGGGGCCAGTTTCCCAAGGTGTGGAGGACGGGGAAACTGGTCCTGATCCGGAAAGCGGGGCGGCCGGTGGACTCACCGTCGGGTTACCGGCCGATCGTGTTGCTCGATGAGGTGTGTAAGCTCTTTGAGCGAATTATTGCGGAACGCCTCGTCGAGCATCTCACGCGTGTGGGCCCAGACCTGGCGGACAACCAGTACGGTTTCCGTCGGAGACGGTCCACCGTGAGCGCGATCATGCGCGTGAAGACCCTGGCGGAGGAAGCTGTCTCGCGGGGCGAGGTGGTGTTGGCGGTGTCTCTTGACATCGCCAACGCGTTTAACACCTTACCCTGGAGTTGCGTTAGGGAGGCATTGGTATACCATGAAGTGCCTCTCTACCTCCGTCGTATTGTCGGGGCATATTTATCCGAGAGGGCTATAACTTACCCTAGCTGGCTCGGGCCAGCTCGGCGAGATGTGTCGTGCGGTGTTCCTCAGGGGTCGGTCCTAGGACCTCTCCTGTGGAACATCGGATACGACTGGGTGTTGCGGGGTGCGTTGCCTGAGGGCGTCAGCGTAACTTGCTACGCTGACGATACCCTCGTCACGGCGTGGGGAGCAACTCACCAGGAGGCAACACTCAAGGTCACGACTGGGGTTGCTGAAGTCGTGGGTCGGATACGGCGGCTGGGACTGGACGTGGCACTGAATAAGTCCGAGGCTCTGTGTTTTCACGGACCTCGGCGCGGGCCACCTCCAGGATCCAGTGTAAATGTAGGTAGCGTTAGCATCGGCATCGAGCCCACAATGAAGTATCTGGGGCTCGTACTCGATAGCCGGTGGAATTTCGGACCACACTTCCGAAGTTTGGTCCCCAAAGTGACGGGGGTGACAGCTGCGCTTTCGCGACTGATGCCCAACTTAAAGGGACCCAACGCTTCCTGCAGGAGACTGTACCTAGGGATCGTGCGGAGTATGGCCGTGTACGGGGCTCCCGTATGGGCGCCGAGTCTGACGGCCAACAACGCTGCTGTTTTACACAGATCGTTGAGGACCTTGGCCGTCAGAACAATAAGAGGGTACCGCACGATCTCCCTAGAGGTTGCATGTCTCCTAGCCGCGACCCCTCCATGGGACCTGGAAGCGAGAGCCCTTGCGGCATTGTTCCAATGGCACAAGGAGGCGCTGGAGCGGGACCACAGGCCTGCGTCTCGAGAAATCGAGGCTCAGCGGTCCCAGCTCCGCCAGGATCTCATGGAGACATGGAAGATGCGACTTCAGCAACCAAAGTGGGGAACCACCACCATCGCGGCGGTGAGACCGATCATGGAGGAGTGGCTGCAGAGGCAGCACGGAGGCCTCACGTATCGTGCGACACAGATCATCACCGGGCACGGAAACTTCGGTGAGTATCTGTTTCGCATGCATCGTGAGGTCACACCCGCGTGTCAACACTGCGAGACTTCCGGCGTAGACACGGCATTCCACACGGTGGAATGCTCAGCATGGGCGAGTCAGCGCCGGGACCTCGTTGTGGGCCTGGGCGTAGATACGCTCTCGCTGGAGACCATGCTACGAGCCATGGTCTCTAGCGAGAGTCAGTGGAACGCGGCCGTTTCCTTCTGCGAGCAGGTAATGCTCGTGAAGGAGGCGGCCGGTAGGGTGAGGGAGCGTACCCTCCCCGCTGAGTTCCGAAGTGTGCGGTGAGGTCGCCGCAGACGTGACTACGCCCAGGACCATCGACCTCCATGATCGGGGCCTGAGGACGATGGATTAGCAACCCACCGTCCTTACAGAAGCAGGCTAGAAGGGCTGCGTGATGTGGGGCTGCACCCCACGCACGCCTTCACTCACCGACGCGGGATAAAACCCGACCCCAAAGATGCGGGGTAAGACCCGACCACCACGCAGTGGCCACGCGGATGGCCAAGGTCCGCCGGGCGCCACCGGGAATTCTCTTAGTCTTTACCGGAGGCGCTCGGCAATGGACGTAGGTGCGGCCGCGCCCAAGGTCGCGGATTAATAAAAAAAATAAAAAAAACCATGCACTCTCAGGCTACGCAAATGGCTCCATTATTTAAAAAAACTAGTTAAGTGCGTGTTGGGCTCGCGCACTAAGTAAACCCATCCATAATTTGCCAGTATTTTAGTCCCACGTAATAGGGGGTAAACTTATTGCCCTCACCGGTCACACATATAATGGGTTATGTCCAAAATGGCCGAAAGAATTTAATAAAAAGTAGCAGCTATATTGTAATTTTGAAAAAAAAATTGAAACCGATTCGCTGCCTTGCGATGATGTTGATTAAAGACAACAAAATCTTACGTGCCAGCCGCTATGGCACAGCCAATTAAAGTCCTAGGCGTCTCAGACTCTATAACAACGGCAACAAAACCCCGTTTATTGTATGGGAGCCCCCTTAAATATTTGTTATTTTCCTATTTTACAGAAACAGGCAACGAGCAAATGAAATCCATCATCTGTGAAAATGTCAACTGTCAACTATCCCGGTTCATGAAATACAGTCTTGTGATAAACAGGCAGACTGATTTGGCACCCTAAAAATGACTGTTATCTAACTGTAGTGACTGTTCAGGTATTTTTTTGGTATTAAATGTATTACAATGAACTTACAATGAAAGATCTTTCATTGGCAATAATGTTTTATGCAATATTAGGTACCTACATTGCAAATAGGAGAAACACAAAGCTTACCAATTGTTGCTGAAAATGTGGCAGCACAGAAGTAACACGTTGTCATATCACTTGCTATTAATTCCCCGTCATCGTCAAAATCGTAAACTTTTAACACACCATTCTGCAATGCGCGACCATAAAGAAAGAAAGAAAGAAAAGAAAAGATTAAAAACTACATACGTACAGGATAAACTCCATTTGGACATTATCTCTTTCAACCTATATTGAAATTTAAAAAATAGATCTAATTTATAGAAATAAACAGTAAAAATAGTGTGCTAATTTAATTTAATAAGTTTATCAAAAAATAAGACAATGATGGCGATATAAAAAGATTAACAAACATTCGCTAATCTCCGAACTTACTGAATTTATTTTCATACGGTTTGCACAGATTACAATAAATTATTAGCACCACGGTTAACAGAGACCAAAAAAACTGCGTTTCTACATTTTCAAATTTTATAAGTACCTAACTAACGGACCCAGCGAACTTCGTACCGCTTAACAGTTCAATAGGCTTCATAGAAAGGATTATTTATTTCTTAGTAACTTAGCATTTCAAATAAAAGGAAGGCGATTAAGAATAAAATTAAAATTTAGTTTAGCAAGTGTTCAATGTGTCCCGTTCTCTAATGCCGTTTGGAATCTTCTTTCTAACAATTTCGCTACCCGTTAATATTTTTATCGCATAAGCTTAAAATGTATAACATTATCTAAGTGTCATGTTCATCTATTCTCATGTCATAAATTTGTCAATCAATTCAATTCTTTGTTATGGCCTCTGCTTGCACTTGCAGCAACTTGCCAGTGACCAGTGAGTAAAGCTAATAACGTAGGAGATTTTAACTGTGGGTCGAAATTATGATCGGTGGCCGAGTAATTCCATAAAAATGTCTCAAATTATGATTTCAAACGTTGACATGTAAAGCCTATGATTATGACATCGGTACTGTAATAAATAAAAAGTTTATTTATGATACAGATTATGTACGACAGTTTCTGCAAATCTGTATCATAAAGTAACTTTTTAAATTATTACAAATGAGTTGGATGAAATTCTACTTGCAATAAACTCTTTGGTACAATTTATTTGAAGAGTTTTTTTTAAATCGACCATTAACCAGGAGTTCGATTTTTGCTGGCTGCGTGCTTGCGTGGCTGGTGGCTTTTTAGGTTACTTCTGGCTCTCCCCAAAAATTGGGGTTCACAGACGCTCAATTGCAATACCGAACAACGTTTCTTTGTCCTGCACCGTGAACTAGTTAAGTAATTAGTTCTTCTGTGCGGGAAATATCAAGCATTACCTTGACATTGGCGAAATCGATTGCAATGGCCATATTAATCGGAAATAACTATGTTACTGTACTTACTTCTTCAAATACTTTCAATAAACCATGAGTTATAGGTACCATCATCACAGTAGCAGCGGTATTGGTAATCCACATAGACACAAAAGTAGTTACGATACACATAGACGCTAATAATCTAAAAAAAATATAACTATAAATATCGTATCACTTTTTTCGTGCAATAGGTACCCACTTGAAGGCATTTTTATTGCAAATTATTTTGGATGCTTATATTACGGGACGACACTAAATACTGAATAACATCGAGAGGAGACCGAAATGTAATGATAAAAGAGGAAATGAAATTCTTTTTAAGGTACCAATACCTACCCGTATTATAATAATTACACTCTGATTCGACAGTGTTAAACTCTTCTGACCTGAGCTAGGTATCAATTCAGGACAACTTGTGCAGGTAGTAGTTATCAGGTCAACCAACTGTGCCATCCACTAGTACACCTTTAGGTATTACCCACTTTAAGCATCATTTAGCACTCAGGAATATAATATTTTTGCGACGTATTTTGAGTGTGTCATAAAAATATTTACTTGGCATGATAGTAATTTAGTATTGCTTACTTCATATGAGAGTATCCGATGTTTCGAATTGCAAAGTATACTAGACGCTGATGTAAACCAGACTGTTCAATAGAACTTGCAAGAAACAAACTTCCAATAAACATCATAATAGTATCCTGTAAGTAGAGGGGAATTTAAAAATAAGTAATTTTAAAACTAAACTAATTTAAAAGTGTTACCCACCCTTAAATGCGTTGAACTAAAATCATATTAGATTCAGAGATATTGAAAAACTAAGGACTGATACTGTTAAAATAAAGGAAACAATTGCAAACTTACATTCATGTATGCTTGACAGACATCGTTAGTACTCAAAATATTAGTTAGTGGAAATATAACGATAGGAATTAAAGCAGTTATAGTAACAGGTATACACTCAGTCACCCAGAAGGTTCCCATCACAAGTAATGTATATAATACCCAATTATCAGGCTGTAAATAAATTAAAATGCCATTTAATCTCGAATTAAGTAGAGCTTGTGCTATGAGGTAATGGTACGAGATACTTAATTATGTATATCTAATAAACAAACCTACATAGAAAAGTATCCAAACTCCAAAATATAATTATATATTTGTCCAGATATCTTGGCTTTTTGATACCGATCCTTCAATGAAGGTTGGCGATCATCACATCTATTTGAACGTTTGAGGCAACTGATCGAAACGAGAGAAAGGAACGAGAGCCGAGACTGACCCACTCCCTCAAGCTCGTCACGATGTGCGCTTTTACGATACTTGACCCAGATATTTTTCTGTACGATTCAGTAGATCCTCATCTGGTACTTATCGTCTATCATTGCATGTTCAAGGCATCGCAAATTCTGCTTCTTAATCTAAAATACTTATCTGTTCTGAAGCTTTAATTTAAGAAGGTGACAAGTTCACACACGTAAAATCAGGAGACATATTTGCCAGTTTCCTATTTCCATTTCCGGTCACTTTGGATAAAATTTTGAGTAGATCTCGTCCGTATGTCAAGGTGGATACCCGTTAGGGAGGCGCTCGTGTATCACGAAACGCCTCTCTACCTCCGTCGTATTGTCGGGGCCTACCTTTCGGAGAGGGCCATAGCTTACCCTAGCTGGCTCGGGCCAGCTCAGCGAGATGTGTCCACAGGGGTCGGTACTGGGACCGCTTCTGTGGTAGAAGTGCCTCTCTACCTCCGTCGTATTGTCGGGGCATATTTATCCGAGAGGGCTATAACTTACCCTAGCTGGCTCGGGCCAGCTCGGCGAGATGTGTCGTGCGGTGTTCCTCAGGGGTCGGTCCTAGGACCTCTCCTGTGGAACATCGGCTACGACTGGGTGCTGCGGGGTGCGTTGCCTGAGGGCGTCGGCGTGACGTGCTACGCTGACGATACCCTCGTCACGGCATGGGGAGCAACGCATCAGGAGGCAGCACTCAAGGTCACGACGGGTGTTGCTCAAGTCGTGGGTCGGATACGGCGGCTGGGACTGGAGGTGGCCCTGCACGAGTCCGAGGTTCTCTGTTTTCACAGACCTCGGAACTGTTCACCTGAAGGTTCCAGCATAACTTTAGGAGGCGTTAGCATCGGCATCAAGCCCTCGATGAAGTACCTAGGGATCGTACTTGATAGCCGATGGAACTTCAGACCACATTTCCGAAGTTTGGTCCCCAAAATGACGGGGGCATCAGTCGCGCTTTTGCGACTCATGCCCAACCTAAAGGGACCCAACGCTTCCTACAGGAGACTGTACTTGGGGATCGTGCGGAGTATGGCCTTATACGGGGCTCCCGTATGGGTGGATAGATTGGTGGTCAGGGTGAACGCGACTCTGTTGAACAGACCACTGCGAACCTTGGCCATCAAAACAATACGGGGGTACTGCACGATCTCCGGAGAGGCTGCATGTCTCTTAGCCGGGACCCCTCCATGGGACCTGGAAGCGAGAGCCATTGCGTCATTGTTTCAATGGCATAAGGAGGCGCTGGAGAGGGACCACAGGCATGCGTCTCGAGAAATCGAGGACCAGCAGTCCCAACTCCGCCAGGATCTCATGGAGACTTGGAGAGTGCGACTTGAGCAACCAAAGTGGGGAACTACCGTCATCGCGGCGGCGAGACCGATCATGGATGAGTGGCTGCAGAGGCGGCATGGTGACCTCACGTATCGTGCGACGCAGATCGTTACCGGGCATGGATGTTTCGGTAGCTATCTGTCTCGCATCCATCGTGAGGTCACACCCCGGTGTCAATACTGCGAGGTTTACGACAAAGATACCGCACTCCACACGTTGGTGGAGTGCTCAGCGTGGGCGAGTCAGCGCCGGGACCTCGTAGTGGAAACCTCTGGAAACCATGCTCCAAGCCATGGTCTCCAGTGCGAGTAGGTGGAACGCAGCCGTGTCCTTCTGCGAGCAAGTCATGCTCACAAAGGAGGCGGCCGTTCCCTCCCCGCTGAGTTTCGCAGTCAGCGGCCAGGGCGCCGCAGACTCATCTACGCCCAGGACCATCGACCTCCATGATCGGGGCCTGAGGTCGGCGGGATCGCCACCCGCCGTCCTTACAGAAGCAGGCTAGAAGGGTTGCGTGCTGCGGGGCCTTTGCCTCACAGCACGCGACCAGATTCACTCACCGACGCGGGATAAAACCCAACCCCAACGACGCGGGATTTTCTTTCCGACCAAACCCCCGAAGAGGCCACACCGGTGGCCAAAGTCCACCGGGCGCCACTGGAAATGCCTTCAGTGTCACTAGAGACGCCCGCAGCAATGGACATGGGAGCGGCCGCGGTCTCGCGGGATAAAAAAAAAAGGGTGGATACCCTGGATATGTTGATAACGTCACTTAGCAACAACGATTACAAAATTTGTCAATGAAAATATTTACCTGTCCGGGGAATGATCCCACCACAGGAAAGTACAAAAAAGGCACAAATAGAGTTAAAATACCACGCCAATGACCAATAAAAAACAAGTGTAATGCTTCTCCACATGATACGTTGACACTTATTTTCTTGATTCGTACTCGTCTGTAAGCATTGTGTGATTAATATTCCCACTGTCGCATTTTCTTTCTCTATACTTCGACGAGGTTTATTTTTCAGTGGGGTAGGTATCTGGTATTCTTCGGCATTTTCTAACAAAGTTTTAGTAAATATACCCAAAAATAAGTCAACGTCGCGTCGTAAGTATTGTTCTCACTTAGGCCTAAATTTCACTAGGCGACCATGGCGGCGCAACCAGTCGCAGCTCTATGGGCTTGAGTCTTCCCAAGGTAATTCAAAAATTAGCGAAATGAGGATTTTATTGTCTCAATATACATATGCGTTCTTAAGTCACCTTTAATATAATATTAGACTAGTTCTGATGCCTTATCTCTCATAGAAAGAAATCAGGCCGTTCTCTATTACAGATATTTCGCTACTGACTTATGTACTTAAGTGAGATGAAATTCTACGTATAGCCATAGTGAAAGTTACATACATACATCCAGGACAAAATCCTATGTGTTTTGGTACAGGATCTATGTAGGTACCTACCTACCTATATACATTGGTGTACAGGAGGTATTTCACATTCACAGGCACTAATAATAAAGGTACTGATCCCATTTTTACTCGTAATGTTTCCTATGAACTCTTAGTGATATGCTGTGTATACTTAGGGTGTATAATTTTATATATTTGTACATACTTATCATAGCTTGTGTCGGTATTTGTAATTATGAACAGTTATGCACATCAAAATGTTTGTTAATATTATTTGTACTTACTTTGGTCCCATTTCTTACATACAACAATAAATAGTTTTTAATCAAGAAAAAACCGATTTTATTAGGTATTTCTGCAATTCAATAGCAGCTAAGAATTTGACATTTTAGTCACGAGTCATGTATTCTCTTTGCGAGTCATCAAATCTCTAATCTGTAATAAATTTATTTCTAAATTCAAACCATAGCGTAAAAGAGTATTGCACCGAGAATAATAATTAGAATAAAAAGTATTAGGGTTCAAGCGTCTATGTTTGTAGATTTCTAATTGTTCCAAAACCGAATGGGAGTGACTGGAGTCTAACAAATGTTTTGCGAAATGAGACCGTTCTGGGCGATTGTTTCTAAAAGCTGATATGGATAGGCTTTCGGTTTTGGAACCTAATATTTTAAATGATTAACTTAATTTTGAACTTAATTTCGCCTCTTCCCCTTTGCTGCGAGTAGGTGTACGTCATTCAATTAACGGTGGGTAGACATAAAATAATTTGGTGTAATGGTTGTGGGTAGAAATATAAAACCGTAGGATATAAATTAATAGGTCCGGTTTACGAGCTGTGGCTCATTCGGGCGCCGTGCGCCGAGCCATCGACATCACCTGATGATGCCCCTGGTTGGCGGCGAAACACGTGTCGAGATTTTTTATTATTTTTTGCACGATAATACAACTCTCATATTTATTCTATTTTCAAAATTATTTCTCTATTCTTTCGGCCTAATTTTAAGTGGTTTTGGAGGGCGGTCCAGTGCATGAATAAATACGAGAGTTGGGTAATTTGCATGTGGCGGAATATTGCAAAGTAGTTAGATTTATTTAATTTAGAAGGTAAGTTGTTTTATAACTATATGTGTATTTATTTAATAACACAAACGTATCACAATGTTGTTAACGACTAAATGTTCTCTGAAAAATTTAAAACGCTGTTCATAACAAAAGCGTAATGTTACCGGCGCGTGCCATTATTGGAGGAATGAGCCACGGAACCCCGGCAACAGGCGAGTTTGGCACGAAAACGGCAGCCGCTCCCAGTCTCAGGCCCGCCGGCACTCAAACAACACTTCTCTAGACTCGCTTCTCGTTTAGACTTTAGACGGCACGATACTACACGCTGCTAAACGCGATATTAAACCACTAATAACGAACGATACTTAATTCTTAAAATACTGTGTTATACTGTGACAAAAGAGAATGCACAATTTATAATGCGTGTTATAATTACCGTAAAACATTAAAGGTGATCGCCGTGAAAGATGACCGGCATAATTAAATATTCATGATATTTCGTCAGAAATAAGGATCCAGCTGCATTTACTCGTCTGTATCAACAGGTTAGTTGCTTATAATAATGTGATTTTATATTTTCAATGAATTATAATATGTACATTATTAAATTTACTATGAAAGAGCTTATATCGTTGAACATCCTGTTTCAAATGTTAATAAAAGCATTAGTTATTGTTGTTTATTATTTCAATAAGCCTATGAGTACTTGTACTACTATATAATCTATGCTATGAGTTCAAAATAAAACATGAAATAGGGTAGTAGGTACCTACAACGTATTTCAAGTTTTACTTTGAACTAATTTCGAACCAATGCCAAGAAACAAATTAAGTAAGTACTTACATAAATAAAAGGAAAAGTGTTTACGGAAAACAAAAAAAAATACATGACATAATCTTTGGTTTGTAGCCCGTGAAAACAAAAGCTCTTTGATGTTTTATTTTTAAATATTACTTATTTTGTTCAAATTTCACGTAAATGCTTGCAGAATGACTTCAAACGTTTATTTACAATAAGAATTACAATATACATAATTATATACTAAAAATATTTACATTACAAAATATCGTTTAAAAAATCCTCCGCGTCATTGCCAACTGGGAAGGTTCCCAGAATGCTGGCTGTGTTGCCACGTTGGACGGCGATACTTTCTTTGGGCCGGAAAATAGCCAGTCTTCTGGTCCTGACAAGCATGGATTAAGCAAGCAATGGAACTTTTGTAGAATGAAATTTTCTACAAAAGTTTAGTAACTCTGAAATTCCTAAGTATATTAGGTACATTTACAATGTTATCTAGTAAATAAATGAGAATTGATCTACCTATTAGCCTTTTTTATTTTACTCATTGCAATACCTTTGCGGGTTATACAATGCAGCAATATATAACTTTACCTTTACATTCTGTTACAAATAATAACTTTAATAGATTTTTACATGCAGATTTTAACACACGTAAGTATAATAATTATTAAGAATAATTATTATTAAGAATAATTATTATTGATTCGTACACGACTTCGCCCAAATGAAATGATTAATATCTCGTTCCCAACTACCACTAGTTAACCCGGAAACAATCATGTACTAGTCTAATTTGAAAAATCAATGAATATAATGAGCCAATTTTCATTTTGTCCTTTCACTGTTCGTTACACTCGTGATTAAATAACAAACATCTTCACAAGCTTTTAGGTTTATAATATTAATGAATTTATTAATACCTATATATTATAATTTTATTTATAATACATGGGGCACACTAAAAGTTTTGCACTTCTAACTAATCGGAACTATTTGAATTTGGAATGTTATATTTTTTTAAACGTTGCAACCTTCTTAGTAACAAGTCAATTGTTTTTTATCACACATCAAAGTTCTACGTATGCAACGAAAATGGAATTAAGTCGAAAAGATTTTAGAGCGATGATTTTTTATGATTTTAAAAGTTCTCTCTCTCCGCAAGACTGTGCTGCTCGTCTTCAAAATGCTTTTGGGAGAGATGCACCTTGTTTAAGCACCGTGAGGCGATGGTTTGCTGAATTTGAAAGAGGTCGAGTTTCTTTACATGACGAATTTCGTGAAGGGCGGCCTTCAACTGCCGTCAACGAAAGTAATGTGGCTACTGTTAAGCGGTTAATTGAAGAAAACCCGCGGATTACCTATGAGACAATTCGAGGACTATTGGGGATTCGTATGAGTCAAATCCAGAAAATTCTACACGAAGAATTGAAAGTTCGGAAACTTTGTTGTCGTTGGATCCCTCATGAACTGACAGCGGAGCAGAAGCGGGCTCGCGTGGAATGGTACTCACAGATGCTACTGAAGTACGACCACGGACATTCCAATGCTGTTTATGAAATTGTCACAGGAGACGAAACGTGGATTTATTGTTTTGAACCCGAAAAAAACAGCAATCTTGTGAATGGGTGTTTGAAAATGAGAACAAGCCAACAAAAGTGAGGCAGGCGAGAAACGTTGGTAAAAAAATGATCGCGTTTTTTTTCTCAGCTACGGGTCCCATCTGTACAATTCCAGTTGAAGATCAAAAGAGTGTTAATGCCGAGTGGTATTCTACCATTTGTTTACCCAGGGTGTTAGAAAAAGTTCGCGAAAGACGACCCAAAAGCCGCGTTCTCACACACAACAACGTTTCTTCACACACGGCCAACAAAACAAAGTCATTTTTAGCTTCCGAAAAAGTACAACTCGTCACCCATCCTGCGCATAGCCCCGACCTAGCACCCTGTGATTTCTGTATTTTCCCCAAAATCAAAGATTTGATGAGAGGTTTCACTTTTACCAACTCCGAAGAGGCAGTGATAGCGTTCAATCAGCACGTAGAAAACATGCCTTCAGATCTGTGGTCCTCCTGTTTTAAAAAATGGTTCGATCGCATGAAAAAATGTTAAAAATGTAAAGGAGAGTATTTTGAAAAGCAATAAACATAATATTTTGGTTTTAACATGTTGTTTTTTTAAGTTACGCAAAACTTATAGTGTGACCTACGTACAATACTTATACTATTACGTGTCTCGCAGAACACGTTAAGCCTACGATCTTTGTTGTCATACGAACATCTTTTGCAGTTGATAGGGGTAGTTGTACTGCTGCAGAACTTCGTGCAAATTGTTCTAGAGTTCCGGGGAAGTGGAGTTGTTATGATGATATTATTATAAAAAGTAGAGTTACCATAAGCCAGATGTTTGTTATACCACACTGTTTAATTTACGCTCTAAAATAATTCTTTAATATTATAATTCGTCTTGAAGTTAAAATGATGTTAATAATGATGATGATGATTAATAGTATAATATAATTATAAGTAAGCAAATAAAACTGGAATAACTAATCATACCAATTATCTATATATTTAATACGAAAATTTGTCTGTCCGTCTGTCCGTCCGTCGCGTTTTTCAATTTACATACATTATTTTATTTTTTTTATATTTTATAAATATATATATATATTTTTTATATTTTATATACATATATATATAATATATATAATTTTTTTTTTTATATTTTAGGTGATACAAAGTTCGCTGGGATAACTAGTATTTTTTATTACAACCAGAACCCTTCCTTACTTTCAAGTTTTAGATTTTAGCTCAAAAATAAACTATAAGGTAAGAAATATTACATCATTTGAAGATAGTAAATAGTAAAAAAAGTTGCCTACCTACTTATCGCACTGAGTTATTAAACTGTCAATTTGGAGGGACCAATTTGGATTACTCGATATTTTATAACGATAAATGTTTCGGCCAATCAAAATGAATATTACTAAGGTAGGATTAAGGTATTAAAATACTAGCTAGGTAGCTAAAGTTATAGCAATGGTAGCAAATAGTAGATTAATGGTATTAATCATATATATATTTATATATGTGTGACAGAAATCCAAGACTTGGTCCCCTTCATTTTGACGATCACGACAATAGGCTCACCATCTATTACGTGGGAGATTTGGAGTTGATAAATTAACGCATCTGTGATTTTGGAATACACTATTTCCATGAATCAATTACCTATCCAGTATAAAATATAGAATTAAAATATGTTATCAGTACCAAAATCAGTCAATACTTTATGGTTTATCTTTTGATAACGGTGTGTAGAGATAACAGTCTACTTGAAAAAAAACGAATAGGTATACAAAAAAATCTATGCGACGCCGCGCCGGTAAGCTTTTGTTATGTAATATTTTCATACTACATGATAACTTCTGATATTAATTTTATTTTTTTTTTCTTATGGTTTACTTCCCATTAGTCCAGTCCCTCTTTTAATTTACATGCCTCCCCTTCCGTCTTTGATATGCATTACGAGTAGTCCCCACTGCGGTTGACTCAGTAGTGGACCGAATCCTTGTGTGCCGAATCCGTGGTATTAAAACTTCTACGCTCCCTTGCACCACTAGACTATCATAGAGACACATAGCATTTCTGGTGATGGCGATTATCTATATTTGGATAGTATAATACATATGTGGTGGTTGTTGGGAGGTATATTGAGACGTTTACAGTATTACGTAGTATTACGTTATAATCATGATTATATATCCGAAGCGGTAGGCAAAAGCATCACAGCCACATTTTAGCTAATTAATTTTTCTTAATTGTATAGGTAATTGGTACAGATTATAGGTATTAGCTTGCGTAGATAGTCATTGATTTAATTAAAAATCATAATTAGGTGGTTCGCTAACGAGCCGTTAATGATGGTTGTAAGTAGCTTTACCTTCAACCTGCTCTGGAGACCTTCTCTATATATATCTACAATTCAAGCAAATTGTAAACAAGGAAGCACCATGTAGACGGTATGAAACTCACATACCACCCTGGTATCTTTAAGCGGAGCCCAAGAAGGCACATCTCTGGGCTACAAACTTCAAGGTTACTTTCGATAATCCCCACAGTGTGACAAAATTATACGAGTAAAAAAAATCATCTAGGTAGTCGAAAGTTGTCGGCCCAGTAAAGTCCATCAGGATTCCGCATGTTAAAAAAGCAGGTAAATTTACACTATTAGAGAATATTCTGGGAGTATTATATTATTACAATGTTTAGAATTTGAAATGTGTGTTGTGACCTTCAGTCGTTTTGGCACTGGTGGTAGGTAGCAAACAATGTCGTTGGAATTTCAAAAATATTGTATGATAGTTATTTAGATTTTGTATTGTATGGGACACTGCAATATAAACCAGTGTATTAAAGTAACACCATCAGCTTTCCTATTGGAATTATTGGGATATTTAACATGTAACGTTGGTTTGGGTTTTCGATGTTTCGGCACTGTTGCAAGCGCCAGAATTATGAAGGAGTATATCGATACATTGGGCAGTTACTAGACTTTTTAGTCTCGTTACAACCATATCCACTATTAATTAATATAACGTTATGATATTTGAATTATTGGGTACCAATAATGTCAGTATCAGAACAAAATTAGGATGTTCTTGGGATGAAAATATATTTATTTAACTTCTAACCTCTGAATAGGTAAAGGGCTCTTATCTATTAATACAGTTAGGGTCCCGATAATCCGAACCTAATTTCTAACAGAAAATGTTCACTGCCAAAATAATCCAAAGTGTCACAAACTACAATAGGCTTGCCTTCTATTACGTAGGAACAACTGTGACTGATGGAATGTAGGCTAAATTTTACCTTTGCCAACGCCTTAAAGACGTTATTTTGTGTTGTGTGTTAAAAGATCATACGAAAAGGCCAAGAAAGTTTAGGAACAAATAATTGGATTGCTGTCCATCACACGAAGACAAGAAGATCCCCTATCTTCTTATTACATAGAACCGAAATATAACTGGCAAAATGTAATTATATATTATACCTCGGCACGCTATTCTAAACGACATAATTCGTAGGGCTCTTTCCACCGCAGGTCTTCCGGCCGTACGTGAACCAAATGGTTTAGCACGAAGCGATGGAAAGAGACTGGACGGTATGTCGTTGCTACCGTGGAAGATGGGAAGGCCTTTGGTGTTGGACGCTATATGCGTTGACACCTTAGCACCTTCACATCTTCCAAGCACATCCGGATGTGCCAGCGCTGCTGCTGCATCGGCTGAAGGACTTAAACGGCGTAAATATACTAACCTAGCAGGTGATTACATATTTGAGCCGTTTGGGGTTGAGACACTGGGGTCATGGGATCCATGTGCTCGCCGCCTTTATAGAGACATTGCTAAACGCCTAATTGATGCTTCTCAGGACCAGAAGGCTGGCTATTTTCTGGCCCAAAGAAAAGTATCGCCATCCAACGTGCAACACAGCCAGCATTCTGGGAATAATTATCTGGGTAAAATTGCTCAAAGGAGTCACGAGCACGAACTCCTTTGAGTATTTTTCGCTATTCCTTATAGTTCCGGATTTGGTCACCCAAGCCCACTTGAAAAATTCAGCCTGTATAATAAATAATAATATATATGATAAAATCCCACAATCTGATTATGTGAGTTGAAATATCTGTTCTGACCAGACATAGAATTAGACTCACAGCGTTTTTAACTTGGTTTGAATCCAACAATAACATTTCACGCATCATTCTACGTTCTAACTGGGGTCGAACCATTTGGTTTATGTACCATTAACACACCAGAATGATGTATTTGTGACATCTTGAGTGCATTTTCAGTACCACTCTTTGATTATTTAGACATACCTATAATCAACGGAAACACTGTAATAAAATATTATCTATGGCTAGAACTATTTTTCAGCGTTCTGATTTTGATGGGACAAGTCACAAGAATAGTAAATAAATAAATAAATATTTTTGGACATTCTCACACAACGTCATTTAGCCCAAATTAAGCTAATATTATAAGCTTGTGCTGTGGGATCTGACGACTGATAAAACATACATATATATTTCTAAATACATACATAGAATACGCCCAAACTCCGAAATAAACATTTGTGGATTACATAAATATTTGATTCGACCCGGGGATCGAACCCGAGACTCCGGAGTCGAAAGCCAATGCACTACCGACCACGCCACCGAAGCAGTGAAAAAAGCTTTTTGTCCTAATCAGACACAAATTTTTGTTAAATTTATAAAATGTAGGGGAGACCGATACAAAACCGTATAGCTTACAGATTTTACTGGTTTATTATTCTATTTTAGATAGTATTCAAATGACCTATAGATGTTATACGCATTTTGAAGTTTTCCAATGACGTCACGTTTGTTTACGATGAGCTAACTTGTAGACTACAGTCGTCACCTTTTAATGGTGTCAGTCGAACTGTAACAACATAGACTCATAGTGTACTTTTATTTACAATAAGAATATAATTATTGTATATATATATAATTATTTACTAAAAATATTTACATTACAAAATATCGCTTAAAAAATCCTCCGCGTCATTGCCGACTGGGGAAGGTTCCCAAAATACTGGCTGTGTTGCCACGTTGGATGGCGATATTAATTCTTTGGGCCAGAAAATAGCCAACCTTCTGGTCCTGAGAAGCATCGATTAAGCGTTTAGCAATGTCTCTATAAAGGCGGCGAGCACTCAGACCCCATAACCCCAGTGTGTTAACCCCAAACGGTTCAAATATGTAATCACCTGCTAGGTTAGCATATTTACGCCGTTTGAGGCCTTCAGACGATGCAGAAGCAGCGCCGGCACATCCGGATGTGCTTGGAAGGTGTGAAGGTGCTAAGGTGTCAACGCATTGTTCTACATCTACAAGGTATCATACACAGTTAGGAAAACTGCCTACTATCCTATCAAACCATCTCATGTAACGTAACATCAAGCTGAGTACGTATCGATTGCACTGTAAAAAAGTTGTAATATTTAATGGAGAGCCTAGCTTATAACTCTATAAGTCCTAACCTAACACTTTCAGTCATATTAGCTTTCGTTCTTTGTGAATCCTAGTTTTAAGTTTTCTACAAACTCAACAAATGTATGGCTTGGACGGTTTATTACTGAAGGGCCTATTATCACAAAGTTAACGTCTGTCCCAAATGGGGTTAAGCTGAAAATCGTGACGGGCGATACCGTAAGTGTATTGAGTAGGGATCGTGATTGCAATCGAAATGATAAAGCACGTTATTTTGATGACGGTATTGGTGTGTATAATAAACGAGGAAGTCGATAGACGGCTTCGATCAGCTAATAAGTACTCATTAATACGGGTGCCTGCCGTTTTGCCGAAAAGATTTTGACAAAATTTCATTACCCAAACAAATTTTTTTTATACATATTTTTATTTGGTCAAATTTTTACTTGGCAAAATATTACCAAGTATAATGTCATTATGGCATTTCGTCTTTAATCAAATGATTTATTACGGCAAACTATCTTCAGACAATAAACGTTTAGTGAAATGATGTTGGTTGTTTGGAGAATGGTTAGGTTAGGTTAAAACTGTGACCTCCTACGCACGAGCCGAGCGAGTAAAGCGAGCGGTGCCGCGGCAGTGATCGGCGAGTGCCAGACACGACTTGCATTAATAGAAAAAAAGATATTGTTTTTAGTAGGTTACCCGGAACTCAACTATTTAGATTAGGTTAATTTCTTCTTTAAACAAAATGGGTAGGTTAGGTTAGGTTAAAACTGTGACCTCCTACGCACGAGCCGAGCGAGCGATGCGAGCGGTGCCGCAGCAGCGGCCGACGAGTGCCAGAAACGACTTGCTTACTAAATATTTGGCTTATTGGATTTTGCGTAATAACTGTTATTCCAACTGAAATATTTGACTAAATAAAAAATGTTAAAAGTACTAGTTGGTAAACAAGTTATAGTTTAAACGTTCATTTCCCAAACATTAGGCTTGCGTTACAATTTTTTGTGAATAGATTTTTTGCTAAGTAATAATTTGGCAAAAGAAATTATGCGAAAAATTTTTTGGGAAGTGAACATTTGTCAAATTCCTTTCGGTCAAACAAGGGAGACCTCATTAATCCATACCTACTTATTCAAAATATTATCTATTTGAAACAGCATTCCGGTTGACAGTTTATGTTACACTAGCTGATAACTGCGACCCCATCCGCAAGATTTTATCTCGATTCCCTTGGGAACACATTACCGGGATAAACAGTAGCCTATGTTACTTGGCGATAATGTATATATATATATATCTACATATATATATATATATATATATATATATATATATATATATATATATTAGTGAAACAATTTTCAAAATCGGTTCAGTAGTTACTGGAGCCTTCAATTCAAACAAAGAAGCAAATATTTCCTTTTTATAATTTTAGTACAGACTAGCTGAAACGCCGGGCGCCACTGGAAATACCTTCTGCGTGTGAACCAGAGACGCCCGGCAACCGACGTAAGAGCGGCCGTTAAAAAAAAAAAGAACTACTAACCGCGGATCTGTCACGTGTAAATGTTTTCTCATTTAATTTCCCAATTCGTACGAAAACAATAATAACTGGCATAAAAAGGCTTGGTCGAAACGATGCAGTTGTACATTATTAGTGAAACAATGAGTTTAGAAGTTAATTAATACTTAAAGGAAGTTGAATAAGAATTCGCATAAATTCCTTTTGCCCCATAATAGTTTTTAATGCTCAGAATTGTATAATTTTAGATCAATCTATTTACAGTATACAAAGTCATAGCGAGGGCATTCCCTTACGGAAGCTCTTTGATGTGAGGTGTTGTGTGGATAGCTACTAAATATACAGCTAATAACATTTTTTCTCGTAATAAAATGCTATATGGATGAGTGAGAGTGTTTTAAAATAAAACGATTTCTACATCCTGCTCACTGTAAATTACGAGTAGAAACAGATGTGACATCAAAATTGTTTTATAACATTTAATCAATTACAATGAACTTTTATGTCTTTTATTACATAAAGTAATGTAAATCTATATTTATAAATAAGAACATGTTGTGTGTCTGTATGTTTGAAAAAATCTGGTCACGGTTCTTGAGATACAGGCAAGACAGGCGGATGGACGGATAGCGAAGTCTTAACTACTAGTCTAACAATGGGTTCAGTATGTTGTATTAATAAAAAAAAATTATGACAGACTAGATATATTAAAATTTTCGAGAAGAATATTATGTAATAACTGTAATTCAGTGGCGTAATATATGTGCTCAAGAAATAAATAAACTGTTTTGACTTACTAACTTAATCAACAGATGACGTGTATTATTACGAAGGAAATGTGTCACATTACTTCTTAAATAAAGAGAAGCTTATCGACAAGTCACACAAGGAAAACTACTTAACGGATCAATCTCCCCTTGATGTTATCAAAGGATTTCATTTTGTTGTTGTTAGAGGAAGGCGGCAGTATGTCCGGCGACGGAGCCATTACAGACGGCTTTAAGCGTTTGCTGACATCATATTGTTGGACTAGTATTTATTCAAGTAGGTACTCAAAGTATCAATTAACTTAATAAGTATCTACTAGATTGTGGTAAGGATATAGGTACCTAGTAAATTGTTATTAAAGGTATGATAAAGCTCTTAGACTTAATCGAGCGATTTTTTACCAGTTGTAGCACCTTAGTAGTAACGTAATTATAATGTATATAGATTATGCAGCAATTTCATAATGTGTTTAAATTATAATTATTACAAATTCATTCCCTTCTTCTAACTTTATAAAATTTAATAAGATTTTTTCCTAATAAACCTTTACTAAACAGAACTCACTATGTTAATATTGATGTTTTTCTAAATGGCCTTTAGCCCTGGGGTTATCTTTTCTAGGGCGTAGGGACCCCGGGACGTTAGGGTGGAAATTAAAATAAATACGACACAACTTTATTTGGTTGCACGTAATAGAGGGTGAGCCTATTGCCACTGAAGGCGGTCTTTTATACTGTCTTCTATACTGATCAGAGCGCTTGTCCTTTGATAGGCAGGATCAACATTTGCAAGTGAATTTTGAATATGGCTTAAATGAGTTGCTGGTTATTTTCAGCTGGCATTTTTAACAGTTGCCGTTATACTTTGGAAAATTTATAGTCCTTCTAAGTCTCTTAATTTAACTCAAGAACAATTCCGTGTTAAATATACCTAAGGATGGATTGAGAAATCAGATCCCTAAAAGAATAAACTTTATGATAATGGTTTATACCTATCCATGATCTACCCAGATATTGTTTCAGATTGTGGGCCAATTAATTCGCCGTGAGTAGTTCCTATCCCACAAACTATGTTACCTGCAGAAATCTGAACACACAAAATCTGTTCAACAAGTTGTAGAGTTTGTGAACCATTAATAATCTGAACAGTTACGTTTTGCCACATTTACAGTGTGTATATCATTAGCTAAACCTTATGTAAATTTCCATCAAAATATTTGTGGTGATAATCAGTAGGTATTAAATTGTTTAAACCCATTTATGGAAATTATTATTCAAATAAGTTCAGCCTGGTATCAAAACAAAGAAGACGTTGATGGAAAATTCGTAATATTATTGTAATATTCATGCATATTTTAACTCAGAGTTAGGTAAATAATTTCAAACATGGCCGCACATGTGATATTTCACGTCCTTGTCCCGCGTATAATTTTCCAATCTCACTTATAGTAAACTCACTTTAGGACTTGGGTTTATGCGGAGCGCGCGGCTGGTTGCCTTTTAGGTTACCTCTGGCGCTGAGCAAAAATCCAGGCCCAAACGATCAAATGCAATACCGAACAACGTTTCCTTGTCCCGCACCGCGAACTAGTTCAGAGTAACTAGTTCTTCTGTACGGGAAAAATCATGCACTATCTTGACATTGGCGAAATCATCGACAACAATCGATGGAGCAACGTTTTTAAAAAAAGGAGAAGAAGGAACTTACTTTAATGCTAAGAACTTTTGACATTGTAAAATCACTGTCATAGCAATAGGGAGAACTTATAGGTCGTTTTATTGCAAATAGTAGAAAGTGACAGACAGGTTCTGAGTTTAAAAAACTTACCGCTTTATCTTCTGTACCTATAAAAATTAAAGATGGCTTAGGTATCTTCATCAAACAACTTCCCTCAAGCCTCGCCTCGATCCCTTCACTTTTTCACAGAAAATATTAAGGGGCTCGAGTTTATCGCTTGGAGAATAGCTTTAGTTGAAATATTGTTCAAACGAGTCAAGCGTAGATAAAGCATCGATTCCCAGTTCACCCACTTTATCAACGTATTCTTTATAAATGAAAATCATCGAAAAGTTTCTCCTTACTTATAAATTTATTTGCATAAAACTTAGTATTGGTTCCGAAATATATACGTCAATGTCTAATACAAATCTAACTCTATAAATACTACAAATAGCTGTTGTCAATCTCTTTTTGATTGCAGATAGGAAAATGGAGACTGATAAGATGTCTACTGCATCGTCAGTGGGAGCAGCTGTGCGGCGTCCCCTGATGCTAGCTCTTGTACTAGAGAGAAGAATTTTGTTCGCATGTACTGTGTTTGTAGGACTTTGCAACTTTATGTGGATCACAGCTGTATGTACTCGCAAATGGGTTCACATAGAGGGAGGTGAAGGTGTGTATTCATTGTTTTTAAATATTATGCATTGTAATTTAGGATTCGATAAAATTGGTAATGATAAAGTCTGCAAGGTTTGTTTGCTGATTTTCAGAATTGCCAACAAAAAGGAAACCAGTTAAAAGGATACTTGCTATGTCTTAAGATTAAGATATTAAAGTGGAATCTGTGTATAAGCTCTGAGGTTGAACAACAAATGAACATAAACACAAATATCCAAACATCCGCTTTATAATATTACCTGAGTATAATGCGGTCAATGTACGTTGATCTATTTCTGAACTAGCTAAATGAACTTTAAGTTATTTTTGTATAATTACATAATACACTGAAATTATTAATTCAAATTATGGAGAGACAGCTTTATTTTTAGCTACAATCATAAAAAACCGGCCAAGTGCGAGTCGGAACAAAGGATCTTAAATATTTAATATATTCTGATTTTTAGTATTTGTTATTATAGAGGCAACAGAAATACATCATGTGTGAAAATTGTAACGTTCTAACTATCACGGTTTATAAGGGACAGCCCAAGACAGACGGACGGACAGCGAAGTCTCAGTAAAAAGGTTCCCGTTTTACCCTTTGGGTACGTAACCTCGTAACCTCGACAGTATCTCTCAATGGGGTACCGAGAACCTGGTCGAGTTCAATGCCCGCAAAACACAGGCTTGTGCATTTACTGCGAAGAAATCCCCTTTCCTTCCCCTACCCTCTCTTCAGAATGCATTATTACCAATGAAGGACAACCTTGATATCCTTGGCATAGACGTTCGTCGAGAGCTCATTAATAAAAACTACATCGAAAGATGTATAGGGCTAGCTTCGCGGAAACTAGGAATACTGAATAAGGTAAAGAGATTCTTTACACCGGACCAGAGGTGTCTGCTGTACAAGACGCAGATTAGACCCTGCGTCGAATACTGCTCTCACCTCTGGGACGGCTCCGCGAAGTATCTGCTGGACGCTCTTGACGCTATGCAGCGACGGGCTATCCGTATTATAGATTGTTCGGAGGTAACGGGAAGCCTTGAGCCGCTAGTTCAGCGCCGAGCAATAGCTTCCTTGGCCGCATTCTACCGTATTTACCACGGTGAGTGTTCTGAAGAGCTCTTCAATCTGATCCCACCCTCTTCCTTCCGATCCCGAACGACTCGTGCCGGGCAGAGATGCCACCCCCACACAGTGGATAGCATGTTCGCGAGAACCGAACGTTTTAAACGTTCGTTTCTCTGCCGAACGATAGTGGCCTGGAACGCCCTGCCTGTGCACGTGTTTCCTCCCACATATAATCCTGGGTTCTTTAAGCGGAGCGTGAAGAGGCACATCAGTAGGTCGTCAAGTTGAGGGCCACTCTCAATAGTAATGTGTGCTGTGAGAGTGGCCCACAATCGCTAGACGTCGTCACGACTTACCACCAGGCAGGCGGCGTCAATTTGGCGAACCAAATATAAAAATAAAAAAAAAAAAAACCCTAAAAACGGATATTGATTCCTTTTTTTCTAATGTTCAACGATTTTTATTTGATACGGACATTGTCATCTATTTTTTTCTCTAAATTAACATTTTGTCATAGAAGTTTATCCCCAATATTAAAACTGGATCTAGGTATATTATTATGAACCCCAAAAATAATTTCGCCCTTTCAAATTCCTACAGGTATTAAATACTATGGTTTTCATTATATTAGGGGCACCTAACTAGTTTTATTTCAAACGAGATATATATCCAGTTATAGATATTCAAACGAGATATATATATGTATGATAGTATGCCTACATAATACTTAAAGTACATCCTGATTATCCAAAGATATCATTACAAAGTTACAACTTCGTTTGTGTTAAAAAATATAGGTTTAAACTTTCCAGTACGTACCTAAGGCTCGCTACGCTAAAGTGGACTAACAATATTTAGGAGCAATGTGGGCGTATAATATTCTTCTGCCTACCTTTTTAGATAAACTCTGCAAGCAGCATACAACTTGGCATAACTTGTTGGTCTAAAATAGAGATAAGCGCTTCTTTTGACCCACTTGTCATTGTTACTTACACTTTAGTTCACTCCACGCAGTTAATTCAGCTCTTTTTTGTTAATAACTGACGCGAGGAAAGGCTTTCACAAGGAAATTGAAACAATAAATCGTGTGGCTTCAAGAATTCTGCTGGTATCGTGTCTTCTTTTGTAAAAACCTAAATATACTGGCCTTTTGTAAACTCAAAAGACGCACTTAAGCTATGCTCTATCCATTAGTTTATTTTCTTTTTGACAGTACAATTTGACTTTCAATAATGATCTTTATAACAAAGTGCGAAGGTCTAAATGAAATACTTTATTAATTTTATTATTTCATTTTAACATTTCTACACTTTAGTTCACTCCACGCAGTTGGGGCGGGGCCCCAAGTGATTAGTGACTACGTCCTCGCCGTCCGCCCTGGACCCCAACTTGACCACGGTAACGCAGTGGCAAGTTGGGTGACCGAACGTCCTAGTCTGTACTTGCGATTGGCCAAATTCTTTGAGATTTTGTGTTCCTGATATGGATAACCCCGAAGAGACCTCCGGTCCCGACACTGCCCTTTCCCGGGCAGTGTCAACCGACGACATGATGCACGAAATATTGATTCCAATGCCTATCGATTTGGGGGCTCGCGCCGCGCTGCCTAGTTGCAGCGCGATGTCGACGCCCCAAGGAACTGATGCTGCTGGGACTGACGATGGGTCAGCTCCCAGCAGTGTGAAGAAGAAGGGCCGCTCTTCTGTGACGAAGAAGAGGACCCTCGAGGAGAAGGGGGGGCCGCCGCGCGACCGTAGCACCAGCTGCTCCGGGTGGGGGTCCCTCCTCTCCAGCGATTCGGAGGAGGAGGTGCCGGTCAAGACGGTGCGTACGCGTACAGAAGGCGGCCGCCAACTCCTCCTCCGTCCTCAGTCCAACTGTCCCAGCGAAGTCGCCGGGAAATCGGTGGGCCGGCCGCGCGGGAGTTGATGAGCGTTTTTGCCCGCATGAACGCGGCCATGCGGGGCAACAGGAACGTGGCGGGGAGAAAGAAGATTGTGGCTTCACTGGTGGATGAAGCCCAATCTTCCCTCAACAAGCTCCTCGCGCGGAGCGTCACCAAGGAGGAGGCGAGGCTCCGGAAGCAGGTGACGAGCCTGGAGGCGGAGCTCGCTGCTTCCAGAAAGCAGATGGATGACCTGTGGCGGGAGGTCGCTGACTTGACCAAGGTGGTCAAGGCGCCTCCCGGTCCCATGCTGCCGCCTCCTCCTCCGACGGCTGGACCAGCGCCGAAGACGGCGCCACCCACGGCGCCCACCACGGCGCCCACCAAGGCGCCCACGACGGCGCCAACCACGGCGTCCAAAAAGGCGCCCACCACAGCACCCACCATGGCGCCCACCACGGTGCCCAACACGGCGCCCGGATCGCCGCCACAGCCTGTGCCGACTATGGTACAGGTCCTGGCGGCGATCGAGAGGCGCCTCGCGGTCCTGGAGGACCGGGCGTACCGCCCTCCGCTAGCACGTCCCGCGTTCTCCTACGTGGCGGCTGTTAGCGGTTCTCCCGCTCCGGGACCAAGCGGCACAACCGCTGTCCGCCGCCCCGCTCCGCCCCAGTCCGCTCCAGCGTACCGGTTGCCGGCCGAGACCGCGGCCCAGGCGCGGAAGGCGAAGGGGCGCGGCAAGAAGAGCGGCACCCCTGCCGCCTCCTCTTCCTCTAACGCTCCCGCTGCTCCTTTACATCCCTCCGGACGGGAGGGATGGGAGGTAGTGGGGGCCAAGAAGAGGAAGACGAAGGCCGCCAAGAAAGCGGCCAAGAAAGTGGCCAAAGCCGCCGCGGCGAAGGCCTCCTCGCTCCACAGCCGTCGTCCTTACGGTGACGACGGAGGGTGTGGAGAGGGGTGTGGGGTACGCTGATGTCCTGAGGACCGTGAAGTCCTCAGTCAACCTCTCAGCCCTCGATATCCAGGGGGGTCTCCGGTGCAAGACGACACGCACCGGGGCTCGCCTCCTCGAGGTCTCCGGCGCCTCCAGCGGCCCTAAAGCTGACGCCCTAGCAGCGCAGCTTAGGGACGCGCTGGACGCAGAGGCCGTCCGCGTCACCAGGCCCACCAAATGCGCTGCATTGCGCATCACGGGTCTGGATGACGCGGCCACGACGGAGGAAGTAATCTCCGCCGTCGTGGAGGCGGGCGGCTGCCCCCGTGACCAGGTGAAGGCTGGAGACATCTCCTTCGGCTCCACTGGTCATGGGATGACAGTCGTCCAGTGCCCCGTCGCGGCGGCACTGAAAGTGACGGACGGACGAAGCCTCCTCGTAGGGGGCTTCTTAAAGGCGCAGGTGCACCTCCTTCGTGCCCGGGAAACCAGATGTTTCCGGTGCATGGTGGTGGGGCACGTCGGAGTGCAGTGCACAGCGGAAGTCACCGTGGGCGATCGGTGCTTCCGCTGCAGCCGGCCCGGACACAAGGCAAGTGCCTGTGATGCCCCGCCTCGCTGCTTTAGATGCGAGGCGGAGGGCAAAACTGCGGACCACCGGGTCGGCAGCACAACCTGCGCCGCCTCGAGGCCAAAGCCTCGTCCGTCCGCTGAGAGCGGTGGGGGTGCCGCTACTGCACGGCCAGATGTTTCTCGGCGGGATGCTGATATGGACGTCCATTAATGCCTGACGCCCATATCCGCATCCTGCAAGTGAATTTGAACCGCTGCCGCGCTGCTCAGGATCTTCTGTACCAGAGCATCCGGCAGTGGTCCATAAACTTGGCCGTGGTCGCCGAGCCGTACTACGTCCACCCGGGAAGCCCGGTGGACGAGGACGGCTCGGCCTGTTTTATCTTCGGGGGGTCCGCCGCAGACAACTCGCGCCTTGCTATCATTGCAAGGGGCCGCGGGTGTGTTGCGGCGGAATATGATGGGTTGGCAGTCGTGGCCACCTACATCTCGCCGACACTGGACGAGGCTCAGTTTGAGCTATGGCTCACTGAGCTCGACGTCGTCTTCGCTGCGTGCCGTCCTCGCCCTGTCCTGCTCCTGGGAGACTTCAACGCCTGGAGTGAGGCGTGGGGCTCCCGGGAAACCAGGGACAAGGGGAGGCTTCTTGAGGACTGGACCAGAAAACGTGGTCTGGAGGTCCTCAACCGGGGGAATGTCGCCACCTTCTGGCGGCGGGGGACCAGCTCGGTCGTGGACGTATCGTTCGCGAGCTCTGCCCTCGCCACCCGTATTACTGGCTGGCACGTGGAGGAGGGTGAGGAGACGCACTCGGACCATCGGTACATCCGATTCGATGTCGTCCCCCCACCTGACCTCCCACAGCCGGTAGAAAATCCCCCAGATCCGCGTTGGGCACATCACCATCTGGATCGGGAGGCTCTCCTGGAGACATCCATCGTGCAGGCCTGGATTCAGGCACCGGACCGGCCTGCCGATGTGGATGCCGAGGCGGAGTGGTTCAGGAGAGCCATGTCGCAAATCTGTGATGCGGCGATGCCTAGGGTTACACCCAGACCGGCAAGGAAGCAGGTGTACTGGTGGTCGCCGGAGATTGCACAGCTGCGCGCAGCATGCATCTCCGCCCGCCGCCAGTACACCAGGTTTCGCCGGAGGCATCGCCGCCCAGACGACGCGGCAACCCGAGAGGCGGAGCTTTATCAGGCTTACAGGGAGGCTAAAGGTAATCTCCAGGAGACAATAAAGCGGGCCAAGACGGCGGCCCGCGAGGAGCTCCTGGAGACCCTGCAGCAGAACCCATGGGGGCGCCCGTACCTACAGGTCAGGGAGAAACTCCGACCTAGGGCGCCCCCACTGACCCAGAGTCTCCAGCCGCAGCAGCTGGAGCGGGTCATGGGCTCCCTGTTTCCGACGAGCGCGGAGGAGCACGTCCCTCCGCGCATGGCTCCGTCTCTGCCCGACGCGGATAGCACCGGCGAAGACGACGTACCCGAAGTCAGGGTGGGGGAGCTAGGGGCGGCAGTACTCCGGCTTAAACGCCGGAAAATCACTGCCCCCGGACCCGACGGCATTCCTGGCCGTGCATGGGTCCTGGCCCTCGAAGAACTCGGGCCTCGACTGATGGGGCTCTTTAGCGCATGCCTCGAAAGGGGCCAGTTTCCCAAGGTGTGGAGGACGGGGAAGCTGGTCCTGATCCGTAAGGCGGGGCGGCCGGTGGACTCACCGTCCGGATACCGGCCGATCGTGTTGCTCGACGAGGTGTGTAAGCTCTTTGAGCGAATTATCGCGGAACGCCTCGTCGAGCATCTCTCGACGGTGGGGCCAAACCTGGCGGACAACCAGTACGGTTTCCGTCGGGGACGCTCCACCGTGAGCGCGATCATGCGCGTCAAGAGCCTGACGGAGGAAGCAGTCTCGCAGGGCAAGGTGGTGGTGGCGGTGTCTCTTGACATCGCCAACGCGTTCAACACCTTGCCATGGAGCTGCGTTAGGGAGGCGCTCGTGTATCACGAAACGCCTCTCTACCTCCGTCGTATTGTCGGGGCCTATCTCTCGGAGAGGGCCATAGCTTTCCCCAGCTAGCTCGGGCCAGCTCGGCGGGATGTGTCGTGCGGTGTTCCACAGGGGTCGGTCCTGGGGCCGCTTCTGTGGAACATCGGCTACGACTGGGTGCTGCGGGGTGCGTTGCCTGAGGGTGTCGGCGTAACGTGCTACGCCGACGATACCCTCGTCACGGCGCGGGGTGCAACGTACCAGGAGGCAGCACTCAAGGTCACGACGGGTGTTGCTCAAGTCGTGGGTCAGATACGGCGGCTGGGACTGGAGGTGGCCTTGCACAAGTCCGAGGTTCTGTGTTTTCACAGACCTCGGAACGGTCCACCTGAAGGTTCCAGCATAAATGTGGGAGGCGTTAGCATCGGCATCAAGCCCTCGATGAAGTATCTAGGGATCGTACTTGATAGCCGATGGAACTTCGGACCACATTTCCGAAGTTTGGTCCCCAAGGTGACACACGCATCGGTCGCGCTTTCGAGACTGATGCCCAACCTAAAGGGACCCAACGCTTCCTGCAGGAGACTGTACCTGGGGATCGTGCGGAGTATGGCCCTATACGGGGCTCCCGTATGGGCGGCGCGGTTGACGGCCAATAACTCAACGCTCCTTAACAGACCGTTGAGGACCTTGGCCGTCAAAACAATAAGGGGCTACCGCACGATCTCCGGAGAGGCTGCATGTCTCCTAGCCGGGACCCCTCCATGGGACCTGGAAGCGAGAGCCCTTGCGTCATTGTTCCAATGGCGCAAGGAGGCGCTGGAGCGGGACCACAGGCCTGCGTCTCGAGAAATCGATGACCGGCGGTCCAAACTCCGACAGGATCTCATGGAGTCATGGAGGGTGCGACTTGAGCAACCCAAGTGGGGTGCCACCATCATCGCGGCGGTGAGACCGATCATGGACGATTGGCTGCAGAGGCAGCATGGTGACCTCACGTATCGTGCGACGCAGATCGTTACCGGGCATGGATGCTTCGGTGGCTATCTGTTTCGCATCCATCGTGAGGTCACACCCCGGTGTCAACACTGCGAGGTTTCCGACGACGACACCGCACTCCACACGTTGGTGGAGTGCTTAGCGTGGGCGAGTCAGCGCCGGGACCTCGTAGTGGGTCTGGGCGTGGATACCCTGGCTTGAAGCATGGTCTCCAGCGGGAGTAGGTGGAACGCGGCCGTGTCCTTCTGCGAGCAAGTCGTGCTCGCGAAGGAGGCGGCCGAGAGGGAGAGGGAGCGTGCCCTCCCCGCCGAGTTCCGTAGTCAGCGGCGAGGCCGCCGCAGACTCATCTACGCCCAAGACCATCGACCTCCATGATCGGGGCCTGAGGACGGTGGGATCGCCACCCGTCGTCCTTACAGAAGCAGGCTAGAAGGGTTGCGTGCTGCGGGGCCTTTGCCCCATAGCACGCAACCAGATTCACTCACTGACGCGGGATAAAACCCTACCCCCAACGACGCGGGATTCTCATCCCGACCCAACCCCCGCAGAGACCACAGAGGTGGTCAAAGTCCGCCGGGCGCCACTGGAAATACGTTCTGCCTGTAACCAGAGACGCCCGGCAACGGACGTTAGAGCGGCCGCGGCCTTGGTCGCGGAACTAAAAAAATTAAAAAAAAACTCCACGCAGTTAATTCAGCTCTTTTTTGTTAATAACTGACGCGAGGAATGGCTTTCACAAGGAAATTGAAACAATAAATCGTGTGACTTCAAGAATTCTGCTGGTATCGTGTCTTCTTTTGTAAAAACCTAAATATACTGGCCTTTTGTAAACTCAAAAGACGCGCTTAAGCTATCCATTCGTTTATTTTCTTTTTGACAGTACAATTTGACTTTCAATAATGATCTTTATAACAAAGTGCGAAGGTCTAAATGAAATACTTTATTAATTTTATTATTTAATTTTAATAGACCTTCGCACTTTGTTATAAAGATCATTATTGAAAGTCAAATCGTACTGTCAAAAAGAAAATAAACGAATGGACAGAGTATAGTCAGCTTAATTTATATTTTTTAAATTTTGTTTATTTTTAATGACCAGTAATTAATCAGTCAGTAATTAATCATTCATTTCCGTTAATCTAAAAACATGCCAAAAATTTGACAAAAGCATGGTTTAAATACGAGTAAATATGAGTTTTCAAGTAACCATGAAACGATATGTAATTTACGAGTCCATCAGAGTATATCATGCGAGTGGAGCCGCTGCTAGTATAATATATTACAAATAAATCTAATATGTAATCTACTATCCTTAAACAGTAATCTGTCTGTATACAAAATCTTTCCATCTCTGACAAGCACTTCATGTCAATATTGATCTATGTTAATTACAAGAAGTTTGGCATGCATCCAAATAGTCTTGAGAGTCATTAACACTCATGATTGTTTCCAGGTATTTACCTTCAGACCGGTCGGTATTTCATGTCGAGTGAGACTGGAGTGTGGGAGATGTGCAGATATGTGTTCCAACCTAATAGCACAGTAATAGCAAGAAATAGTACATCAAACACACCGGTCTCAAAACTATCTGTGCCACAGAACATTACTGGTCTTCAAGGACAGTTTTACACAAGTAAGTTCATACTTTATTAAATATACTAAAACCTATATTGTTAATGAATACCAGACATACATCACGCCTATATCTTGGAGGAGTATATTACACACCCACATTATGCCAGTAACTTTATTGGTCGCATGTAATAGAAGGCAAGCCTGTTGCAGTTACCGGTAACTATATAAAATTCATAAGCACTCTGTAATTCACACCAAAAATCTAACAGCCAGAACAGATCTTACATGTTACTAAATAGAATCCATACAAATCGAGCCAACTAAGATGCTGCAACTTTTTTTTGTAATTATTATCTGCGGTTAGTCCTTGACTATGATTGTTGTTGTTGTTGTGCGTCTAGTGCCAAGCTAAAGGTGCTCCCCAGAGGTAGAAACTCTCTCATCATCGGGAATCTAGGGCCTTGATATGACATCAGAGCTCATCTGAGCTCAGAAGCCAGTTCGTTAGGGTGGTTTATACATATATTAACCGGTTCTTATACTTTTGAGCTAAGATCCTTATTTCCTCCTTTACTACTGTACAGTAGTGCTTCATTTATTTCCGGATTCGTCACAAACTATGGTGAGTTGGCCATCATGGTGGGTTGGCCCATCCTAAAGGTATTTGTCTAACGTTTGTTAGTCTCATTAAAACTCCAGAGCAGTCGGATAGGTTTGATAAATTTTGGTTCAGAATAAAATGAATGTTAAAGAAAAGTAAACCTTCTGGTTTTGACTTGGCTTTTCCACTCCGCGTGTCTTGATACTGTTCATACCTGGCATACAGGGTGCCGTCAAAAATGAAGCTTGAAGATTCAGCTGGTATTTTATGTGTTTGTACTCGTTAGACACTACTAATTAAAAAAAACTATTGGTGACTAACATTATTCCTATAATGTAGGAAAAGGAAACACGACCAACAACATAGGTATAATTAATTTTTACATAATCATACTTTTTTAAATTAGTTTTTTATGTCAAGTTAAGGTGACTTGAACTTGAATAAAGAAATAACAAACAGACACGTTATTTTTTTTATATGTAGGGATTTGAAGCATACACACACACACACATAAAAACAGTCCTGTGACGTGATTATAATCTCAAAAGTCAGCTTCGTTAAATATATCGTGCTCACGTGAAAATGCGCAACATTGGAAAATTTCTTGATATTTTTCTCATCGCTTCCAAGGTTTATTTTCTTAACGGCGCCTTCTGCTTCGTTTCAATTTGTTGGTCCATTAGCTTTCGGATTTACTGTTAAAAAGCAAAAACCATTTATTTAATCTTTAATTAAATCATATGGTATACAACTTCTTAAAAATATACAATTATCGAAGATTTATTAATGGTTTAAACCAAACCACTAGGAACAGTGTTCTAAATTTTTCTTGGATACGCTTACTTACCTATACTATCCAGAGTATTCTTAGTACCTACTAAATCAATTCAGAAAATTCTAACCAATATGTAACCAAAACCGAGTTGAATAACTACCAAGAACAGAGCCCTATTAGTTAGTTGGCATCGTTTAAAAAACAATAGCGCGGTACCTTGAAACTTTTAATTAATTATAAAAGTGTCGACAGTATGTTGTAATTAATTTACTACAGCGATTTGTAAAAAAGTCAAACCCAGACTTAAAGATCTCGACTATAACAAGTGACATACATTTTTTCATGACATCTTAAACGATGTGATGACATTCAGCTATAATTCAAATCTTGAGAGTATTTAGCTAACGTAAACACAAGTTTTAGAATGATTATATTTATTATGTATCAATTACTTCATCGTGTATCATCATTATGAAAATTTTACAGCATTTACTGCTTCGTGTTTATAAATCTGTTTTGACAGATATTAAATTTACATAAAGATTGGGTCTTGGTCTTCAATCATGAATTCACACAGACACACACACATATCTCGCCTATATCCCCAAAGGGGTAGGCAGAGGCGCAGTACACACCCACAATTTACTTACCATTATTTTTAGTCCCACGTAATAGGGGGCATGCCTATTGCCGTCACCGCGCACACATATAATGGGTTATGTCCAAAATGGCCGAATGACTTTAATAAACAGTAGCAGCAATAATTGTAATTTTGAAAAAAATATTGAGACACGTTACCTTGCGATGAAATGTTGAAGAAAGGCAACAAAAGCTTACGTGCCAGCCGCTATGGCACAGCCAATTAAAATCCTGGGCGTCTCGGACTATGAATTCATGATAGATAAACGCACCAGAGATTATTAAATTAAACTACAGAATAGTTCCTTGAAAAATAACAGTCCTGAAAGAACCTAACTACATCATTTTTATATTTAAGTAAATAAATTGTACAGAGGGGCTCGTGGTCTAGTGGTAACCGACAATGTTGACACATTGCAAAGGTTAAGCAACCATGGGTGACCATTGGAGCCAGTTGGAGCCCTTAATCAAAAATCCGATCAGTCTAACTACAGAACTTCGATATCACCCATGGGTTGTGGAGGTCAGATGCTGTCGCTTTACGGAAAACATCGAAGTTCAGCTGAATCGCAGTTAGACTGGAAAGCCGACCCCAACTGAGTTGGAAAAAGGCTCGGTGAATGGTGAATGATGAAGTAAATAAATTGTATGAAACTTAAAACAATGGTAAGTAAAATGTTTTAAGAAAAAACTTTTTAAAATTATATAATAGCATTAATTTTTCGCAGAATCAAAAAGACAACAAAACTTCGACAATTGTTTCGCCTCTAAACGAGGCATTATCAAGACTGTCTCAGAGAGAACAGCAGCTGTTCGCAGCTGTGAGCAGCGGCTGTTCTCTCTGAGACAGTCTTGAACAATTGTCGACGTTTTGTTGTCTTTTTGATTCTGCGAAAAATTAATGCTATTATATAATTTTAAAAAGTTTTTTCTTAAAACATTTTACTTACCATTGTTTTGTCATGGATTTTCGCCAAGTAACGCCTGTTTCTATCCAATATTTGTATGAAACTTGATAAAATGTTAAAAATTTATATTAGGAAAATTAGTCAGACAACGCCAAATTATAGTCTCAAATTAAGTAGTGCAGCCTGTACTGTGAGTAATAAATAACTTATATAAAAATTATGTAATTTATAATAGGGTTCCGTACCCACTAGGTAAAACGGGAACCCTATTACTAAAACTCCGCTGTCCTTTCACCGGGCTGAATCTCATGAACCGTTTTCATCACATCTCATCTCTGCGCGATTCCACACACGGCCGGTATTTTGTATTTTTTTCTAAATTCTAGTTGTTTATTCAAGATTAGACATAAACCAAAATCAATCTCCCACTTTCTATTGGGCTCAAATCCCGTTTCAATCTCTAACATAGTGCGTGGTTACACTGTAAACTCGTAAATCTGGCACGCTTGCCCAGATGCAAGTAGTTAATCGCCTCACTATGTGTTTACATTATTATTAACATTACAAATCCATCGTTACCACAGCTGTTTCTTAACATTTTTTGTTCTAACTTCTACTACAAATATTACTCCCCTCGTTACTCTATCTTATTGTTTATTACTAAGTTGTAAGTTTATTAACGTCAAACTTCAAAGTCTGCCGACGTATATTAGTGAAAAAAAATACCTGGTAACTTTGTAAATAAAATAAAAAAAAATTCCTCTCATTTAATATACACATGAATCGCTGAATGTGTTGCTATGCGCAAATCTCTAGAGCAGCTGAACCGATTTCGCTTATTCTTTTTTTTATTGTCATCGCTACTATCAGGAGTAGGTTCTTATGGAGGAAAAAAAAATTATGCGTTACGAAGTACACCGGAACAGCTATAAGCTAGTTATAATATAAACCAAGATTGTTGCATACAACAACCAAGTAATAGTAACACTGTTTCATAAACTTTCAAATACCTACGTTGTTTTTCAAAGTAGGTTATCTTCATGACGTGTTTCAATAAAGGGATAGCCAGAAGTACAGTACAAGCTGAGTTTTGCATTTGTGTGAGTGATCACGAAAAGTAGAGTAAGAAAACTGTGTGTACAACACATGATTGTGTGTTTGAAACAGGTCTCAGTATACGTTCACGTATGTGCACTCACACAAATGCAAAGCTCAGCTTACGCCTCGTGAACTGTAACACTGTAAACCGCAATATCGTAAACAATGAAATGCATCCTTTTGGTTAATAAACTTACTTACTACTACATTGTAGGTATATCATAGTATACCTACGTCTAGTACTATATAGAATGTGCGTGGTATGACTCAGCAAATGAAGTTCACATTTTGTTTGCCATATCTATCCAAGTCACGTTTTAATATTGCGTACTGACATTACTGTATTATTATTCAGTGAAATAACGTGGCTCAAGTTCTTACAAAAAATAATCATCTCTCTTTTAGAAGGATGAAGTTATAATAATTGCAATCCTGGTCCAAACATCGTTGGAAAACTCCTTTGATAGATAAATAAACACACGAAAGGAATACCTAATTGTTCACTTTTTTTCGACGAGTATATACCTATTCATATTATAAAGAGAAAATATTTAATTGTTTGTAAATAATTGAGGTTGTGGGGTTCCGGTTCCGGTTGTTCAGTAGTAAACACGTACGTCGTTATCCTCCGCAAATAAAAATTAATAACAGTGAAAAAACTACGAAATAAAAGTGCCATAACTGGAATCAACTAAAATAGTGCTTATAGAACGAATTTGGAAAGTGAACACAGTGCAAATCACATCTCTTTTGGACTAGAGTAACACAAAACCACAACAATACAACCCAAAAAGTGAAATAAACATCCATTTTACAACAATATCAATCTACCCTCCTTGTTTCACTTTCACTTGTGTCTGTCAAGTGTTAACTACTGTCAGGCAGCAATCAGCGTCATTTTGACACTGACAGACCGGTGTTACTCACAACAAAAATTTATACATTCATTCAATCAGTCTTGTCAGTTAATAAATCAAATAACTACTACATAATGGAAAAAAGTATGGAATTATTGTTACTAAAACTAGATGAGAAACTTAATCAACAGACTAAACTCATAACAATTTCGGTAACGAAAATGTTATGGAGGCGTTGGATGAGAAAATTAAAATAATTACGAAAGAAAATACAATACTTAAAACTAAAATTAGAGACATAGACATTAGAGAATAAAATTAATATATTGGAAAGGGAGAAAAGTAAACACAACTTAGTCTTTTTCGGGGTTTAGGCAGATGTAAAATCAGAAGCAGAGCTGATCGAATTTATTCACGTAAGTAATGTTTTCTTATTAGAAAATATGATTATTCGGTTTATAATGATTCTAATTACGTAATTATTTCAAAAAAATACATCGTTATAACTAATTTATAAAGCCCCAGAAAGTTACCGATTTCCGAGTTATTTTTGCGATGTTTGTCAGTGAATACAGTGAAAAGTATAAAAAAGTAAAAATAATGATACTTTTTATCTCTGTAAATCGTTTTGAGAACGATAATGTACGTAATTGTATATTTCAGTGTAATAATAGTTAGACAAATTTGGTGGGAAGCCGTTATAAATCGGCCGTAGTTGATTTTATGTTTCGGCGAGTCGAGTTTTATGTGGTGTTATTATAAACACCTTGAGGTATTTTATCAAATTATTTACGTTATTGGATAGCATGGGTCCTTGTTCTTTGAAATTCATTTGAATTTTCTTGAAATTCATTTGAATTTCTTGAAATTCATTTGAATTTCTTGAAATTCATTTGAATTCTTGAAATTTAGCTAACAACGTGGTTTCCAAATTTTGGACTAATATATAATAAATAGTTTGTTTGCATTATTATTCATTTTTTGATGCTTGATCATCAAATATATATCAATAAAACTATTGCCGTTTACAGAATCGTAAAATATGGTTTGGTTGTAGAGATATTCCTTTTTTTCTACGGGATGGTAAGACAACGTCACGATGTCATCACCCGCCCGTGCTCCCAAGTCTTTTTTTAAGTTTTTGGGAGGGGGTAAAAAGGTTAAAAACACCATTCTGGAGACAGGACCATCCATAAATAACCAGGAAATCAGCAATGTTTATAGAATTGGCAAAAATGAAGATTAAAAAAAACGGTCTTATCATAGTTTCCATAACAACTTCATGGAAAAAGCACATGATCCTGAAAAATAAGTCCAAGCTCCCACCAGGAATTTATGTAAATGAAGACTATTCCAAAGAAAGATGTGCTTGAGAAACGGAAAACATTGCTTGTTCAATTAAAAGAAGAGAGGAAGAAAGGCAACATAGGCTATTTAAAACATGATAAAATAGTAGTGAAACATACTTCAGATACAAACGGTGACAAAAGGAAACGGGAAGATTCTGGCTCCCCAAACTCATCAACTCAGCATAAGAAAATATATGAAACAGACATCCCAAGCCCAGCACCTCCACTCTACAAGGGAAAAGAAGTTTTAAAGCCCAACATACTTAATTACATTGAACGAGGCAGATGTTCTTCATTCTCAGAGACCCCAAAAAACTTGTAGTGACCACCGGTACCCGGAACCAAATAAAGTCAAATGCCATACCTTTAAATAACCAAACCGAAAAATGCACCCAAGCCGGTTGGTCACCGTGGGGGAAGATGACCATCACCCTCCAGCAACCAAATTACCTAAAGAAAAGCCAAATTATATCTACATAGCCACCTTAAATACATTGTCATTAAGAACAAACGAAAAACTCCTCGAACTAAAGACAGATTTGGAAAATATTAAATGGGACATACTTGGTATTAGCGAAGTTAGACGGTTGGGAAATCAAATTGAAGAACATGATGATTACATTTTGTACTATATAGGCGAAACAAAAGGACTTTACGGAGTAGGATTCATGGTTAAAAAACATCTGAAAAGAGAAATCCTGGAGTTCAAAGGTATATCGGAAAGAGTCACTTTACTAAATATACCGTTACAAGGTTATATGGACAAGTGTACTATAGTACAAATATATGCACCAACAGAAGCAGCAGACGACAGAGTAAAAGATAAACAACTCTCAACCGCACTAGAGACTACGCACAAGAATATAATTGTATTCGGAGATTTCAATGGCAAAATCGGGAAACAGAATCAAGGTGAAGAGTCAATAGTAGGAATTCACAGCATAGGAAATAGAAATACAAACGGAAAGAGAATTGTAAACATGGCCCTTAAGAATAACTTAGTTAAGTTCTAAACAGCATGAACAAGAAAAAGCCTACCAAGAAATGGACGTGGATATCACCAGACGGATCTATCCGAAACGAAATAGACTTTATTACAAGTAACCAGCCCAAATTCTTCAAAGATATCAGAGTCATTAATGAATTCAATTTCAATACCAACCACTGGATGGTCAGAGTAACACTATACAACAAACAACAAAAGAAGCAGAGGCAGCACTTCCATCAGAACAATACCACCTTGACACTCAGTGCATCTCAAAACATTACGATATTCGAAGAAATCGACATAATACAAGAAATTTATAACAGAGAAATAAATAATATTTATAGTGAGGGAAACAAGATAAAAGTAACCAGAAATATACTAACCACGAAGACCATAGAACTCATACAAAAAAGGAAAGAATTATTTAAGAATGGAAGATGCAAAACAACTTTACAGAAAATTACAGAACTAAGTAAAGAGATAAGTCGCAATATAAAACAAGACAAGTCAAATAGAAGAATTAAATTTATCCAAGACCACATCACCAAAACAGGAGGTATAAACAAAGCACTTAAAGAATTAAAAGAGGAGAAACAATGGATCCCAAAAATAAAAAACAAAAACAACAATGTTGAAACAAGGAGACAGTCAATTTTAAAGATCGCTACAGGTTACTATCTCAAATTATATTCTTCCGAGAATAACTTACAATGCAACATTGACCCAGAATATAAAACTGAAGAAATCCCACAGATTCTCGAAAAGGAAGTCCAGCATGCGATCGAAACACAGAAATATGTAAAATCTCCTGGACCTTATCGGATAACCAATGAGATGATGAAAGCAACGTTGTCAAAAACAACAACTACATTGACCAAATTATTCAATCTCATTCTGAATACAGAAATTATACCCTCACAATGGACAATAAGCTCTATAATTCTTATCTTTAAGAAAGGAGATAGATCGGAAATAGGAAATTATCGCCCTATAAGTCTTATGGCAAACATTTATAAGATCTTTTCAAAAATTATTCTAAATCCAATCTCGAATAAACTAGATGAACAACAACCAAGGGAGCAGGCTGGATTTAGATCGGGATTCTCGACGATAGACCACATACATGTGATGTTCGCGCTCGCTCCCGACGCAACGACGTGCACTCGCATACCGTTATTAATATTATTATAAAAACGTTTTACAAAAGTTTACGGAGTACAGTATTTAGATTTGATTATATAAGTTATTGATTTCTAAAAACGATAATGGTGGAGTGTATGGTATGTAAAACACTGTTACCAAAAGTGAGAGGAGACAATGTGATCCAATGCAACGGAAAGTGTGGGGGTAGTTTTCATAAAAAATGCTCGGCGAAAATAAAAGCATTTAGTGAAACAGGAATGTGTGATGATTGCCAGACGGAGAGTAGCGAAGGTATGCCCATCGCGGTTGATGTGGCAAAGTCCTCTCCCGAAAAAATACTTGCCGAAGTCAATCAAAAACTAGCAATAGTTTTTAATATGAAAAAAACCCTGGAAAGTATGTGCGAGGATATAAGTTTCTACTCGGAAAAATACCAAGAGCTTCTAGAAGAGAAGCAAAAAACAGACAAAAAAATAAAAGCCCTGGAACACAAGAATATTCACCTGGAAACCAGTAATAAGGCCCTGGAAGAGAGAATTGCTTTTATTGAGAACCGTGAGAGGGAAAAAAACGTGGAGATTGTTGGACTAGAAGAGTATGAGGGTGAAAACCTCGGGCATACGATAAATAATATAGCGGGAAAACTGGGAATGGAGACGTTGAAAATATGTGAAGTAAAGAGGGTAGGAGAAATTAAGAAACCGGCGTCCAACCGGCATAAGGTGGTAAAGCCGCGGCATGTGGTCGTGACGCTTAGTACCTGTGACGCTCGTAAAAGATGGCTCAATACCAGGAAAAATATGCAGCTGACGAATAAAGATATACTGGCCAACGGGAACGTACAGCGAATATACATAAATGAGGATTTATCGAAGTACACACGCAATTTATTATGGGCTGCGAAGAACGAGCTTAAGCCCACTTATAAATACATTTGGGTGCATAACGGAAAGGTGCTGATAAGACAGGATGACCCCAACGACAGCAGAATAAGAGTGATTCGTACATTGGGAGACATAAACGTACACTCAAATAACATATCTACCAAATGAAATGTCGGTAGGTACAAAATGCATTTCATAAGACGCCTTTGAAAAATATAGTTTACGACCGTGATTACACTATCTCAACAAAATTCGATGACAATATGGTGCATATACAATCCAACCATACATTTACAAAATGTCTACACACAAATGAGTGGCAAGAAGAATTAAGAAAGACGGCTTCGAGTTTTAATATTATACACTTGAACATATGTTCCTTGAGGAAGCACTTCAATGAGTTTGAAACACTGACATGCGGGAGTATGAGTCACCTGGATATCATCGCATTAACAGAGATAAATGTAAAAAAATGTGAATTGCCACTATACAAGTTACCGGGATACAGTACATATGCAGATACGAGAGAAGGTAACAGAGGAGGCGGAGTGCTTTTATATGTGAAAAATAAACACAACTTTAGTGCTAAACCAATAAAATCTAGACACTCTCAAATAATGCATGGCAAGCTGTACCGGGATGGGGAGCGAGTTATGCACATAGTGATAACGTATAAACCACCGAACACGGATAAAACAGGATTTATACAGGAAATAAATCAATTACTGTCTAGCATACCAAGAAGCTGTGAAGTGTTATTTATGGGTGATACGAACATTGATATACTGTGTGAAACCGGTCATAGCATTCCAAGTGTGCATAATATATACATGAATAATATGTACGAGCTAGGATTCGACTGTACTATCAACGAAGTAACAAGAGAGGAAGTATATGCCTCCGGCTTGGTGACGAGGTCACGCCTGGATTCGATCGCACCGTGCCGCCGCGGCCCACGGCACCCAGTCGTAGCCGATGTTCCACAGAAGCGGCCCCAGGACCGACCCCTGTGGAACACTGCACGACACATCTCGCCGAGCTGGCCCGAGCCAGCTGAGGAAAGCTATGGCCCTCTCCGAGAGATAGGCCCCGACAATACGACGGAGGTAGAGAGGCGTTTCGTGATACACGAGCGCCTCCCTAAAGGAAAATATGGGCTAAGATTAACGAATGGACTGGAAAGGAATCGAAAAATTTAGATAAAACTATTGTAAAATATTTAGGTAGAACAGAGAGTACAATAAATATATGTAACAATTTTTCCAAATGCTTTACACAGGAAATAATAAATAGTAAACATGTATGCGATCATAAGTTCCTTGACAGGGGTGACTATGTAGTCCCCAGCAAGGTGTCGCTAAGGTTCCAAAAAGCCAGCCCGTCAGATATAGAAAAAAATATATGTAACCTAAGCTGTGACAAAGCACAGGGGGCGGATACAATTAGAGTAAAAGATATTAAATTAATTAAAAATAAAATTAGCCCCGTAATTGCCCATTTTATAAATTTATGTGTGGAAATGGGGGTATACCCAGAAAAACTCAAAACAGCGCTAATACGGCCTATTTTTAAGCAGGGATCACATTGCGACTATTCTAATTATAGACCAATAGCTATTTTATCAGTAATTAATAAAATAGTAGAAAAATATATTGTAAATCAAATAAGTACTTTCTTAGAAAAGCATCATATTTTAACTGATATCCAGCATGGGTTCCGTAGGGGGCGGAGTACGGCAACTGTGTTGGGGCGATTCACTGATCAACAATGAGGGTCTGGGTCAGCGGAAGCAGGTGGTGGTAGTGTACATTGATTTCCGAAAAGCATTTGATACATTGGAAATTAACCAGCTGCTTCAAGCCATGGACGAGTGTGGTGTTGCGGGACCGCTGAACAAGTGGCTCCGGGCTTATCTTACAGACCGAATACTACAGACTGTCATTGATGGAGTCAGTGGCGAGCGCACGCGCGTAAACTGTGGCGTACCGACCGGTTCCGTGTTTGGTCCCGTCGGATACATAATGCATGTTAACAGCATGTGTAACGTTGTTAGGAACGGTCGTATCTATATGTACGCAGATGACACTTGTTTGGTTTATGCAGGTAGGGACCTCGCTGTAATAGAAACTGAAATACAGGAGGATTTTTCCAATATAATAAAATGGGCACATGATAATGGCATTATTATAAATTTGAGTAAAACAAAATGTATGCATATATGTTCTCCCTACCTCAAAAATGTTAATAGGCGGCCGAGAATAGTAGGACATAGCTACGAGTGTATGCATGACTTGCATGCAACATGTCAGTGCCCAAACGATGAGGTGGTGGAGACTTATAAGTATCTAGGACTGTGTATAGACTCCAAATTTTCATGGAAGATGCACATAACGACAGTATGTGAGATTAAGAGCAGTGCTTGTAAAATTCCATCACCTCAGTTTTACACTTGATAGGGCAACGTTGTATGCCGTGTACTACTCACTTGTAGATTCAATTATTTCTTATGGGGTAACTTGCTATGGTCGTACGTTCATGACTTACTTAGATAAAATAAAGTCATTGCAAATAAGATTTCTTAAATTGCTAGTAGATAAAAACACAAAAAACCAATGTAAAAATAACTATGACCAGCTTTTTAGGGAATGTAAAATGCTACCAGTGTACGAGAAAGTGTTGTTATTGATAGCAGTTGAGCAGCACGCTAGCGATGAGTTTAAAGTACATAAGACACGCCCGAGGAGACAATGCACTAACATGCTGGAAATACCCCCCTGTAATAATTATTACGGCGAAAGAAACAGACATTATTAGGTGCCAAAAATATTTAATGATCTTCCCCCATCTCTGTCAAATAGTAACATTACTAAAAGAATGTTTAAAAATAAGACAAATAAATTCATGTTGCAAACATTTTGTAATAACATTGTTACATAACAGACGGCGGCGATTAGCCACGGCTTGAGCGGCTATACTATTACATATACCCATATACCTACCTAACAGTGTTTGTCATGTTTATGGTATATCTATACCGAGCTTGATAGCTTATAGAAATCGAATCTGATATCGTCTTAGGCATAAAATGTGAATATAAAGGTTATTCTTTATGTAAATGTGTGTAAGTATATATATTGAATGTAAGAATTTATTAGAAATAAAATTTTATTATAAGAAAAATGTAAACAGGGAGCTTCATCTGCCAACAAACTGTTATACAGTTTGGCAGAAGTAATATATTATTATGTAAGTGTAATTACGTGAATAAATTTTATTTCAATTTATTATTAATTTCAATTTATTTCAAAAAACAGCTCATCGAAAAATGCCAAGAATATAACTATCCACTATACATGGCATTTGTAGACTAAAATAAAGCATTTGACTCCTTGGAACATTTTTACATTTGGGAAGCCCTAAAAAGCCAAGGAATAGAAAATAAATATATAAGGTTGATAAAAAATGTATATTCAAACAGCAAAGCAACAATAAAGCTAGAAAGCAAGGGGGAATCTTTCCAAATACACAGAGGAGTGCGTCAGGGCGATCCACTTTCACCTAAACTCTTCTCATCAGTTCTGGAGGAAGTCTTCAAGAAGTTAGAATGGGACAACATGGGAATTAATATCAACGGAACACGTCTAAACCACCTAAGATTCGCAGATGACATAATAATTCTAACCGACAACGCCGATGACCTACTAACTATGCTCCAAGATTTAACATTAGAAAGCAAAAAGGTTGGTTTAACAATAAACAAAACTAAAACCAAAATAATGACAAACAGATCCAAAATAAACATCAAACTAGATGAGGAGGAAATAGAGTATGTAAATTCCTACATATACTTGGGCCAACTTATTGCATTCGAGGACCAAATGGACGCAGAGATAGAGCGACGGATACGGAGACGGACGGGAAGAGTTTAGGATAGCCAACGCATGTAAAAGATATTGCTCACTTAAAGAGGTTCTAAAAAGCAACAATTATAACATCACAATGAAAAGTAAAATTTACAACACTTGCATATCACCCATACTCACCTACGGATGCCAGACCTGGGCAATAACAAAATTGCAAAGCCAAAAATTAAGATCCTGTCAGAGAGCTATGGAGAGGAGCATCCTGGGGTATACAAAACGAGATAGGAAGAGAGCAGTTGATATAAGAAATATTACAAAAGTTGAAGATGTTGTAGTCAAGACAGAAACACTTAAGTGGAGATGGGTAGGCCATATGATGAGAGAAAACAGAACTAAATGGACAAAAGATAAAACAGAGTGGACACCCAGGTTCCAAACGAAGAGAAAAAGAGGAAGACAAAGAAAACGATGGTCCGACGACATCAAGAAAACCGCCGGGCCACTATGGCGTAGATTAACTTGCATCCAGAGCAAAATGGAAAGAGCTGGAGGAAGCCTTTGTGTCGCAAGGACACGCTGAATCTACATAATTACGAGATTTATATTTTAAATATGTAATGAATGACTTTAATTAATATTACAAATTAAGTACTATGTATTATAAATACTAATAGATAATTATAAAATAAGGAAATCTTGATTGTAATTTAAAATTATGTTGATTTGGCATAAAGGTTTAATAATAATAAATATAATTGAATAAATATGCTCCGTAACTACTGAACCGATTTTGAAAATTCTTTCACTGATATGTAACTTTATTATCCGTGAGTAACATGTGCTATTTTTTATCCCGGTAATGTGTTCCCATGGGAATCAGGAACAAGAAAACTATATCACGCGGGCGGAGCCGCGGTGATCAGTTAGTATTTTATACATCCATTAATTCATGCTAGAGGACACTGAATATCACTCAGCAGTTTCTAATTACCATCCGCTAAATAGCTACAACATTTACCTGAGAGTTTAAACGTTTAAATTGTTTTATTACAGGATCATTACTCCTTTTTAATACTGTAATAACTCGTTTAAAGCCCTTGAAGATTACCATCAGTTTTACAGGATCTTATACATATTATTAGCTTTGTTTTTTTACTATTCTGTTGTGTGCTGTCGTATAGCTATCACAATATTATTACGGTTATTAGCTAAAGAAACGGGAAGAATTAGTCCGAAGCAAATAATAAAAAACCGGTCAAGTGCGAGTCGGACTCGCGTACAAAGTACCAAAACGGTAAAAAACACGTTTGTTGTATGGGAGCCCCCCTTTATTTTTCTTTTTTATTTCCGCGACCCAAGGCCGCGGCCGCTGAGACGCGGCCGCAAAGAGAAGAGACGCCCGGCAACGGACGTTAGCCGTTGCCGGGTTACACGCAGAAGGTATTTCTTGACTTTGACCTCTGTGGTCTCTGCGGGGGGTTTGGTCGGCATGAGAATCCCGCGTCGTTGGGGTAGGGTTTTATCCCGCGTCAGTGAGTGAATCTGGTTGCATGCTATGAGGCAAAGGCCCTGCAACTCGCAACCCTTCTAGACTGCTTCTGTAAGGACGGTGGGTGGCGATCCCGCCGTCCTCAAGCCCCGATCATGGAAGTCGATGGTCTTGGGCGTAGTTGAGTCTACGGCACTCTCGCCGCTGACTACGGAACTGGGCGGGGATGGTACGCTCCCTCTCCCTCTAGGCTGCCTCCTCCGCGAGCATGCCTTGCTCGCAGAAGGACACGCCGCGTTTCACCTACTCCCGCTGGAGACCATGGCTTGAAGCATGGTCTCCAGCGAGAGACTATCCACGCTCAGACCCGCTACTAGGTCCTGGCGCTGACTCGCCCACGCTGAGCACTCCACCAACGTGTGGAATGCGGTGTCGTCGTCAGAAACCTCGCAGTGTTGACACCGGGGTGTGACTTCACGATGGATGCGAAACAGATAGCTACCGAAGCATCCATGCCCGGTAGGTAACGATCTGCGTCGCACGATACGTGAGGTCACCATGCTACCTCTGCAGCCAATCGTCCATGATCGGTCTCACCGCCGCGATGATGGTGGTACCCCACTTGGGTTGCTCAAGTCGCACCCTCCTTGACTCCATGAGATCCTGGCGGAGTTCTCGATTTCTCGAGACACAGGCCTGTGGTCCCGCTCCAGCGCCTATGGGAGCCCACTTGAATATTTATTTTATTCGGTTTTTTAGTAAGTAGGTATTTGTTGTTAAAGAGGCAACCGAAATACATCATCTCACTTTCTTACTATCACCGTTCATGAAATGTAGCCCAAGACAGACGGACGGACGAACGGTCAGCGAAATCTCAGTAATAGGGTTCCCGTTTTACCCTTTGGGTACAGAACCCTAATGATGAGGCATTACGCTTCTGTAACTTAGTAAAACCCCATAAAGTTCTCCTACGGCGCGTCTAAAACATAATGGTCCTATAGGCAAGCGGAAAACCCCCTGAAAAACTAAAATGACTGACCAATCACTGAAAATGTTATTTCCCCTATACAAATTTGTACTTTTTGTAAACCTTGGACCAAAAGGTGTCGATTGGTAAGAAAACAAAATTTGTGCGGTTGGACTATTAATTGACCTATTATATAAATAGATTTTACGATGTGAAAAATGTATATTTTCTCATTTTGAAAAATATTCAGTTGAAGCTTAAGATCTGATAAGTATTCTGCCTCAGGATTTTTTGAATTCGATCAAAACTCGGCGAGATAAAAAATGTTGAATGTGACAACTTTTTTGCGCTTTAAAATGGTTTAAAACCGCTTTAAAACCCTTAGAAATCACATTTTCACTGATTGGTCAGTCATTTTCATTTATAAGCACTTTTTCGGGGGTTTGCCGCTTACCTATTAGGTTGTAAGCTTAAAGAAAGGTAACTATACTTAATGGTGAAACAATGAGTTTAATGTACCAAAGCTGTACTCCAATGTGCTGCATTTCAAATAATTTAACACACTATCTGTCGCTTTCTTTCTTATACACAAGATTTGTGACCTGAAAAATCATATTTAAGTTAATTAATTAATTAATATTTTTGGACATTCCCACACAACGCCATCTAGCCCAAACTAAGCTATAAGCTTGTGCTACGGGATCTAGACAACTGATAAACATACTTATATATTTCTAAATACATACATAATATACATAAAAAACACCCAAACTCCGAAACAAACATTTGTGGATCACACAAATATCTGATTCGATCCGGAAATCGAACTCGAGACTCCGGAGTCGAAAGCCGATGTACTTCTGACACGTCACCGAATCAGTTAACAGTGACAGCCTTCTTCGGAAATTTGAAGTAATAACCTGTCATTAGTCATACCATTACGGTGAGTGCAATAATTGATAGTACCAATATAGACTATGTGTACATTTTAGGAGATTTTAACGCGCACCCCCCGAGACCTTTTTATAGTGAGCTAATAGACTTTTGTAGTGAGCAAACATGGACTTGTGTCGATACAAATATTTTAGGTTTACAGTCGAGCACATATACTTTTATATGCGAAGTATATGGGTCGAGGCGGTGGCTTGACCACTGTTTAGTGACAGAGGCGGCCGTCAATTCGGTTAGAAATGTACATGTTTTACATGATGTGCTGTGGTCTGATCACTTTCCAATGGTGATCGAATGCTGTTTGGACGTGATTGTATCGAGAAATTGTATACCAGATATGGGACCAAGTAGTGTTGTGTGGGGGGAAAGAAGTCAGACTCAAATAGATTTGTATAAAAAAGAATGCCATAGGCGGCTGGGTCTTATTGATTTCCCATGTATATTGAGTAGTTGTAACGAGAGTGTGTGCAAAGATTCGAGTCATATTATTGTGATTGATAAGTTGTATTCGGACATCGTGCAGATTTTGAGTGGGGCGGCGACATTATTTTGCTGTGTTGGGTCGGGAAGGTAGGATGCGGCGCTCTAATAAGGTTGTGATAGGGTGGAACAAGCATGTTGCCGGCGCTCACAGGGACGCTAAGACAAAATTTGGTGTATGGCACGGTAAACCTAGCTCTGGGGTGGTCTTTGAGGAGATGTGTGAGGCCAGGAAAGTCTTTAAATCACGCCTGGAGTGGTGTCAAAACCATGAGGACCAAGTAAAAATGGATATTCTGGCATCACACCACTCTGAAAATGACTTTCGCGGCTTTTGGAAGCGTACGAATAGATTACCCTGTGAGTGCTGGCGGCAAGACGGACCCGAATGACATAGCTGAACTGTTCGGGAAACACTTTGTTGTGGAGTCGCCCTTGGGGCCTTCATATTCGGCGCTCGATGCTGTGCCTGGAACGGCAATAGGAGTAAAATTCAGCACTAAAGAGATTGCCACGACCATCAGAACAATGTCAAGGGGAAAATCCCCTGGCCATGACGGGCTCAGCATCAAACACCTGCAGTATGCTGGCCCACACCTGCCGCGAGTATTGGCTATGTTGTACGGTTTTTGTGTAAGCCATAGTTACTTGCCCTGAGAGATGTTGCGTACTGTAGTCGTGCCTGTAGTAAAAAATAAGACCGGTGACCTTGTAGACCGTAATAATTATAGGCCCATATCACTGGCCACGGTGATAGCCAGGGTGTTAGACAGCATGCTTAACGCATACTAGAATGAACGCGTAAATATTCATGATAATCAGTTTGGTTTCCGACCTGGTTTATCAACGGAAACCGCAGTGATGTGCCTTAAGCATGCTGTCACTTACTATACACAGCGTGGTACGCCTGTATATGCCTGCTTTCTCGACCTCTCCAGAGCTTTTGATATTGTTAATTATGACCTACTGTGGAAGAAACTAGACAAAGTGAATATACCCATAGAAATTATTAACATATTTAAGTTCTGGTGGAATGGGGCGGAGGTTGATCTCATCCGTTTGGGTTGGAATGCGGGGTGAGGCAGGGGGGTTTGAGCTCGCCTACGCCTTTCAACCTATACGTTAACCAGCTGATAGGTGAGCTCAGCAGTACCAGAGTCGGTTGTTTCGTGGACGGTATCAGCGTTAACAATATTAGCTACGCTGATGACATGGTGCTGCTGAGCGCGTCTGACTGTGGTCTTAGGAGGCTGCTGAAGATTTGCGAAGATTATGCTCGAACTCTTGGGTTGTTGTACAATAGCAAGAAATCAGAGGTTATGGTTTTTGATGCGGTGGGTAAAACGCCAGACAACATACCACAGATGTTGACACTTAGCGGGTTGCCACTTAAGAGGGTTAATACATTTAAATACCTTGGACACATATTAACCTCTGACCTTAGCGATGACCCTGATATCGAGCGTGAGCGGAGGGCGCTGTCTGTACGGGCGAATATGTTGGCCCGCAGGTTTGCACGTTGCTCACTTAAAGTTAAAATTACTCTCTTCCGGGCCTACTGCACCATATTCTACACGTGCAGCCTGTGGGCCGAATATACGCAGAGAGCATACAGCGCACTCCGCGTTCAATATAATAACGCGTTTTGAGGGTTAGTGGGGCTGCCTCGCGTCTGTAGCGCATCGGGAATGTTTGCCGACGCACAGGTAAACTGTTTCTACGCAACTATGCGTAAGAGGTGTGCGTCTCTGGTGTCCAGGGTGCGGGGTAGCTCCAACAGCATTCTAAGCATGATTGCAAGTCGCTTAGACGGTACTTACGTGAATCGCTGCAGTGCTATATCACACGGTATAGCACGGCAGTAAGTCACAGAGGGACAGTTATTTTAGTAAGTCCCAAAATTATGTGTATACTAACATAGTTTTTAAGTTTTTACTAACACCAATGAGTCCTTGTTACTTATATGAAATAAATAAATAATAATAAAAAAAAAGATTACAGCCCGACAACGCTTATACTCGTACATATTTTGTAAATTAGTGGTTGCTGAACTTTATCTGTTTTATAATACAAAAGACTTTAACGTACCTCGCGTATCTATTAAATCATTTAACTACATAGTGGTACTTAAAACTAAAAATTTCAGCCAAATAAACCAGTCACCAAACTCTAGGTCTTAATTTGTTCAAAGAATAAACACTGCATCATCGGCCAACATAATAAGATTATATTCAGCGATATTAAAACACCACATTGGTTCTTTCAAGTCTTCAACGTGTTTATCTGTAGTATTTGTATCAACGGTTGAAATTGTAAAAATAAATAAACAATGGTTAACGTAAAAAGATTGTAGTGTGTCTACGTAGAAAACAGAAACAGTTCGTAAAGTCATGAACCCGTTATAAAGATAGAACAAAAATGTAATGGTATGTATGTACGTTATTCGAGCTCCTAATTATAATATTGTCGTTCACATTGTTCAGTGGTGATGAGATCCAAATGTTACGCCAAGATTTAGTGAATAAAACAATTGGTATCTCTTTCATTACTATTTCGTAATTACAATAATTATAACTGTAATTCAGATACTTTAATGATTAATTAAAACTAGTAGTCAAGGTTCTGTCAGCTGACGTTTTCTTGATTACCCCTATTAATCACTGATTCCAGAGTCTGAGCAAAGGTTGTAAGCAAACATTTTTATAGAAAAATCTAGCAGCTAAATATCTTATACCTATTAGCAACAAATATTCTGTTAGATTATATAGAACGATATTACGAGTATTATTAACTAACTTGTTAGCAGCTGCGATAATGATAAAATTAGAATGTACAGTAGTGATTACAAAAGCTTCCGATCAGAGGATGCGCATATAGATTATTTACTATCTTTACATATTAATAGCCCGGACATCAGAGACCGTGTCGGTATATAACGGTCCTTCCTGTTGAAATTTAGATTGCAGAATGATTTTTGACTTTATTATGGTGCCTGGTAACGGCAAAAGTGACGCTTGGGCCAAAAGCAGTTTCAAAACTGACAATCTCTGATTTCTCTGTCTTGGAATAGTGATTTATATAATCTAACAGACTTCGGATTAACCCCACTACCAGTTGTCAAGGCAAAGCGTACATTTATATCATAAACTTTCGTTAGCAAGGGCATTTTCTTAATGTGTGTTTATGGTCAATGTAAATGTCAAGGTAAATGTTGGTCCTGGAAAGTCTGTAAGATTCTAAAACTTTTCTATCAATGTTCACATAATAAGTAACAGCCTATTAAAAGTACCTCGGTAGATACCTAGTTATTTATGTACTTATTTGTTTTATATATTTTTTACAGAATGTACGAATTATTTAGCACAGCCTGAGATGGAAAACGGCCACGCTATTGATTTTGCATATGAAGTAAATATAGCTAGTAAGCACATTTAATGTTTATACAAATATTAGAGAAATCTTCAATGTTCTATTTAAAAGAAATGTACGGTCGGAGGACCTCCGTGAGGAACGAAGTTCTCTACGCAACTGCACCGCAACCCAACCTGAGTTTGGGTTACTTTCTGTTTTACCAACGACGCCGACGCTAAAAAAATCTGACCATGTTTTGGCTTCTGCGGACCACCGCTCCCGGTTGGGAATCACTGATAAGCGTAATGTGACGATTTCTACTAAATCGCACTACCCGTAAGCCACGTTAGAGAACTTCGTTCCAATAAAAAAATGTCGAATGGTCCACTAAGTACGGACTTAGTTGATATCTATGCTTTTATTTAAAATATCTCATGCCAAAATTATAGTATAAATGTAGTGATGCTTTAAAAAAAAATGATATGTTGAATTACTAACTAATCCTATTTTTTTGCTCAGACTATGTCCGCACCATGATATCATTTGGCATCATCAGCTTGTTTGTGATGGCGATGGGCTGCGGCTTCTCCACATACACCTTCGTCAACCCAAGATATATGTTCAAGAGACTCGCCGCTGGAATACACTTCATAAGCAGTGAGTACAGTAAAATAACTTATATCTTTATTCAAGTTATGAAGTGAAGTCATGGGTTGCGCTTTTTTGAATTTATTTTTCATAGTTATTTACTTAAAGTAGTAAACTATTATATTATTATGAAGCCTGTCTAGCCTGTCTTAATTTTTTACTGTGCTTTTATGAAGTTAAGTTAAGTAAGTTTAATACCAACAACATAAGTGGGTACCTACTTTTAGTTCCTAACATACAAAAATGACTTTTGAAGTATATCACCGCAAATACCAATCTCGTTTATAATCTAACAACAATATTAATTAAATAAAGTTGGCATTTGATATTACAAAAAACATTTATAAAATAGTACAACAAGTAGGTACCTATTTAAAAATAAATAAAAAACAAATCTAAATGTATAAAAATTAATCCCTATTTGTGTAGAAAAGCATCACAAATGTGAACGGCTGGACCGATTTTACTAATTCTTATACACTAGTGGTTCTGTGAACTGTAGGCTTCGGGAGCGGCTATGTCGGTTTATTCTTAAATTGTATTTATTTGCATGACTTTTGTGTTTTCCAAATTTCTTGTTCAATTTTCTTTATTACTCTTTCATTTGTCATTCAATCCAAAAAATACCATTCAAATGTTATTCATTGTAAGCAAGGAGAGTGTGTGTAAAGTTTTATGCAAATCGGTTGATAAATACGGCCTCAAACATGATCTGACAGAACCCTCTACATCTGTAGAGGTACAGACGAAAGAAATTCTCCCCAGTCTGCAAGTTGAAACGGAGACTTCGGTTACTTCACTCCCTCAGTCAATAACGAATATACTAACTTTTGTATTATATTCTATTGTAACCTTAATTTTTACGTTTGATAGCCCGCGGCTTCGCCCGTTTGACGTTTGACATGACTGCCAGACTTTTTTTTAATACGCTTTTATTAGCTTCATCTGTATGTCTGTATGTTTGTAACCGACTCTTTTTGGTTCGATTTTGCCCTACTTTGAACGATAAGATTTAATTCAAACTTTGCACACCTGTCAAAGACCGAAAGAAGAAGAAGAAAAAAGCGTGAGGTGCATAGTGTCAATAGTTATAAATATTTTATTGAAAGATATGAGTAGAAGAATTATCATTTTGATACTTAAAATGCACCTCACGCTTTTTTACAATAATATACATTTATTTCTTATTTACACTATTCTTAATTCAAACTTATTAAAATTTATTTTCTACTTTTTAGTTGGATTCTCTATAAAATCGTTTTTTTAGTTTTTTTAAACTATTATTTTTAATTTGAAGGTACGAAGTTCGCCGGGACAGTTAGTCTACAATAATAATTATATTTTCAGCGTCCTGTACGTTTGTGGTAGTCCAAGTCATGATGTCATCCGTGGACCACATGAAAAAGAATGTCAAGTTCGTCTATCCGGAACGCGCCTACCATTAGTAAGAAACATTTAATTTAATTTAGTTCAATATTCGTTTTCAAAGCGTCTTAGTGTTCCATCATCATTACGCCTACCTTTCGGAACAAAGAGTTGCCTTTCATTATGTATCTTAAATCATTTACGAGACTGACCTACATAATTATCTTCTACTGAGAATCGTAAAATCTATAATCAGCTTAACTATTTCACACTACAAGTTAATTACTATTCTAAAAACATTGCAATACATTTGCCATGCATCCCTATTACGTAATTTGGATCAAAATATTTATATGCAGGTTTTACCAGAATGAACAACACGGGTTATAACAAGAAAAAGTTCCAAATTGTCCATACAGGGTGTAAAATGCACATGGGTCAGTATGGGAAAGTGTGTAACTATAAGACATACAAAGATCTGTTCTTAAGAACCCTGTCATCGATTTTAGTAAAAATAAAAACTGCATTCAAGTCGAGAATAGAACCCGGATGTTTTGAAAAATAAAACTTTCCCTGTTTCTATTTACACATCGATTGTGAAGGTCTTAAACTATGAATGTTCCATGAAACATGATGTCTAAAATTTATAAAATGCGTAGTTTCATACTTCCCCATAGTGACCCATGTGAATGTTACACCTTGTATAGCAACATAAAATGAGATATTTTTTACAGCTATGGCATCAGCTTCTTCTTAGCCTGGTTGGTCGTCCTCATCAATTTTGTCGCAGCTGGATCATTCATTTGGTACTCACGAAAGAGGAAAGGCGATAAAGCAGCTACTGACGAGTTGGCTATGGCTGATGAACCGACTATTATCGGCCGATGACGCTCTCAACTTTGTATCAATACGCGGTGCCTCAGACCGTGGAAAAGCTTTTTCAAATCTTTACTGAACAGTGCTCAAACCAATAGCTATAACTTAAAGTCTTCCATGTGATGAATTCGATGTAATAAGACTATTTGATGCAGCCAGATCATTATTTCTAGTTTTTACTGCAATTTAAGGCCTGCCCAGATGAAGGACTTCTGTCTGCATACTTTTGTCCGTCAATAGAGAAACACGGGAATCTTACTACTACTAACTATACGGGGAAATTACGGGGTACTTTTATTTCATTGATCGTGTGCATTTTGATAGAATTTTAAAACAGATCTACTATCATCATCATGCACCGAGCCTTTTTCCCAACGCGGTTGGGGTCGACTTTCTAGTCTAACTGCGATTACAGATCTATCTATTATATAGATAGATGGACAAAAATCCTTCGTCTGTGCATGCCTTAAACTTTCCAAAAATGAATTGGTACAATAATTTAACACACTTGAAAACAAAACAATTAGTAACAAAATTTGTTGTACAATATACATTGGGGTGTCCCAATGTATATTGTACAACAAATTTTGTTACTAAATCAATACTTGATGTCATGTCCCAAGATTTTATTTTTAAAAATATATTTAAAGCATGCATGTGTTGAATTGTTAAATGTCATAACCGATAACCAACGCGTTGCGCGGTGCATTGAACTCATTCCATTATTTCATTCTGAATACGAGCTTGTGACATCTTGTAAACGGTTATTGACTTAATTAATGACATACAGTCTGTAAAATACCATAATCTCACCTCTACCTTATACAATTTACCTAAATCAACTATGAATCATCTGCCTCGTATATTTACGTTATAAGCTATTGCTATGCTGTTATAAGACTTTGTTTATTTCGTTCTAGTCATCTTAATATTGTAAGTATTAATTCAGTTAGTACGAATAGTTTCTTCAGAAGTTTACACTACTCTATTAAATATTATTATAATTTAGTTTAATTTTTTTTTGCCAAAGACCAATTGCATCGGGACCAAGCCTTTACACCGAAGGCTTATTTTAAGAGCTATCTGTATCAGGAGTGTTAAAACATTAACAATAATGGTTTTATTATAAAACAGTTACGTAATTATCCCGAAGAATAAATTGTGTATTCCATTGTATCTATATTGTCATGTGTATTAATGTTATGTATGCTCTTCTGATATGTAATTCTATATTGAATAAATGCAGTGAACTATTATGTTTTATCTTAATTGCTTTTTTTAATTACCCACTTCTTTTTCGTTTATTAAAAACTAGCCCGCGGCTTCGCCCGCTTGACAAATTATATACACAGGACATTGGAGAAAACGGTATCAAAATCCGTTGCGTAGTTTTAAAGATACATACAGAACGGGCGATTTTGTTTTATAATATGTAGTGATCGTGAATTACAATAATTGAAAAATTAGCAAATCAAGATACCGCGGAACCCTTTTGAGCTTATGACGAACGCAAAAGAAAAACCTTATCTAATAACGTAATCTTAACAGATAAATCTAGGCATCTCTAATCGTCTGTGCGACAGGGATTTGTGTGACAGGGAACAACAGGGATTTGTGTTCTTATGACAGCGATGTCAGAATTTACATACCAGATGTACTGCCGTTAAACTCTCGATTTAAAAATGTCGTTTAAACTTTCAACGCTCTGACAACCTATTTTGGGAAAGCATTGTCGAATTTCTGGCACTGGCCCAGAGTTGCGTGGTGTATCTGCCAACGTTAACAGAGGTGAGTGTCCTAAAAAGCTAATAGGGTAAAATAAAAGTTGTTTCAATGTAATTGTTTAGGTTAGAAAGATACATATTTAGAAGTTTGTTGGTTTCAAGCTATAGGACTGGAGTCAACCCTATTTCCTATACAGGGTACTTTGGAACATCCATAACCACTCTGTAATTCAAATCAAAACTCCAAACGCCAGGTACCACTATATAGAATCTCTGTCAGTATGAGTCTAGAAAGAAAACCAGCAAATTGCGTGTCTGGCCACGCATATAATAGGGTTCCGTAGTCACCTATAATACTTTCTATACCTCCTGCACTCACCGAGTTAACTTTCATGACATACGGCCGGTTTCTGAATTGAGAATTTCAAGTTGAAGATCAGTGGATGCTCAACTTCAAATTAGTCAAAAATATGTTCCTGAACATGTTCCTGAATTATGTTCCTAAAATTCAGGAACATATTTTGACATTTGACGTGTTCAACGGATACCTAACTAGACCAGCATCATGAATTTGTGTCTGATATTGGTCTTGACGTAGGAATTCACGTATATTACGTGGAACACAGATATCGATAAAATACTATTAAGGTTTTATATGATGTCTGTGAAGTGGAAGTTTGGCGAAGGTTCAAATGATTTTTATTTAATATGAGGCTGTACCTACGAAGTTTGCTGAAATAGTTAAGTAGTCTCTATATAATTAAAAGGTACGATACCTTATAGCAATTACCTCATGGAATCAATTGATATTTACGACAGATACAAATCAGGTATTTATTCCCGAAGGGGCCTACAGAAGCGCTCGTTACGTCCAAATTTTGCCAGTCACTTCGTACCCCACGTCATAGGTGGCAAGCTTTTTCATTTCCGGGGACTGGGCATAGGAACCATGCCATGATTTACCCTTCTATGGGCATGGGATGACAGCCTAGTGGGAACACAATTGATAGCCCATGACCACGTAGTATATATATTCACTAATTAAATCCCGTTTAAATAAATTAGGTTGTGTACAAATTGTAGGTGAAAGTGTACGAACTTACTTGACTTTAGGTAACTGTAGCTTATATAGACCGAATTTTAAATTGCTATCCAAGTTTAAGTTTACTTTCTCTGAACTACAGTTACGTACAAAGGAAGAGGCTGGTAGGAAAGTGATCAACTTATAACATAGATGTTTTACATACAGTAGGTAATAGTCCCTGGTAAAAGAAACTTGCTCATAATTTGCTGATAAATTTAAAATCACCACCTACCTACTTTGCATACCGTAAGGTAGAATATGGCTGTGCACAATTGTTAAAACCTATATCATGTAACCCAAATATGTTACCCATATTCGCAAATAAATAAATTGTTTGATTGATTAATTGAAATTTCCACGCAAGTGATTCTGTGGGTATCCACTTGTGTGACATAGTTACTTTCTGCTATTAATTTTCTGTTAAATGCAAACTTTTTGACAAATTACTGGCAACAGCTCAATGTCGAATTCTTTTTGATCTCCTTTGTCATTTTCTGACTTGTTTCTGACAAGATGTTTATACTTGTACTGTTGTTTACTCACCCTTTGAATTTATAAATTTATATCAAACAACATTCAAAGTAGTATAGCAATTTCTATCAGAAGTTATATTATGGCAGAATCAAAGGTAATGTGTATATATTTATATATTTTTATATATTTTTTTGGACATTCTCACACAACGTCATCTAGCCCAAATTAATCTAATATAAGCTTGTGTTAAGGGATCTAAACGACTGATAAACATACTTATATATTTCTAAATACATACATATTATACATAGAAAATACCCAAACTCCGAGACAAACATTAAAATTTGTGGATCACACAAATAATTTGAATCGACCCGGAATCGAACCTGGGACCTCAGGTGCGGCAGTCGCATACTCATACCACTGAGCCACCGAGGCAGTGTGTAAATTTTGCTATATTTAAAAATGTAATCACTATCACTATTCACTACTTTACTACATTATTATAAAACAAAGTCGCTTCCGTCCGTATGTAGGTATGCTTAGATCTTTAAAACTACGCAACGGATTTTGATGCGGATTTCTTCAATGGATAGAGTAGTTTTCGAGGAAGCTTTTCAGTACAAGTTCAGTACCTATGTAATTTGTCAAGCGGACGAAGCCGCTAGTTGCTTATAAAATGAAGTAGCTTCTTTTTATGATACGAGAATACTTTTTTTATTTTTATAGTTCCGCGGCCTGTGGCCGCGGCCGCTCTAACGTCCGTTGCCGGATGTCTCTGGTTACAAGCAGAACGTATTTCCAGTGGCGCCCGGCGGACTTTGACCACCTCTGTGGTCTCTGCGGGGGTTGGGTCGGGATGAGAATCCCGCGTCGTTGGGGTCGGGTTTTATCCCGCGTCAGTGAGTGAATCTGGTTGCGTGCTATGGGGCAAAGGCCCCGCAGCACGCAACCCTTCTAGCCTGCTTCTGTAAGGACGACGGGTGGCGATCCCGCCGTCCTCAGGCCCCGATCATGGAGGTCGATGGTCTTGGGCGCAGATGAGTCTGCGGCGCCCTCGCCGCTGACTACGGAAATCGGCGGGGAGGGTACGCTCCCTCTCCCTCTCAGCCGCCTCCCTCGCGAGCACGACTTGCTCGCAGAAGGATACGGCCGCGTTCCACCTACTCCCGCTGGAGACCATGGCTTGAAGCATGGTCTCCAGCGAGAGGGTATCCACGCCCAGACCCACTACGAGGTCCCGGCGCTGACTCGCCCACGCTGAGCACTCCACCAACGGGTGGAGTGCGGTGTCGTCGTCGGAAACCTCGCAGTGATGACACCGGGGTGTGACCTCACGACGGATGCGAAACAGATAGCTACCGAAGCATCCGTGCCCGGTAACGATCTGCGTCGCACGATACGTGAGGTCACCATGCTGCCTCTGCAGCCAATCGTCCATGATCGGTCTCACCGCCGCGATGATGGTGGTACCCCACTTGGTTGCTCAAGTCGCACCCTCCATGACTCCATGAGATCCTGGCGGAGTTGGGACCGCTGGTCATCGATTTCTCGCAGGCCTGTGGTCCCGCTCCAGCGCCTCCTTGCGCCATTGGAACAATGACACAAGGGCTCTCGCTTCCAGGTCCCATGGAGGGGTCCCGGCTAGGAGACATGCAGCCTCTCCGGAGATCGTGCGGTAGCCCCTTATTGTTTTGACGGCCAAAGTCCTCAACGGTCTGTTAAGGAGCGTTGAGTTGCTGGCCGTCAACCGCGCCGCCCATATGGGGGCCCCGTATAGGCCCATACTCCGCACGATCCCCAGGTACAGTCTCCTGCAGGAAGCGTTGGGTCCCTTTAGGTTGGGCATCAGTCGCGAAAGCGCAACCGATGCCTGTGTCACCTTGGGGACCAAACTTCGGAAATGAGGTCCGAAGTTCCATCGGCTATCAAGTAAGATCCCTAGATACTTCATCGAGGGCTTGATGCCGATGCTAACGCCTCCCACATTTATGCTGGAACCTTAAGGTGGACCGTTCCGAGGTCTGTGAAAACAAAGAACCTCGGACTTGTGCAAGGCCACCTCCAGTCCCAGCTGCCGTATCCGACCCACGACTTGAGCAACACCCGTCGTGACCTTGAGTCCTGCCTCCTGGTACGTTGCATCCCGCGCCGTGAGCACGTTACGCCGACGCCCTCCGGCAACGCACCCCGCAGCACCCAGTCGTAGCCGATGTTCCACAGAAGCGGCCCCAGGACCGACCCCTGCGGAACACCGCACGACACATCCCGCCGAGCTGGCCCGAGCCAGCTGGGGAAAGCTATGGCCCTCTCCGAGAGATAGGCCCCGACAATACGACGGAGGTAGAGAGGCGTTTCGTGATACATGAACGCCTCCCTAACGCAGCTCCATGGCAAGGTGTTGAACGCGTTGGCGATGTCTAGAGACAACGCCACCACCACCTTGCCCTGCGAGACTGCTTCCTCCGTCAGGCTCTTGACGCACATGATCGCGCTCATGGTGGAGCGTCCCCGACGGAAACCGTACTGGTTGTCCGCCAGGTCTGGCCCCACCGTCGAGAGATGCTCAAACGAGGCGTTCCGCGATAATTCGCTCAAAGAGCTTACACACCTCGTCAAGCAACACGATCGGCTGGTATCCGGACGGTGAGTCCACCGGCCGCCACGCCTTACGGATCATGACCAGCTTCCCCGTCCTCCACACCTTGGGAAACTGGCCCCTTTCGAGGCATGCGCTAAAGAGCCCCATCAGTCGAGGCCCGAGTTCTTCGAGGGCCAGGACCCATGCACGGCCACTGCATGCCCACATCCATTTAAGCCGGAGTACTGCCGCACCTAGCTCCCCCACCCTGACTTCGGGTACGTCGTCTTCGCTGATGCTATCCGCGTCGGGCAGAGACGGAGCCATGCGCGGAGGGACGTGCTCCTCCGCGCTCGTCGGAAACAGGGAGCCCATGACCCGCTCCAGCTGCTGCGGCTGGAGACTCTGGGTCAGTGGGGGCGCCCTAGGTCGGAGTTTCTCCCTGACCTGTAGGTACGGGCGCCCCCATGGGTTCTGCTGCAGGGTCTCCAGGAGCTCCTCGCGGGCCGCCGTCTTAGCCCGCTTTATTGTCTCCTGGAGATTACCTTTAGCCTCCCTGTAAGCCTGATAAAGCTCCGCCTCTCGGGTTGCCGCGTCGTCTGGGCAGCGATGCCTCCGGCGAAACCTGGTGTACTGGCGGCGGGCGGAGATGCATGCTGCGCGCAGCTGTGCAATCTCCGGCGACCACCAGTACACCTGCTTCCTTGCCGGTCTGGGTGTAACCCTAGGCATCGCCGCATCACAGATTTGCGAAATGGCTCTCCTGAACCACTCCGCCTCGGCATCCACATCGGCAGGCCGGTCCGGTGCCAGAATCCAGGCCTGCACGATGGATGCCTCCAGGAGAGCCTCCCGATCGAGATGGTGAAGTGCCTAACGCGGATCCGGGGGATTTTCTACCGGCTGTGGGAGGTTAGGTGGGGGGACGATATCGAACCGGATCGACATCTGTACGATGGTCCGAGTGCGTCTCCTCACCCTCCTCCACGTGCCAGCCAGTAATACGGGCGGCGAGGGCAGAACTCGCGAATGATACGTCCACGACCGAGCTGGTCCCCCGCCACCAGAAGGTGGCGACATTCCCCCGGTTGAGGACCTCCAGACCACGTGTTCTGGTCCAGTCCTAAAGAAGCCTCCCCTTGTCCCTGGTTTCCCGGGAGCCCCACGCCACATTCCAGGCGTTGAAGTCTCCCAGGAGCAGGACAGGGCGAGGACGGCACGCAGCGAAGACGCCGTCGAGCTCAGTGAGCCATAGCTCAAACTGAGTCTCGTCCAGTGTCGGCGAGATGTTGGTGGCCACGACTGCCAACCCATCATAGTCCGCCGCAACACACCCGCGGCCCCTTGCAATGATCGCAAGGCGCGAGCTGTCTGCGGCAGACCCCCCGAAGATAAAACAGGCCGAGCCGTCCTCGTCCACCGGTTTTCCCGGGTGGACGTAGTACGGCTCGGCGACCACGGCCAAGTTTATGGACCACTGCCGGATGCTCTGGTAAAGAAGATCCTGAGCAGCGCGGCAGCGGTTCTAATTCACTTGCGGGATGCGGATATGGGCGTCAGACATTAATGAATGTCCATATCAGCATCCCGCCGAGAAACATCTGGCCGTGCAGTAGCGGCACCCCCACCGCTCTCAGCGGATGGGGCAAAGCAGCGAGGCGGGGCATCACAGGCACTTGCCTTGTGACCGGGCCGGCTGCAGCGGAAGCACCGATCGCCCACGGTGACTTCCACTTTGCACTGCACTCCGACATGCCCCACCACCATGCACCGGAAACATCTGGTTTCCCGGGCACGAAGGAGGTGCACCTGCGCCTTTAGGAAGCCCCCTACGAGGAGGCTTCGTCCGTCCGCCACTTTCAGTGCCGCCGCGACGGGGCACTGGACGACTGTCGTGCCATGGCCAGTGAGGCTGAAGGAGATCTCTCCAGCCTTCACTTGGTCACGGGGACAGCCGCCCGCCTCCATGACGGCGGAAATCACTTCCTCCGTCGTGGCCGCGTCATGCAGACCAGAGACGCGCAATGCAGCGCATTTGGTGGGTCTGGTGACGCGGACGGCTTCTGCGTCCAGCTTTTCCCTCAGCTGAGCCGCTAGGGCATCAGCTTTGGGGCCGCTGGAGGCACCGGAGACCTCGAGGAGGCGAGCCCCGGTGCGTGTCGTCTTGCACCGAAGACCCCCCTGGATATCGAGGGCTGAGAGGTCGACTGAGGCTTTAACTTGCCTCAGGACATCAGAGTACCCCACACCCCTCTCCACACCCTCCGTCGTCACTGTAAGGACGACGGCTGTGGAGCGAAGAGGGCGGGGCCTCTTCGGCGCCTTCGCCGTGGCCTCTTCGGCACCTTCGCCGCGGCGGCTCTGGCTGCCTTCTTGGCGGCCTTCGTCGTCTTCTTCTTTGCTCCCACTACTTCCCATCCCTCCCGTCCGGAGGGATGTGAAGAAGTAGCGGGGGCGGCGTTGGAGGAAGCCGGGGTGGCAGAGGTTTCACTCTTCTTACCCCGCCCCTTCCCCTTTCTCGCTTGGGCCGCGGTCTCGGCCGGCATCCGAATCGCTGGGGAAGCGGACGGGGGCGGAACGGGGCGACGGACAGCGGGTGCTGTGCTGCTTGGACCGGGCGAGGGAGCACCGCCAACAACCGCAGCGAAAAGAGCGCTGGTCGCGCCAGCGGGGGGCGGTACGCCCGGTCCTCAAGGACCGCGTGGCGCCTCTCGATCGCCGTCAGGACCTGTACCATAGTCGGCACAGGCTATGGCGGCAATCCGGGCGCCGTGGTGGGTGCCGTGGTGGGCGCCGTATTGGGCGCCGTGGTGGGCGCCGTGGTGGACGCCGTAGTGGGTGCCGTGGTGGGCGCCGTGGTGGGCGCCACGGTAGGCCTGGTCCTAGGCGCCGATTTCGGCGCGCTGGTCCAGCCACTGGAGGAGGAGGCGGCAGCATGGGACCGGGAGGCGTCTTGACCACCTTGGTCAAGTCAGCGACCTCCCGACGCAGGTCGTCCATCTGCTTCCGGGATGCAGCGAGCTCCACCTCCAGGCTCGTCACCTGCTTCCGGAGCCTCGCCTCCTCCTTGGTGACGCTCCGCGCGAGGACCTTGTCGAGGGAAGATTGGGCTTCACCCACCAATGAAGCCACAATCTTCTTCCTCCCCGCCACGTTCCTGTTGCCACGCATGGCAGCGTTCATGCGGGCAAAAACGCTCATTAGCTGCCGCGCGGGCGGCCCACCGATTTCCCTGCGACTTCACTGGGACAGTACAGAGGACGGAGGGGGAGTTGGCGGCCGCCTTCTATACGCGTCAAGACGCGTACGCACCGTCTTGACCGGCACCTCCTCCTCCGAATCGCTGGAGAGGAGGGAACCCCACCTGGAGCAGCTGGTGCTTCGGTCGCGCGGCGGCCCCTCCTTCTCGAGGGTCCTCTTCTTCGTCGCCGAAGAGCCCTTCTTCTTCACACTGCTGGGAGCTGACCCATCGTCAGTCCCAGTAGCATCAGTTCCTTGGGGCGTCGACATCGCGCTGCAACTAGGCGGCGCGGCGCGAGCCCCCAAATCCATAGGTATCAGTATCAGGTTTGAGTGCGCAATGTCGTCGGTTGACACTGCCCGGGAAAGGGCAGTGTCGGGACCGGAGGTCTCTTCGAGGTTATCCATAATCGCAAAAATTGGCCAATCGCAAGTTCAGACTAAATACGTTCGGTCACCCAACTTGCCACTGCGTTACCGTGGTCAAATTGGGTTCCAGGGCGGACGGCGAGGACGTAGTATTTAATCACTTGGGGCCCCGCCCCTGATACGAGTACGAGTACTACTGAAACTTCGCTGTCCGTCCGTCTGTCTTGAGCTGTATCTCATAAACTGTGATAGTTAGAAAGTTGAAATTTTCACAGTGATGTGAGTATTACTGTTGCATGTCAGTCTTAAAATTCAAATATCCCAATACAAATATTTGTATGCTTTGCATGGTTGAATGATTGTCTTTATCTGTGGTAGAATGATTGTCTGTATCTGTGGTATTGGAATTGTGGAATTACTCGTAGATTCGTCTTTGAATTTCAATGCCAAACAATGTTCAATCACTAACTTACATACTATCAATTGATACTATCGATCGTCCTGGTAAGGAATCGATGGATCGTAATTAATGGCAGAATTTTCTTTATTTACCCACGAATTAGTTCTGGCTCTCTGTAATCGATGCCTACCCCTATCCTGGCTGAGGCGAACCTCAAGCTCGGCAGACGATTCTCTGGCTCTCCGAACACTATGACTTTCCCGATCTTGGCTGCAGCGAGCCTCACGCTCAACTGAGGATTCTCTTACTCCTTCAGCTCTATATCTAGCCCAAAGCTGGCTGAGCCGAGCCTCACATTCCCTTGACGAATCTTCGTCTCTAGCTGAACGTGCTCTTTGGGCATTTCCTGTATGTACTACGACCTATGTTTGAACGATGACGTCTTTCAGATATGACTTTATACCTATCCTATTCAGTTCTTTTTTGAACTTAAATACCTACATTACTTTAAACCGCTTTTTGGCTATAATTCTATTGTTTTAGTCTAATTCCTATCCAACCAAGGTACCTACTATGAATTTCGAAAATTATTAATTAAATAATAATAAATAATAAATAAATATATTAGGACAATGCACACAACGCCACCTAGTCTCAAACTAAGCAGAGCTTGTGATATGAGTACTAGATAAACTGATATAAATACTTACATACATTTTTTTTTTTTATGCTGTATTGCTTAAAATCTCTGTGTGTTCACTGCCGTCATTGGCCACAGCCCGGCTGCGTCGCCGCGCTCGTATTTTTTTTACCATCACGAGATATCTCTTAAGTCATTCGTCCAAATCTCAATGGCAATTTTGGTCTACATTAAATGCACAACGTATGTAAAGTATTCAATTAGATAAGGAATAATTACTGATTTGGTAAAAATTGCTTGGCAAAAGACACATTATTTTTTTGTCATTTATAAAAGATAAAAATGGTTACTGTGCGTTATCCTTAAGAGATAGACATATGCTATTCCGGACTTTTTTGTAGACCTTTCTATGGTGTACAATACTGTAGTACATTATTTTGATCTGTCTCGTAGGGTTTCGTCAGCGTTTGCAATGAAAGCGCAAAAAAATGTGTTTATTTACGACATTACATTAGAAACCTCTAAAATAATCGGTATTACTCTAGTATGTTATACATGTATTATACATTAAAACCTTTCTGTTGAATCACTCTATCTATTAAAAAAAACTGCATCAAAATCCGTTGCGTAGTTTTAAAGATCTAAGCATACATAGGGACAGACAGACAGGAAAAGTGACTTTGTTTTATATTTACTTACAATATTTAAGGGGGTTCCCATACCATAAACGTGGTTTTTTCTTGTTGGTACGGGGGTTTAGTACCGAGAAATTGTGAGCTAGTCCGGCTCGCACTTCGCTGGTTTTATATGAAACCAGCTGCTGCTCACGGCTAGGCCCGTGTGGTTTATTATCTTTCCCAATTTTTATAGATTCGCATAATTATTATGAAAGAAGCCTATTAGCACTCGTGGATTATTCAGGTCTAAGATAGTTCAGAGGTTTCAAATACTCCCCTTACACACTTACGTACAGGTAGATGTTATGCAATTGTTAGCATTACGCCTGTTCTCCTTCTTTAAAATAAAAAAGTAACAGCATTGTGTCTAAATAGAAAGCCGATCAGAAGAAGAAAAATGTTGATGGAACTGTAGAATCCAGTGAATCGAGTTGTAAGTCGTTTTTCGTTAACTGTTTATTTTATCTATTTCATCACATTTTTAGTTAACTTTGCAACATTACATTTTTCTATATAAGTGTATTGCAAATTTTGTTTTGAGTGAACATCAATGAATCATCATAATCGAATTTGATCTAAAAAATCAGCCGACTATACCCTCCTCCAAATGGGTAAGCACTCGCATCTTGCTTGTTTTAATTTTGAGTTACATGGTAATAGTTAGATGAAGCTTCAGTTAAGATTTCACTTTTCACCAATATATTTCTAGCTCATACACTACTTCTAAAACATAATAAATAACAACGTTTTGTAAATGTACAAGCAAAACTCATTGAAACCATTTTGCCCGCATTCTTAGCTATTAGAGAAACCCAAAAATAAATAAGAGAAAGTAATTAAAAAGCCACACAACACGTTATCTATTTTCACATTCACTACATCCATTAAAACAAGGTAGCTGATGTAACTATTATTTAAATTTTGCTGTAAAACAGCGTCTGAAGATGTAACTGATGACGCTGATGATGAACAAATTGGACGAGGAGTTGGAACAGGGAAAGTAACAATTAATAGAGAGGAGTACTTGCTGGCAAACAGAGATATCACAAATGAGATAAAGCATTTGCAAATGAGAAATAATATTTTACATCGACGATTAGCTGAATATTACAAGTAAGTTAGTCTCTGGTGGTCGCCGGAGATTGCAGAGCTGCGCGCAGCATGCATCTCCGCCCGCCGCCGGTACACCAGGTTTCGCCGGAGGCGTCGCCGCCCAGACGACGCGGCAGCCCGAGAGGCGGAGATTTTTCAGGCATACAGGGAGGCTAAAGGTAATCTCCAGGAGACGATAAAGTGGGCCAAGACGGCGGCCCGCGAGGAGCTCCTGGAGACCCTGCAGCAGAACCCATGGGGGCGCCCGTACCTACAGGTCAGGGAGAAACTCCGACCTAGGGCGCCCCCACTGACCCAGAGTCTCCGGCCGCAGCAGCTGGAGCGGGTCATGGGCTCCCTGTTTCCGACGAGCGCGGAGGAGCACGTCCCTCCGCGCATGGCTCCGTCTCTGCCCGACGCGGATAGCACCAGCGAAGACGACGTACCCGAAGTCAGGGTGGGGGAGCTAGGTGCGGCAGTACTCCGGCTTAAACGCCGGAAAATCACTGCCCCCGGACCCGACGGCATTCCTGGCCGTGCATGGGTCCTGGCCCTCGAAGAACTCGGGCCTCGACGGATGGAGCTCTTTAGCGCATGCCTCGAAAGGGGCCAGTTTCCCAAGGTGTGGAGGACGGGGAAACTGGTCCTGATCCGTAAGGCCTGATCGGCCGGTGGACTCACCGTCCGGATACCGGCCGATCGTGTTGCTCGACGAGGTGTGTAAGCTCTTTGAGCGAATTATCGCGGAACGCCTCGTCGAGCATCTAACGAGTGTGGGGCCAGACCTGGCGGATAACCAGTTCGGTTTCCGTCGGGGACGCTCCACCGTGAGCGCGATCATGCGCGTGAAGAGCCTGACGGAGGAAGCAGTCTCGCAGGGCAAGGTGGTGGTGGCGGTGTCTCTTGACATCGCCAACGCGTTCAACACCTTGCCATGGAGCTGCGTTAGGGAGGCGCTCGTGTATCACGAAACGCCTCTCTACCTCCGTCGTATTGTCGGGGCCTATCTCTCGGAGAGGGCCATAGCTTTCCCCAGCTGGCTCGGGCCAGCTCGGCGAGATGTGTCGTGCGGTGTTCCGCAGGGGTCGGTCCTGGGGCCGCTTCTGTGGAACATCGGCTACGACTGGGTGCTGCGGGGTGCGTTGCCTAGGGGTGTCGGCGTAACGTGCTACGCCGACGATACCCTCGTCACGGCGCGGGGTGCAACGTACCAGGAGGCAGCATTCAAGGTCACGACGGGTGTTGCTCGAGTCGTGGGTCGGATACGGCAGCTGGGACTGGAGGTGGCCTTGCACAAGTCCGAGGTTCTGTGTTTTCACAGACCTCGGAACGGTCCACCAGAAGGTTCCAGCATAAATGTGGGAGGCGTTAGCATCGGCATCAAGCCCTCGATGAAGTACCTAGGGATCGTACTTGATAGCCGATGGAACTTCGGACCACATTTCCGAAGTTTGGTCCCCAAGGTGACGCAGGCATCGGTCGCGCTTTCGCGACTGATGCCCAACCTAAAGGGACCCAACGCCTCCTGCAGGAGACTGTACCTGGGGATCGTGCGGAGTATGGCCCTATACGGGGCTCCCGTATGGGCGGATAGGTTGGCGGTCAAGGGGAACGTGACTCTGTTAAACAGACCACTTAGAACCTTGGCCGTCAGAACCGTACGGGGGTACCGCACGATCTCCGGAGAGGCTGCATGTCTCCTAGCCGGGACCCCTCCATGGGACCTGGAAGCGAGAGCCCTTGCGTCATTGTTCCAATGGCGCAAGGAGGCGCTGGAGCGGGACCACAGGCCTGCGTCTCGAGAAATCGAGGACCAGCGGTCCCAACTCCGCCAGGATCTCATGGAGTCATGGAGGGTGCGACTTGAGCAACCCAAGGGGGGTGCCATCTTCATCGCGGCGGTGAGACCGATCATGGACGATTGGCTGCAGAGGCAGCATGGTGACCTCACGTACCGTGCGTGGATGCTTCGGTAGCTATCTGTTTCGCATGCATCGTGAGGTCACACCCCGGTGTCAACACTGCGAGGTTTCCGACGACGACACCGCACTCCACACGTTGGTGGAGTGCTCAGCGTGGGCGAGTCAGCGCCGGGACCTCGTAGTGGGTCTGGGCGTGGATACCCTCTCGCTGGGGACCATGCTTCAAGCCATGGTATCCAGTGGGAGTAGGTGGAACGCGGCCGTGTCCTTCTGCGAGCAAGTCATGCTCGCGAAGGAGGCGGCCGGGAGGGAGAGGGAGCGTACCCTCCCCGCCGAGTTCCGTAGTCGGCGGCCAGGCCGCCCCAGACTACGCGACTACGCCCAAGACTATCGTCCTCCATGATCGGGGCCTGAGGACGGCGGGATCGCCACCCACCGTCCTTACAGAAGCAGGCTAGAAGGGTTGCGTGCTGCGGGGCCTTTGCCCCATAGCACGCAACCAGATTCACTCACTGACGCGGAATAAAACCCGACCCCAATGACGCGGGATTCTCGTCCCGACCAAACACCCGCAGAGACCACAGGGGTGGTCAAAGTCCGCCGGGCGCCACTGGACATACCCTCTGCTAGTAACCAGGGACGCCCGGCAACGGACGTTAGAGCGGCCGCGGCATTGGGCCGCGGAATTAGTCAGGAGCTCACATCCCATCCCACGGGCAGCCGTGGATACTGGCAACTGGCCAAAGCCGTACAGTCAAATTTTTGTCAACCCTCGCTGCCACCACTGCGTTTTCCTGATGGATCACTGGCTCACAAAGCCCAAGAGAAGGCGGACATGCTCGCAGACCTCTTTGCGGCTAATTCCCGGGTCGATGACCGTGGCCTGCAGCCCCCCGCCATCGCCAACTGTGGCCACACTATGCCTGATATTGTTATCAGGCAATGTGATGTACGGGCAGTGCTGCGGTCACTCGACACGCGGAAAGCCAGTGGCCCTGACGGCATTCCGGCGGTGGTGCTACGAAAATGTGCTGCTGAGTTGTCTCCAGTATTAACGCGTCTGTACCGCCTGTCATACTCTACAGGCCTCGTGCCGGAGGCCTGGAAGGAGGCGAACGTACAACCGATCCCCAAGAAAGGGGATCGATCCGATCCAGGCAACTATCGACCCATAGCTGTCACCTCAGTCATTTGCAAGGTGCTCGAGCTTCTTATTAATAAGCAGCTCATGCGATACCTGGAGGATCACTCGCTAATCAATGATCGGCAATATGGCTTCAGGCCAAAACGATCAACGGGTGACCTCCTGGCATTCGTCACGCATGTATGGGGTGGGGCTATGGAAAAGTTTGGCGAGTCCTTGGCTATTAGCCTGGACATCGCCAAAGCTTTCGATAGGGTCTGGCATGCTTCGCTCCTTTCCAAGCTTCCGGCATATGGTCTACCTCCTCAACTGTGCAGCTGGATTGCCAGTTTTTTAAACGAGCGCCGAGTGCGGGTCCTCTGCGATGGCCAGGCTTCTCGCTTTTTGCAAGTGAATGCCGGGGTACCGCAGGGGTCCGTACTGTCACCAACTCTCTTTCTTCTGCATATCAATGATATGCTTTCCCTCGGGAACATTCATTGCTATGCAGATGACAGTACATTGCACGGGAGTTACTCGGTTCGTCCGACGGCGGGGCGATCTGTGATAGAGGAGGAGAGACGACATCTCGTGGGTGATCTCGACCGAAGCCTCGACAGTATCTCCCAATGGGGTGCCGAGAACTTGGTCGAGTTCAATGCCCACAAAACACAGGCGTGTGCATTTACAGCGAAAAAATCCCCTTTCCTTCCCCTACCCACTCTTCAGAATGCAATATTACCAATGAAGGACAATCTAGACATCCTTGGCATAGACGTTCGTCGAGAGCTCAATAACACAAAATACATTGAGAGATGTATTGGGCTAGCTTCGCGGAAACTAGGAATACTGAACAAGGTAAAGCGATTCTTTACACCGCACCAGAGGTGTCTGCTGTACAAAACGCAGATTAGACCCTGCGTTGAATACTGCTCTCACCTCTGGGACGGCTCCGCGAAGTATTTGCTGGACGCACTCGACGCTATGCAGCGACGCGCTGTTCGCATTATAGACTGTCCGGAGGTAACGGGAAGCCTTGAGCCGCTAGCCCAGCGCCGAACAATTGCTTCCTTGGCCGCGTTCTACCGTATTTACCACGGTGAGTGTTCTGAAGAGCTCTTCAACCTGATCCCACCCTCTCCCTTCCGATCCCGAACAACGCGTGCCGGGCAGAGATGTCACCCTCATACCGTGGAAACCGTCTTCGCGAGAACCGAGCGTTTTAAACGATCGTTTCTCTGCCGAACGATGGTGGCTTGGAACGCCCTGCCTGCGCACGTGTTTCCTCCTACATATAACCCTGGGCTCTTTAAGCGAAGCGTGAAGAGGCACATTACAGGGTCGTCAAGTTGAGGGCCACTCTCTATAGTATTCCTGTGTACTGTGAGAGTCGCCCTCAATTGCCAGACGTCGCCTCAGCTTACCATCAGGCGAGTGGCGTCAATTTGTCGACCTAAATATAAAAAAAAAAAAAAAAAAAAAAAAATTAAAAAAAAAAAAGTAAGTTAGTCTACGTTTTTACACTTTAAAGCAACTACATTTTGAGGCTGAATAATTTTGCTTTCGTCCGTCCGTCTGTCTCTCTGTGTTGCGGGCCAGCGGCCACGTTTTTTATTCGATCTCCACGAAAATTTCCACAAGTATTCCTTGCTTTAAAGCATTTTATTAAAAGTGAGTTTTTTTTTGTTTCGGCAAAAATGTGGAGGATGAGATATGTACAATGTTCGTATAAAATATCAAAAAATCTAGCGTATGTAAATAAACTCTGCCGCCTCTCAATTTCTGACTAGGGGTAACTATTGAGAAACTTCATTGTCACACATGACCCAACTATTCGATATAAGCTTCCTATATAATAATTTAATCCCCGCAAGTTCCTGAAAATAATTTTGCTCATAAAATAAAACCGGTGTATTTCTACATATCGCTGATCAACGTCGTCGCGTAACGCAGGCATCAAATAATTCAAGTTTATTGAAAGAAAATATCCGTAACACACAAAGTTGTATTACTGTTAGTTGAAATCATGTTACACTTTGGCATGAGATTATACGTCTTTAGACAGTAATATTATTTTGAAAATTATATTTTATTATTGAAAATTGTAGCTCCGCAATATTTAAACATTGTTTTTAGGAAACGTAAATGTGAGCATGTTTTAAAACCGTTTGAAGGTGCTCAGGATTTGGAAGAGAAGTATATGGAGAAACTTTTAGTATATGAAACACTGCAGAAGAAAGCAGATAAAGAACAGGCTGATGTAAGTTAAAGGTTACACTATGAACGCCCCGATTTCTCAGAAACGCATGACTGTGTATGAGAGACAATTACAGTTATATTTCACCACAGCTCCACCCAAATGAGATAGTTTTCTTGTTTCTTATTCCCGGGAGAACATATTACCGGGATAAAAGTAGTCTGTTACTCGAGGATATTGTAGCTACGTATCAGTCAAAGAATTTTCAAAATCAGCCAAAGCTTATTTCTACAACCCCAAATCTTCAAAGAGCTATTTAACCGATAGATTGTTCGATTAAAGGACCATTTCATCGAATAGCGACATGTAGAAGCTCTATAACATGGAAAATATATTTCGAATTTAGTTTCATACTCATTCACCTGCTATTTCAAAGTAAAGAAAGTGCCACCGGTTCAAGTCCTGCTGACATTTTCAGTTTTTGTAATTTATAATTTGTATCCAAATATTTAAGAATAGGTGTAGTAGGAGTAAAGTCATTTCTTTCAAATACAGTTATACTTAGGTAGTTATATTACGCTACTTAATTACATTCAATTATCTGTTTTGTAGCTACGATATAAAGTCAATATGGTGGAAAATCAATTTGATACGCAGAATGAACACGCGGAATCAAAATTAAATTCATTGCAATCTTTTGAAACAAGCACAGGCATTGGTCTTATTTTCTCTGCAAAGGGTAAACCCATTCCCGATAAGGTAGATATTTCTGAAAACTTGTTATATCATTATCAAGAAGTGTTGAAACGACTATAGTAAATTAAAACATGTGTAGTAGAATGGTTTTACCAAGTTCTTATGGAACCAAGTCAACCTCACCTGCTAGTGGTACATCTAAAAATAATACAAGGCATAACAAAAAAAAAATACTCGGGTTGTAAACAAATAGTCCGAGAAGCCCAGGACTTTAAGTGGCAGTGCCATAGCGGCTGGCACGTAAGATTTTGTTGCCTTTAATCAACATTTCAACGCCAGGCAACGCGGGTTTCATTTTTTTTTTTTCAAAATTACAATATAGCTGCTACTTTTTATTAAATTCCTTCGGCCATTTTGGATATAACCCATTGTAAATGTGCCCGGTGACGGCAATAAGCTTAGGCTAGGACTAAAATACTGGCAAATATTGAGTGTGTAATACACCTCTGCCTACCCTTTCGGGGATATAGGCGTGATATGTGTGTGTGTGTGTGTTGTAAACAAATACTGATCATCACAAGGACCGTGAACGGTAACACGTATTACCAACCGTGGATAGGTAGCAATAAGGTGGCGAGGATATTCAAGATTATATTTAAATAGGTAAAAATCCTATATTATAACAACAATTTATTAAGTCTTATTTCTTAACAGACAGTAACACGATTCATCACTCTGCAACGCAGCAATTGGCAACAAGCTTCTGCGCTTTGCTTAAGATATATAAGAGTTAGGAATGCCGTTGCAGAACTTGAAGCTATTGTCAAGAAACTTGAAGTTATTGGTCCAAAGCTTTATGTTTATCAATTTGAACAGCTTAATATTGATAATCAAAATTTAAGTGCCAAAAAAGAAGGTAAATACGTAAATATGAATATTTTGGTGCTTGGTGGTGGACCGGATCATATCCCAGTATTATTAGGCGTTTGTTAACATGTTGGTAACAATTTTTCATAGCTCAGTTTCATATTGAGAATCTCCAAACCATTTAAGTAAATTCATACCCTAAAGTTACTTTATTTCTGTTACGTACGGTCTATTTTAGATTTTGCTTGTATTGTCTGGAGTCCATATTTATGCTTGTCATATTTCACGAATAGAAAAAGTGCAGAGGAAGTTTGTTAAAAGCTTGGATTACCGTTGCAATAATGAGAGGATCTCGTATGAAAATTCGTTAAACCGTTACTCACTAACCACCCTTTGTGATCGTAGAAATATCTTTGACCTGTTGTTTCTGCATAAAACCCTCAACAATCTTATTGATTCTACTCACATTCTAGAAAAAATAAACCTTAAAGTACCTAGGCCCGGCTCCCGCTTAAGTATCCTGTTTTCTGTTCCATTGTACACAAAAAAATATACTAGCCACAGCTTCTTTACACGTAGTATTGATACTCGTAATTATAATAAAGATTTTCTACAGCTAGATTTGTTTAGTAATAGTTTCCTAGTTTTTAAGAAGGCATTAAATGCTCTGTTTTTATCTTAATTTTGCTTTGTAACTTTTGAAATCAGAAATATGTTTTGTAAAGTAGGTAGTTGTTTCTTGTCACCGATTGTGTGCTTAGCGACTTTTACAGCTATTCATTTTGTATAATTTATCAGCATATACAATGCAATTGACTATGAAAATAGTATGTAACTTTAGGTTTTTAAGTATGCCCATGTAACATGAAAGTGAATGTAAGTAAATAACTGTATGTTTCCTAAATAAATAAAAATAAAATAAATATTAATTTTAAGAGACCACTTGTTGGTATGCTTTGCTGCCATAGAAGAGAACACAAATTAAACCAGATAAATTATCTTCCAAATATTCAGTTTGCATTGTGCATTGGACTAATTATGAAAACTGACACTTTTTTTAGTCTGAAACTAAAGCAGCCAGAGTTTACATTAGTAAATTACCTAATATAACTCTTTGCTCCAATATTAAACTGCAATATTAACGGATTTTTGAATAAGGTAGACTTTAAAGTCTAATTACAAGATAGGGTATGTTATAAATGTGGTGCCCGGCGGAAATAGGGTATGTGACCTAAAGTAGACGGCCCAGAGACAACAATTTGTTATTTCAAAAATAATGTTATTTCATGTTTATCGAAAAATATTTATTTTTTTATTTTGTTAATACAAATTGCCGCGAAATACAAACGACAGAAGTTCATAGAAAATAGTTTCAAAATTATAAATGTCAATCCAGAAAAGAAACTCAGGCTCCGAGAACACCTTTTCATTCTATAGCAGGAATTTAACACTGCCAAAACGTGCCTTTACATCTTTATATACAGAACTATGAACAAATAACACCATTAAAACTGTGTTACTTTTTTCATAGAGCGTCATGACGAGTTAATTAAAAATAGAGGAAAATGCACCGAACACAACCAAATATTAGCACATATAAGAGAGAAAATGCATCATTCCGAAGAAGTTATCGATAGCACTGAATGTGATCTTGGAGAGGCTGAACTAGAGTTTACCAGAGCAAGGGAGGATCTCGGATGCGTAAAGGTAAAATAATAATACAGACATTACCTATTATTATCACGCCCGTTTCGCCGAAGAAGTTGAAAGAATCATATTTATAAACCCAATATTGAGCAGATAGTTTGTAGTTCACAATTATTAGGGGCAAGCCTATTGTAGCCAACCAGCGTTGTTATTTTTGCCAGAGGCTCATCTGTTGATTAGGCAATGCAACACTTGCAAGTAAGGTTCGCTTGGGCCGTCTATGCACGTCCTTCAATAGGTACACTGTTATAATATATTTAGTTGTCTTATGAAACATTTTGAGTTGCAGCAGTTTTTATATAAGCTTCGAGTTTATACTCGTAGCTTCTACAATTATAGCCGTCTACAATTATATTTATCTACTCTCAAGTTATAAACTTCAAAAGTTGACATCTAAAGCCTATGACTACGACATCGGTACTGAAATAAATTAAAAAGTTACTGTAAGATACAGATTATATACTTATAACATTTTCTGCAAATCTGTATCGTAAAGTAACTTTTTAAATTATTACATTTGTAATAATTTAAAAAGTTACATTACGTTGTTGGATAAAATTATATTTGCAGTAAACTCTTTGGTACAATTTGTTTGAAGAGTTTTTTTTTCAAACAAATTATAAAAATTGAAATTTAATAAATTAATCGATGAAATTTAATAATTAATATGAATTAAAAAACAATATTTATTATGTTTTGTTTTTTAGTTTTTGTTGTTATAGCGGCAACAGAAATACATCATCTGTGAAAATGTCAACTTTTTAACTATCACGGTTTACGAGATACAGCCTCGTGACAGACGGACGGACGGACGGACAGCGGAGTCTTAATAATAGGGTTCCCGCTATACCCTTTGGGTACGGAACCCTAAAAAGCATTAGAGTCTGTTTCAGCAAAACCAAATATTTACCTGTTTTTCATATTTCAGACCAGACGTAATAAGTTACGCTCTCAGCTAGAATTAGAAAAGATAAAAGCAGGTTTATTAACCAGAAAAGACTTGCTACGAGATTTTCAAAATGCTTCTGATAAGGTAAATTATGTCATATAACTTTAGTCATAGAAAGTATTCAATTCTCCTGTGATCCTTTTGAATAAGTATTTAAAAAAAACCGACCAAGTGCGAGTCGGACTCGTGCACAAAGGGTTCCGTACCAAAACGGCAAAAAAAGAAACACGTTTGTTGTATGGGAGCTCCTTAAATATTTAATATAGGTATTCTTTTTTTTTGTATTTAATTTTGTTGTTATATAGGCAACAGAAATACATTATCTGTGAAAATTTCAACTCTCTAACTATCACGGTTCATGAGATACAGCGCGATCTGGAACGAGCCGGAGGCACTTGCTTGTTCATGGTTTTCAGTGTTCTAGGAAACTCCTTCATCAGAATAACTTTGCGAATACATTAATTTATAGGTGATAATCCTACGAAAGACGAAAGAAGATCTTAAGTCACAAATAGAACGTTTTAGCTTAAAGTTGAGAGAAGCACGTAATGCAGGAAAACTTGCTCTTGAATAACATTTTTGATTTAAAACAGTGTATCCTTATTGTTTTCTTTATACGTATTATCATAATGTTACTAAACCTTTTTTGTTGTAAAAGTAAGTTAGGTACGTACAAAAGAAAGACATTACAACTTATTTTGAAATATTTATGACTTTTATTCCAATAATGAAATAATTGAAATTATTATTTCCTCATTAGATCATCAATAATTAGGCAACTGTTATGTTCTGTATTTCTAATCTTTGTATGGGGTGATGACTGTAGTTAAAGATCACTAAAATAATGTGTTTATTTAATTATACAGGGTGTTACGAAAGGGTTATATCAACTCGAAGCCAGCCCTATCAGCTGGTCGACCAAAACCCGATTCGATATGTCGCGACCGCCAAAGAAGAAAAAAAAAGTTCATCAAAAAATTTAAAAAGATATTTCAAATCAAAACAAACGTGTCTCAACGCTACGGCTTGACGACGAAATGTTACCTGTTTACAGGAAAGGTTCAAAATGGCCGCCTTCCCGCCCAATGCACAAAGATTCTCGCCGGCGCATATTGCTCCGCACAGCTCATAGTATTTCTTGTGTAACAGTGCTAAATGCGGCTTTAATCCGTAATTTCATTTCTTGCTCTGTTTCGCACTCAACTGCGTACACAGTATATTTTAGGTATCAACGCTCACGGTACAACTCCCGGGCAGCGCTCAAATAGCCTTCTGATGCTCCTACACAAAGCATCATCTCGTAATACTCTTCGTTACTCAGAGCCATTACTACACAAGACAATCACTATCACATACAACTTGACACAACTCACAAATTAACACACTAAACTACTATTTACCAACCTCACTTTACCTTTTTATTTTTTAGTTTTACTTAGTACTTGGAGGGCTGTACGTCACTTTGTTTTCGTAAATTTGATCAATGCACAAAGCCTACAAAGTATAATATACTTTTTACCTATATTATAGGCTTAGATGAACTATATACTAGATGGCGCGTCGCCAAGCAACCACTACAATAGAAACACTTCAGCTTACGCATGCCAGTGTGCGTGAGCGTATTGTCATACACTCGCCTTGTTTGACGTTGTGTGGGTGTATATAGTGGTGCCAGCTGAAGAAACTTTCCTATTTTTCCATTTTATTTAGGAATTTTTTTGGGGAAATTAACAAATTAAAAAGTTGTAAATCAAAAGTTAACAAGTTAAATATTAAAAATAAAAAGTTAAAAAGTTAACAACTTTTTAACTTTTTATTTTTAATATTTAACTTTGACTTTTAACTTATTATTTTTAAATTTTGACTTCAAACTTTTTATTTTGTTTTTTTCAAACTTTTAATGTTTGATTTTTCATTTTTAACTTTTATTTTTAGTTTTTATTTTTAATTTTTAATTTTAAACTTTTTAATTTTCACTTTTCTTATTAACTTTTTTTTTAATTTTTATTTTTAACTTTTTATTTCAGGCAGCCATATTGGTTTGCGAAATGAACACGAAATTCTTACTTAACTGTTGGCCGGTTTTTATTGGAGAAACTTAACGTATCATCCTTTCTAGGTACATCACTATACACTCGCTACTACATATTCGCGACTCTCTCTTGACCATTTTCAAATTATTTATTTTATGTATCTCTATTTTCTAATAACTTTTCCAACACCTAAGTATTTCTACTAATATAAATCGGGGAATTTTGAATTCAAAACTGGCAATACCAACAAAAATGACAATTATAAACTACACATTATTTAAATATTGATTTAATAAAATTATGATGAATTATGAGTTACTTACAGATGGTAGGTGACTTTGCTGGTTGTTTTTAGTCGCCCTTCGTAGTTTCTGCAAACTTTTATTGCACATTTAGGCATATTTAGGCCAAACATTTTTTATCGCATAAACCCCCGTAACCCTTGACAACATAATTGTCAATAAAGAGGGGGAAGCAGTTTTCGCTCCAACTGCTCACCTGTATTTTTTTTAATACATTGCTGACACTGAGGTTCCGTATATAACACGTCACTGATTATAGGTATACATTTAAAGCAGATTCAGTGACGTCACAAACAGACTCAATGACACTGGCGAGCGTTTAGGAACGTATTTTGAACTTAAAAACAAAATAATTTTTATTTAATAATAAAACTTTGTTTCCTGCAGAAATATGTATTATATTTCATGGTAATAGTAGATACCATATTATAGAATACTTTAGAATAGTTTTTTAAAATCAGTTATCATCCCCTTGATTCAAGGTTTACCAGTGTTCTAAAACATACCTACCTCAAAATGAATGATTTATTTTATGGGATAAATCCCATATTTCCAATTAAAATGGTCCCATTTAAGAAAACTATGAAGATAAGAGAAGGGCAACTAATCAACACAAACTTTAGGGCACTACATAACAATGTAATGGCTTCTCGTCTTCGCTCGATACTTGGATTTGGTTGCTAGGTAACGCTTCAATAATCTTTGCATGTTCTACACCAAAGATAATGGAGTGAAATAATTTTTGGTTGTGACCATAAATAGATCAATAAATGTCTGGCAATTCAAACGGATCACGCGATATGCCTGGAACCAAGGTAATGTGTCTACGTTTTTGTCCCTTTCAGTTTAATTACCATTGCTTTCGAGGCATGCAAACCAGTTGTTACGTGAACATTTACCTTTATATAACTTTGCACGAACCCTTATCCCCTGTGTTGTGTTATTTCACTATTAGCATTTATATGGACAAACTTGAACCTTCTTTTTCATTCTTGTATATTATTTAACGCGTAATATATTACTACTACTCTGTTTTCGAAGTAAAAGAATCTTACTAAGAATTTCATTTATTTCTGTTTATTGTCATTCATTAATAAGTAAGTATAAAATTTTAGGTTTAGTCCATAGAAGCTGTCAGGAATTGCAACATTTAAACTAGGTACATAATTATTTAATCATTATAATCTACACGTATTCATATGTTTTGTGTTGTCCCTTAATAATCTCAAGATATTCATTTGACATTTATGTGTACGTCCTAAGCCATCTGGATTAACTCCAGTGGTTTAACAAGACAAAGGTACCTTTTTTTTATCAAAGGTACCTATTTATGTTTTATTATTCTTCTTCTTCCATAGCTTCTTTCTAAATCTATGACAGTAGGTACTTCATCAGTATATAACCTAGTGTTGCGTCCATCTAAATAATTGAGAGCATAGAAGCTCAAGTTTGTATCTTCATGTTCTACTTATGAGAACTTAAACAATAACATATTATTTCTTAAAAAAACAATAGGTACTAATTTTATTTTATAATGTTTTTGTATTTAAAATTTGATAACTTATTAAACACTAGCTGTCCCGGGGAACTTCGTGTCACCTCAGAATAGTGTTTAAACTTATTCTGAACTTACTCCCCTCAATTGGGTTACAGGATTTTTCTAGTGATGAAACAGAAGATAACGAAGGTCTAGAGGATAACAATTCTAGTGGTAAGAATAATGAGTTACGTGCCTACCAACTTATAACTGTCCGTCTACTCCAGTGAATTTGTTCTATAGTTTCCATTTGGAGTTGAAGAACCAAGATAAAAAAGGTTTACAAGTTTCACGACTCCATATTTATGCTAGATTTTATTCAAACCTGTTCAGCTCATTTATCATAAAACTACAGCAAACGTGACATTTTGACAATTTTTAAGAAATATACTTTTTGGCTTATTACATTTTGTTTTATTCAAGTAACGTCACTTAACTTCATTATCTAAGTATCAAAGTAGTAATGCAGTGCTTACTACTTTGACACTTAGATAATGATGTTAGTAAGTGACGTTACTTGAATAAAACAAAATGTAATAAGCCAAAAAGTATATTTCTTAAAAAATTGTACACACGTGTACTTACTAATAATAACTAATTACTCCACTATGAATGATTTTTATCCCATAAAATAGCATGTAATACTGACAAAGAACTAGAAGAAGTAAGTCAAGCGGAAAATAGTAGAACTGATCGAGAAGAATACATACACTCCCATAAAGATCTTAAATCTGAAATTCGATTTGCAAAAATAAAGAATAACCTTCTTCATCGCAGACTTGCGGAGTATTACAGGTAGGTTCTTATGTTTATGACAATTAATACATGTATACAAATTAAAATAAAATAAATAAATACGTTGAGACAATTCACACAACGCGATTTAGTCTCAAACTAAGCAGAGCTTGTGATATGAGTACTAGTCCAAATCTTTGTACCTAATTTTTTTTATAAAAACACATACTATACTATAGGAAATAAACAGACTTCGGTTCAAGCGTATGTGTCATCACACCTTTTATCCCGACCGGGAATCGAACCCGAGACTCCGGCGTCGAAAGTGGATGCACTACAGACCATCGAAGCAGTCAGTATAGAAATAACTGTTTGTAAGTTCAAATCAGCTTTCACTAATAAGTTTAATCTGTTATATTTTAGGAAACGTAAGTTGAGCTACGCATTAAAACCTTTTGAAGGCACTGTCGAATCTGAATCAAAGTTTGAACAAATGTTACTATCGTATGAGGAGCTTAAAGAAAAATCTGAAACAGAGGTTGCCCAAGTATGTTAAATTTGTAATTTTAAAACTAAACATTTTTTTCTATAAAAACACGTAACAAGGGTTTATTTGGCAATGGTCTAGCAATGTCTAGCAATGGTCTATAAATTTTATAAACCAGTTTCCCGCTTAAAACTAAATAGTAGTATTGTTTTGATTTACTTGTAAACATTATTAGAACTGAAGTACTTTAGCGAGAACTGAAGTACTTTTCCGACGATGACACCCATGGACGTATTATAAGAGAGGACATGCCATAAGCAACTGTGCACAGTGCAATCTTTAAGTGAGCACTGACGTCATAAAATTTGCGCGTGATTTCAAAAAGTGGGCGTGGCTTATCAGTGTACTATCAGCTTTCGTACATGTATATTCTGTGACAGTTCAGTAATTTTTGTGGAAATAAAAGGATAAAAGAAGATAAAAATGAAGTGTTGTGTTCTATCATGTAAAAAATATTCAGATAGACGTTCTGATGCTAAGAATCGCATCACATTTCATGTGTAAGTAATTTTAATTGTATTTTTTTTAGAATTGTTCTAGAAAAATGTCTCACTTTTGACCTTTTTGACATCTTCAAATATATTACTACTCGAAGATAGATGGCGGCGTTTTGTTTTACGAACACGTAATTTAAATAGCTACTTATATTTTACTATTAACATTTTATACTAATTAAATATACAGGAATTCGTTCAACGTTAACTCGTAAGTGATTTTTAATTGCTAAAATATTTCTCTGTAGTTTTCATAGAGCCGTCCGCGTCTAAGTCGCCATCTATTGACAACTTGCAACAATAAACATAAAACTTCAAAAATACAGGGCCGCAATTAGAAACTGATAATTTTACAAGACAAGTTTCCTACGACTGTTTCATTATGGGCTGTACAATTGAATATTATTATTCAAAGTATTGCTAAATATTAAATTTAATTCAAGAACTGGGTCAGGCACATATTTGTAATAAGGTACCTCCACGTCAGCAAATTTATAGACTATATAACATCACGCTAAAAATGATAGGAGCGGAGCAGCAACGAAATATGTACAAAAACGAGAAAATAGTATATTTTGAGACGATCCATTTTTAATTCCGCGACCAAAAGCCGCAGCCTCTCATAAGTCCATTGCCGAGCGCTTAAGGGAAAAGTGTTATGACGGTGGGTGGCTATCCCGTCGTCCTCAGGCCCCGATCATGGAGGTATCGTTGGTCCTGGGCGTTAATAAGTCTGCGGCGCCCTGGCCGTTGACTACGGAACTCAGTGGGGAGGGTACGTTTCCTCACTCTCTCGGCCGCCTCCTTCGCGAGCATGACCTGCTCGCAGAAGGACACGGCCGCGTTCCACCTACTCCTGCTGTAGACCATGGCTTGAGGCATGGACTCTAGCGAGAGGGTATCCACGCCCAGACCCACTATGACGTCCCGGCGCTTACTTGCCCACGGTCAGAACTCCATCAACGTGTGGATGCAGTGTCTTCGTCGGAGGCCTCGTAGTGTTGACACTAGGGTGTTACCTCACGTTGGATGCGAAACAGATACTTAATGAAGCCAAGGTTATCAACGGTCTATTTAAAATAGACACGTTGTTGGCCGTCAATCTACCCGCCCATACGGGAGCCCCGTATAGGGTCCCGTTATATTTGAGACGTGGATATAACCCCTACGGCAAATTTCGACAGTTCAGTTTGAGATAGGTATATTTGCAATTCAAAAAATATAAAACTCCTTTGTACCAAAAATCTGACTACGTCCCTGTTAGAAGTGTGAGATAGTTAAAACTACGTACTAAACTGACATTTTAATGAAGTAAGCAGTTTTGCTATTGACCGCGAGATGGAAAATAAAGAAGTGGGCGGGACTAAGGTTCCTTATACCCCTCCTCACCACTCCTTCACACCCGCGAAGAGTCACACTTTGTCTAATAGGAAAATTGTATTACACCACCTCTACTCTTATAGTATCTCTATGATGACACCGCACTCCACACGTTGGTGGAGTGCTCAGCGTGGGCGAGTCAGCGTAGTGGATCTGGGCGTGGATATTCTCTCGCTGGAAACCATGCTCCAAGCCATGGTCTCCAGCGCGAGTAGGTGGAACGGGCCGTGTCCTTCTGCGAGCAAGTCATGCTTGTGATGGAGGCGTAAAGAGGGAGAGGGAGCGTACCCTCCCCGCTGAGTTCCGCATTCAGCGGCCAGGGCGCCGCAGACTCATTTACGCCCAGGACCATCGACTTCCCACTGGAATATTATACCTTCGGGTGTCACCAGAGACCCCGCAGCAATGGACATGGGAGCGGCCGCGCTCTCCCGGAGATAAAAAAAAAGTTGATAATAATATTATGTGAAAAATTGAGATATTAGTCTTTAAAATTTGCCATGATAAGTGCTTGCATAGCCTTATTTAATGATGTGCACGATCCATAAGGCCTGTACTTCACCGCAATGTGTCGGTAGAGCGTGCTTGTCAATATTTCAATTTCGAATAAACTGGTGTGCTAATAATAGTCTAAAGTCATTAAATATCGAGTGAATCCTATCACACCATGGTTATGGCCAGTTCAAAGAGAAAGGCTGCATGCAATTCCAATACCTTTAGATTTATATTGTGTGCTCCTTTGATTTCAATTGTTCAAAACAATACATATATAATTAAACATTTTCAAGTTTTCTACCGACTACTAAAGTACTACAAATGTGAATAAAATTACAACAGATACAGTTTGAAGTTGACGAAGAAGAACAGCATTTCGTGAAACAGCTAGAGCAAGCAAAAGAAAAATTTAAAGTGTTACAAGATCTGGAGAGGTCTACTGGCACAGGCCTTATAACGGCCAAAACAGGCAAACCAATACTAGACAAAGTAAGTCCACAAAAGTAGCGCCTGATAACAATGTTATATTTTATTTATTTCGAGTAACAAGACTCACGGGGCTAGTAACAATGCTTGCTAAGCCTATGTTAGTAAATCAAATTACGAAAATTACACATTTTTACAATTGTTTTCATTCATTAATGTTTACAGTGCCCTTTTCCAATGCAACAGTGTCGGAACGTTTTTGCTTGAAGTGAACAAACCGTCGAAAAATTACTCCTTTCGGCCACATCCATAAACAGGTGCATCTTACTTTGCGATACCAAGAATTTAAACGCATTATACTTAGTCACACTTCTAATCGATCATCGGGCATCTAATCGATACTTTTTCAAGTGTAACTTTCTCCTCTGTTTTAATGAATATAATTTGCTATGTCAGACTCCAAAGTATTCTTGCCCACATTCGTAAAAAACATAGGTATTTGGTGATCGGTTCTGAACCTCACATTTGTCTCCACAACAATAATCCCCGTTTTACCAACCAGACGATTTTTTGTATTTCGGGTTTTTTTTGTACAATAGTCCATTAGTTATTCATCTTTAACGCAGGTACGTCAAAGATGAATAACGAATGGACTGTGGAATAGAATATATTTCCGTGCTCCGATATGACTTGTCTCACTCGAATTAAGAACGCTTCTAGGGAATGATTAATTCCGATCAGCGATTCGGTAATTATCGCTGCAGTCACTATTAGGAATGCTTCTATAAATATGATAATGCATCTAAAATAAAATCTACGTTCTTAAAATTCTTATGCTAACAATAAAATTTGCAGACAGCAAATAAATCTTTGGAAACATTAATTAATAATACGTGTAATAGACCTAACTGATGTATAGGGTAGGTTAATTGGGTTTTTGGTGCATTAATGAGTTTTCTGTATAGGTATTTTCTTGAAGAATCTCTTATTAAATCTTTAAATGCGTACCGAATATAAATAATGACTTATAGTAAATCGATGATTTTCAACTCTGGCCAGTACCGTATAAAGGATTAAAAATAAGAAAGCTTTGCTTCAGGAAACACAGTAATGGCGGCCTCCGTCTACTAAGATCCCCTGCTTGGTGGATCTGTTGGTGGAGCCATTTAAAGGTTATGTCCTCATCGATCCCCTGAGAGAGCCATTAGAGACGAGAGTTATTACACGCGTATTATAGACGCGTTACGCACGAACATCGGGGCTTCATTTTCGTGCACCCTTTCTGAGTGCAGATAACGCATTATAGATAACAATTTATATATCATTGCATACAGTAATATAATAATATTTATGTTTTTTACAGGCTGTGTCGAGATTGATATCACTGCAGAGCCAAAAAAGTGACCAACTTTCAGCCCTCTTGCTAAGATATATAAGAGTTCGCAACGCTGTAGCAGAATTTGAAATCATTCTAAGAAAACTCGAAACTGTGGAACCAGACCTTTACGTATATCAGTACGAACAACTTATTTCGGATAGTCACAATTATAAAAATAAAATTGAAGGTAAATGTAAATGCTTAAGCATCGTAACCTAAAAATTTAAGGTTTTTCATCACAGAACAGTAGAACGAGTTCTGTACCGTCAGTATTTGGCACTATCTGGTTAGCATAGTAAGCAAAGTAAAGCTCAGTACTACCTGATAAAGTTTACCTATTGATATATATCGGTTTACTTCGTATTACATAAAATATAAACATAGCATCACGCCTTTTTCCCCGAAGGGGTAGGCAGAGGTGTGCAAACACACCCACATCTCGCCAGCTATGTGAGGTCCCATGTAATAGGGGGCGAGCCTATTACCATTTACCGGGCACAAGTTCCAGACTCTGGGATAATTATCTGGGTAAAATTCTAAAGAGAATTATACATTATCCACCAGACCCGGGAACCGAACCCGAGACCTCGAGTGTGGCAGTCCGTACATAGTACCATTGTGCCAAAGAGGTAGTCTTTACTTCGTATTACCAGTACATATTACCTACAATATTAATGACCACATAGAGACAGGTTGTAATATAGAGGTGCTACTACTTATTAAATTGATTACCATATTATTGATTTATTTATCGGTTTACTTCGTATTACCAATACATATTACCTACAATATTAATGACCACATAGAGACAGGTTGTAATATAGAGGTGCTACTACTTATTAAATTGATTACCATATTATTGATTTATTTATCGGTTTACTTCGTATTACCAATACATATTACCTACAATATTAATGACCACATAGAGACAGGTTGTAATATAGAGGTGCTACTACTTATTAAATTGATTACCCGATTATTGATTTATATATCGGTTTACTTCGTATTACCAGTACATATTACCTACAATATTAATGACCACATAGAGACAGGTTGTAATATAGAGGTGCTACTACTTATTAAATTGATTACCCGATTATTGATTTATATATCGGTTTACTTCGTATTACCAGTACATATTACCTACAATATTAATGACCACATAGAGACAGGTTGTAAAATAGAGGTGCTACTACTTATTAAATTGATTACCCGATTATTGATTTATATATCGGTTTACTTCGTATTACCAGTACATATTACCTAAAATATTAATGACCACATAGAGACAGGTTGTAATATAGAGGTGCTACTACTTATTAAATTGATTACCCGATTATTGATTTATATATCGGTTTACTTCGTATTACCAGTACATATTACCTACAGTATTAATGACCACATAGAGACAGGTTGTAATATAGAGATGCTACTACTTATTAAATTGATTACCATATTATTGATTTATATATCGGTTTACTTCGTATTACCAGTACATATTACCTAAAATATTAATGACCACATAGAGACAGGTTGTAATATAGAGGTGCTACTACTTATTAAATTGATTACCCGATTATTGATTTATATATCGGTTTACTTCGTATTACCAGTACATATTACCTACAGTATTAATGACCACATAGAGACAGGTTGTAATATAGAGGTGCTACTACTTATTAAATTGATTACCATATTATTGATTTATATATCGGTTTACTTCGTATTATAAGTACATATTACCTACAATATTAATGACCACATAGAGACAGGTTGTAATATAGAGGTGCTACTACTTATTAAATTGATTACCCGATTATTGATTTATATATCGGTTTACTTCGTATTACCAGTACATATTACCTACAATATTAATGACCACATAGAGACAAATTGTAATATAGAGGTGCTACTACTTATTAAATTGATTACCCGATTATTGATTTATATATCGGTTTACTTCGTATTACCAGTACATATTACCTACAATATTAATGACCACATAGAGACAGGTTGTAATATAGAGGTGCTACTTCTTATTAATTTGATTACCATATTATTGATTTATATATCGTTTTACTTCGTATTACCAGTACATATTACCTACAATATTAATGACCACATAGAGACAGGTTGTAATATAGAGGTGCTACTACTTATTAAATTGATTACCATATTATTGATTTATATATCGGTTTACTTCTTATTACCAGTACATATTACCTACAATATTAATGACCACATAGAGACAGGTTGTAATATAGAGGTGCTACTACTTATTAAATTGATTACCATATTATTGATTTACTTATCGGTTTACTTCTTATTACCAGTACATATTACCTACAATATTAATGACCACATAGAGACAGGTTGTAATATAGAGGTGCTACTACTTATTAAATTGATTACCCGATAAAACAAACTTAAAACCTACATGAAACTTTATTTTAAAAAAATTACTTGCCTAATGTTTAACTTCTTTTCTTATGACTGTTCAGAGTAATATTATATGTTTTATTAGATTGGTAATATTATAAGTCTTTAATTGACTAAGATTTCACTTTTATAAGTTAACCAAATCATTTTCAGAGCGTGATGACGAACTCAGAAAAAATCGCATAAAGATCACACGGCACAACGAAATCTTGGCACATATTAGAGAGAAAATGTGTCATACAGATGAACTCGCCGAAAGTGCCGAGTGTGAACTTGGTGAATGCGAAATTGAGTATACTGATTCGAGGGAATATCTTGCTGAACTGAAGGTATGTTAACGCGTACCCCAAGATGGTATAAAGAGGTACCCGCTCTCTTTTTCTGCTTTGATAGATAAATTAGACAGAGGACTTTAAAAAAACTATAATATCAGACATAACTTTCAAACATTTTGAAAATATTCACGAATAAAAACTACCTATTACGGTACGAAGTTCACTGGTTCAGCTAGTCATACACCATACATCATAACTATTTAATATACCCTTTCATAGAACCAATTATGGTAAGAATGCTGTAATGACACGACTTCTTCGCACTTATACCGAAACTTTTGAAAGTGTAGATATCTTCCATTCTTCTAAAGAATCCTATCGTAGACAGATAATCCATGTACTGTCTAGTAAATAGACTGTACTTATGTTTGTTTAATTATCAATTCTGTTCTTTTTTGTGTTAAACATCAGCATCATTGTTTTATTTTAATTTTTTTTTTGTATAGATACATAATATGTATTAGTACAAGGTATTGAGTCGCGTTTATATAAGAGCGATTCAATACCTTGTATTACCTAATTACCTAATTATTACCTAATTATGGTTTAGTTTAGTTTAGCTTATCATCTACTACCAGTTTTTCGAGTCCTTGCAAATGTCGTGGAACTCGTTAATTGGCTTAAGATACCAATTTCATGTATTTACTCTAATTGTAGTGTATCATTTGTAAATAAGCTGTTGAGTTTCCTAATAAAATAAATAATAAATAACCAAGCTCTCCCAACGCAGTCTACGTCGGGTTTCTAGTCTAACTGCGATGCGTCTTAACTTCGATATCTGTAAAGCAACTGACATCAGACCTCCACAACCCATGGGCGATATCGAAGTTTTTTAGTTAGATCAGTCGGATTTTGTATTAGGACTCCGAATGCAACCGATACCCGAGTGACGGCTTAAAGTGCTCTCCGAGGCACAGAGGAGTCTCAATTGTTTACCTCTTGCAATGTGTTAACCTAGTCAGTTAGCAGCCACGAGCCCATGTTGACTCATAGTTAGGACTATGGCAAAGAAAGAATATAACTATCAATAATTTATTCTAGACTAAACGTGATAGACTTCGTTGGTTGCTACAAGAAGAGAAGTATAAAGCAGGTTTACTAGCAAATAAACATTTACTACGTGACTTTGAAGATGCAAAAGAAAAGGTATTTTAATATACGTTATAATTTTTGAATCATATATTTTTTTAGCGATCAATAATCATCGCTACTTTTGTATTTGTTTACGAGGGACTAGAGAGGATTTGTTTTAGGTTTAATAGTCTACTTTTTTACACTCTTTTTAAACTCGTGCATACATTTATATTTTTCAAGTCTCAATTTTTGAAACTCACTGAAACTGTTAATTTTTAGGTGGTGTTTTTGCGAAAAAGAAAGGACATTTTAGAAACACAAATTACTGATTTGACCCAACAATTGAGGGAAAGGCGTAAAATCGTCAATGTTTAAAAATTTATAATAACTATTATTTTGTTCAAACAATAACCTGAATCGTATTTTTTTTATTTTTCTTTATATTGTGTATATTTTTCATGTACCCAAATTTTATTTTCTTATTAAAGCGCTGGACTGCCTATTAAACCATGTTTAATTTTCCTTTTTTAAATTCTGGTTTAATAACTGCTTACGAAGCATAAGCTATTTAAATTGTGTAATAACAGGTGTATACAATATTATTTTGCTTTTAAAAACTCCAGGACTACAATTATGCTTCTGACCTACCCTTTTGCTGATTTTATAATGGTCGGCGAATGGGCGTTTTCACATTGCACGATAATGACACACGATATCGTGGCGATATTGTGATGATAACGTCCCGATAATTTACACCAATGTCTTTCCCATCTCTATTAAGGTTATAAAGATAAACAACACATTCCATTAACAGTCTTATTTGCAAATAAAAACGACACAGTAATTAGAATGAAATTTATTCGAAAAAAGTAGATTATAACATTGTAAATTATATATCTTAAAATATTATTCTGATATAAACTTAAAGTATAAGGCACTGCAATTGTATTATTATTATGTTGTTTATTGACTAGCTACACTGGATAAATTTGTTTGAATATTATAATTTTTATCATGATCTATCTTTGTGACTTGAAAGTCTGACTGACTCCTGTTGTTCGACTGTTTCGGCAATGAGAGGGCCATGTTTCCAACCTTCAGGATATCCATATTGTCGGACGTCGTCCCACCATTGTTGCTTACCATCCGCCCAAATGCAGTAAATTACATTTGTGCCAACTAGCACAGCGAAGCAGACCCAAAATGCAACTCGCCATTGCGCCAACGTTGACTGTAAGAGAACGTTCTAATGAAATCAAAGTGAATTATAGCTAATCTTGCAACTGGAAATATCAAATCTGTCAGAAATACAAAAGTGTTTTTTTTTCAAAATTGAAGTTTTGGATACTGTCATAGATGTTCTGTGGCATATACCATGTACTTGGTTCAGATTGTTCAAACTTAAAGAATACGATACTTACATCTGGCGTCAATGATCCTATAAGATATGGAGTGATGATGCCAGAAAACGTTGATGTAGTGTTTACTAGAGACGTCAGTGAGCCTGCATAGTTTGGAGACAAATCTAATGCATTCACCTGTAAAATTAAAAAAAAACATTATTCAGCTAACAAACTATGGATTGTATACCAACCTTTCAAGTAATAAGTCAAAATGGTAACTACTAATGGTAAGATAGATGAGATATATTTAATTTTAAACCATTTAAAGCTCGTTCCATTTAATGTTACCCCTGAGGCTTAGTACTTATATTTGAAAGAGATACTACCATCATTACAGGGCAACATCAATCTTTTAGCAAATCCCACCAAGCGTATTACTGAATCACTACTCTAGCAAGGAATATGACGGTAATTTGGAAAATATTTTCCGAACATTACTAAAGATAATAACAACTGGCTTTATAGATGATTAAATACACCCACTTTCAAATTAAGCACTTTTTGTTGGATTATTTTAAGATATTTCTCACTACTATTTTAACAATTAACAATGGGAGGAGAAAGTCACGAGTAACAAGAGGCAAAAGATTAAAACTATAAAATCATGTCCTGTGGTCATTGTTTTTTCTTAATCCGCGGCCCCATTGCCGAGCGCCTCCGGTAAGCACTGAGAGAATTCCCAGTGGGGTTCTGTGGTCATTGGATCAGGTCATGTCTCATAGTTTTGCTTTTAACTTTTGGCTACATTCTCGCTACAATTTTATTTTTATATAGGTATGTACGATTGCATTGGGAAAATTTTAGCCAAAAATCACAAAAAGTTTTTATAATGAAAGTTCTTAATGCTCAGGCTACTATGAGAGGAACAGGAAAATTATAAACAACAAAAGTCTAATTATTTACAGTTAAATTAGTAAACTGATACAAATTTATTTTATTTATACCTTCATGCCACTATAGAATCCTCCCATGAGCGCCATAGAAAGTACGAAGTAAACCATTGCAGCTGTCCGATCACAGCCAGCGTACGAGGCTAAGATGATGCATATAGCGGGACCAGTAGCAGCTGTTAATAAATAAAATATATTCATAAACAAAACAAGTTAAAGATAACTTTGTATTTTATGCAACACCCTATTCAGAAGGTAGAAATGAGTTCAGAAACTTTGCATATTAGCGTCTTAGATAGACAAGAATGAAAATAAAACCCGTTTTGTTGTCTACTAATTTTTATAATCGCCCATACTCCTTTTAACCAACTTCAAAAAAGAAGGAGGTTCTTAATTCTATTGTATTTTGTTGTTTTTTTAATGTTTGCTGTTTGTTTTTTTAACTTTTGACGGCGCAAACCGATTTTCCTATGTGGTCCCATTTCAATTTAGTACCATTCCGACAATCATTTGGCACATTTTGGTTACTTGAAGTCGGTATTTGTGCCAAAATTATTGTATTGTTTGCCAAAATTGTTGGATATTGTTGGACATTCTCACACAACGTCATCTAGCCCAAAATAAGCTACGAGTATAAGCTTGTGCTATGGGATCTAGACAACTGATAAACATACTTATATACTTCTAAATACATACATATTATACATCGAAAACACCCAAACTCCAAAACAAATATTTGTGGGTCACACAAATATTGGATTCGACCTGGGAATCGAACCCGAGACTCCGGAGTCGAAAGCCGATGCACTACCGACCACGCCTCCGAAGCTGTCAATTAATCAAAAGGCAATTATTGTGTTTGTGACTAGTGTAAGAATATTTTTGCCAAATTGTTGTATTGTGTTGTAGTCCCGTTTTCTACTGTTCCTAGTTAAGCTAGATTTATCACTGTTAACACATACCGATAGTAGTGTGAATAATTCTTCCAGTTTTAATAGTGTGCCAGCCTTTCTTGATGCACAAATCACACACGAGACCAAATACAAAGGATGAGATCCACATGGCAATGTACGGTATTGCAGTAAGCGTACCAGTAGTTGCAATATCGTACTTTAGTACGTCGTTAGAGTACTTTGGTAGATCTGTCACCATAGTATAGTAGCCCCAGTCGTGGCCAACCTGGTGACAATAAATATTACCTTATTAAACTTTAAACAATCAATGTATTGCAGACAAAATCACCTCTGTATCCCCGAAGGAGTAGACGGCCAGTCATTGTTTCACGCCAAATTCTCACACGTCATCTAGCCCAAACTAATCTATAAGCTTGTGCTATGGGATCTAGACAACTGATAAACATACTTATATATTTCTAAATACATACATAATATACATAGGTAGAAAACACCCAAACTCCAAAACAAAAATTTGTGGATCACATAAATATCTGATTCAACCCGGGAATCGAACCCGAGACTCCGGGAGTCGAATGCTGATGCACTACCGACCACGCCACCGAAGCAGTTGACTGAATAGGAAGATGACTGGATAGGCTGGATAAACCTAACTTATATTTAGAGAAATGTAGTTGGTTTTTAGTGTTTTATTAGACAATTAGTGATATCCTAAACAAAACTATGTACATTTAGTTGAACAAGATAAAATTAAATTTAAAATTTAAAACCCCCGAGTCACAAAAAAAATTATGTACATAGGGCACACAATAATAAAAAAAACAATTGGCGGGAAATCATTTGTCAATTGTTTTTTATCGCACATCAAAGTTCTACGTATGCAACTAATATGGAATTAAGTCGAAAAGATTTTAGAGCGATGATTTTTTATGATTTTAATAGTTCTCTCTCTCCGCAAGACGGTGCCGCTCGTCTTCAAAATGCTTTTGGGAGAGAAGCACCTTGTTTGAGCACCGTGAGGCGATGGTTTACTGAATTTGAGAGAGGTCGAGTTTCTTTACATGACGAATTTCGTGTAGGGCGGCCCTCAACTGCCGTCAACGAAAATAATTTGGTTACTACTACTTACTACTGTTAAACGGTTAATTGAAGAAAACCTGCGGATTACCTATGAGACAATTCGAGGACTATTGGGGATTGGTATGAGTCAAATCCAGAAAATTTTACACGAAGAATTGCAAGTTCGGAAATTTGTTGTCGTTGGATCTCTCATGAACTGACAGCGGAGCAGAAGTTGGCTCGCGTGGAATGTGCTCACAGATGCTACTGAAGTACGACCACGGACATTCTAATGCTGTTTATGACATTGTCACAGGAGACGAAACGTGGATTTATTGTTTTGAACCCAAAAAAAAAAACAGCAATCTTGTGAATGGGTGTTTGAAAATGAGAACAAGCCAACAAAAGTGAGGCAAGCAAGAAACGTTGGTAAAAAAATGATCTCATTTTTTTTCTCAGCTACAGGTCCCATCTGTACAATTCCACTTGAATATCAAAATAGTGTTAATTCCGAGTCCGAGTGATATTCTACCATTTGTTTACCCAGGGTGTTAGAAAAAGTTCGCAAAAGCCGCGTTCTCCTACATCATGAAAAAGCTTCTTCACACACGGCCAACAAAATAAAGTCATTTTTAGCTTTCGAAAAAGTACAACTCGTCACCCATCTTGCGCATAGCCCCGACCTATCACCCTGTGATTTCTGTATTTTCCCCAAAATCAAAGATTTGATGAGAGGTTTAACTTTTACCAACTCCGAAGAGGCAATGATAGCGTTCAATCAGCACGAAGAAAACATGCCTTCAGATCTGTGGTCCTCCTGTTTTAAAAAATGGTTCGATCGCATGAAAAATTGTTTAAAATGTAAAGGAGAGTATTTTGAAAAGCAATAAACATAATATTTTGGTTTTAACATGTTGTTTATTTTTAAGTTACGCAAAACTTATAGTGTGGTTTACGTATAAGTTATGACTTTTCATTTGATACCCAACACGGATATATTTGAACACATTAAATTTTTCAACACCACTTTCACCCCATATCTTTTTAACTTAACCGATTACTTAACCGGCTTAACCGATTTTTATAAAACATAGCTAAGAACACTCTTCCTTAACCCATCTTTCAAACAAAAGAGACAGAATCAAAATCAGTTCATCCGTTTGGGAGCTACGATGCCACAGACAGACTTACAAACACACACACACACACACCCACACACACGTCAAACTTATAACACCCCGTTCGGGTTTCCGTCGGGGGTTAAAAAGAGCAATACCCAACAATCCAAGAGTAAAATTATACAAATTTAAGTAGTTTTCACCAGGCGGTCAAGGGGAACGTGACTCTGTTAAACAGACCACTTAGAACCTTGGCCGTCAGAACCGCACGATCTCCGGAGAGGCTGCATGTCTCCTAGCCGGGACCCCTCCATGGGACCTGGAAGCGAGAGCCCTTGCGTAATTGTTCCAATGGCGCAAGGAGGCGCTGGAGCGGGACCACAAGCCTGCGTCTCGAGAAATCGAGGACCAGCGGTCCCAACTCCGCCAGGATCTCATGGAGTCATGGAGGGTGTGACTTGAGCAACCCAAGGGGGGTGCCATCTTCATCGCGGCGGTGAGACCGATCATGGACGATTGGCTGCAGAGGCAGCATGGTGACCTCACGTACCGTGCGACGCAGATCGTTGCCGGGCATGGATGCTTCGGTAGCTATCTGTTTCGCATGCATCGTGAGGTCACACCCCGGTGTCAACACTGCGAGGTTTCCGACGACGACACCGCACTCCACACGTAGGTGGAGTGCTCAGCGTGGGCGAGTCAGCGCCGGGACCTCGTAGTGGGTCTGGGCGTGGATACCCTCTCGCTGGGGACCATGCTTCAAGCCATGGTATCCAGCGGGAGTAGGTGGAACGCGGCCGTGTCCTTCTGCGAGCAAGTCATGCTCGCGAAGGAGGCGGCCGGGAGGGAGAGGGAGCGTACCCTCCCCGCCGAGTTCCGTAGTCGGCGGCCAGGCCGCCCCAGACTACGCGACTACGCCCAAGACTATCGTCCTCCATGATCGGGGCCTGAGGACGGCGGGATCGCCCCCCACCGTCCTTACAGAAGCAGGCTAGAAGGGTTGCGTGCTGCGGGGCCTCTGCCCCATAGCACGCAACCAGATTCACTCACTGACGCGGGATAAAACCCGACCCCATTGACGCGGGATTCTCGTCCCGACCAAACACCCGCAGAGACCACAGAGGAGGTCAAAGTCCGCCGGGCGCCACTGGACATACCCTCTGCTAGTAACCAGAGACGCCCGGCAACGGACGTTAGAGCGGCCGCGGAATTAAAAAAAAAAAAAAAAAAGTAGTTTTCACCAAATAAGGGTATCCTTAAAATATACGTTTATAAACATTCAACTGTTTACGTACATAATGCGAGTCCCAGTATATCTAGTAATATTTGCCTTTCAAGAACCTCGAGGCATTCTCAATATCCAAGTAAGAGTCTGTATAAGGAAAGCATTTGGGATTACATTGACAGTTAGATAGCTTATACGTAGTCAAAGGAGAAATTCTAGAATTTCCGTCGCCAGTTTGATTGAATACTTTTTTAAAATAAATGTTAGTACTTTGGGTTTAACTATTTCTAAACTTTATAATTATTTGCATAATATTTACTTAGTGAAAACTAAAGCCGTCTATAGCAACTGAATGACGGTCCAATCAGCTTACTGCTTTGTTCTTTCCACCGACTTCCAAAAAAGGAGGAGGTTCTGAATTAGACAATTTTGTTTTTTAATTTTTTATTATTTGTTTACGAGTTTCCCTTATTACGTCGCGCCTATTATAATTATAATAGCACGTTGATTAATCCAACAATGGTCTATACGGTTTAACAAACTCTCAGTTCAAGCCATGGAAATTAATATGTTCATTATTAGGTACATCTTGTGGTTATTTGATTGTCTGCTTTTGTAAGTTCATATTTCTGATGGCTTTTAGCCTAGCACAAACTTACATAACCAGAGTTTTTTACAGCTACTTTAAATAGGTAATTGTGAAACTGTAGGTTCTTTGTTCTATATCCGAAAAACGCTAAGTTAGTAACAACAGAAATAGGGTGCAGGATAAGAAAATATGGGTGGCGCTCACACCGTGTGTTATACACAACATTAGTACTCGGAAAAGCAGTTAAATGAGAATTATATTTTTATGAGTTTGTGCATAAAAACAAAGATTTTATTAATCCGTTGAATATTAAAAGACAACCTCAGTCTTTTTAACTTATTCGTTGTTACCTTGTACGTCAGTCACGAATATAGTCAGCAATTAAGGACCAACAGCTGAGCTAACATCAAAACCAACAGATCAATAAGTATTTGTAAACAACGTTTACGTACGACCGTTGTTAGATGTTTCTGTTTTACTACCTACTCAAGGGCGACATCATTATCAAGACATTAATAATTATTACGTAATAATCCTGGACATTATTCTACTATTCAACATTTTATTAAGACGTTAACAAGTCTGTATTAGCGTGCCACGCAGTTGATTGAAAACTATAATGATACAACCATTTATTATTGGAGAAATCTAAAGCCTAGTTATTCGACTCCAGCACTTATGCATTGGTTTTTATTGAGACACAGCACTGTAAAATACGAATATTTTAAGTGTGATTTCAAGTCTGAGCGACTTTTACTAGGTATGTATAAATATCGCGCACAGCGCGGGTCTTTATAAAGTAGTTTCTCAAACTACATTATAGTCATATTAAAAAATGAATGAAGCTACTTTGAATCTAAACTACAGAGAATCCAAAAATTGCACAACTGCTGCGAAGAAAGAAAATTAGAACCGTGTTACAGTAACATAGGGCGAAAACTTCCCGCACTTTAAATCAAGTTATTGACCAATTATAATATAGTTTTATTCTCGCGGCCATTAAGCCACAATTATTCGTTAATATGAGAGTGTATCATTATTTTAATCTTGAAAATATTTTTTTTATTGCACTTCAGAAACCCTCTAAAGTTAACGAATAGGCAGAATCTAATGTTATTCTAGACTTTATGCCTAGCACTAAAACCAATTCATTCAAAACCATACATTATAAGAATGATTCCCGAACTTATTCGTATCTCTTGTTTTTTTTTACCTTATGTTCTGTTTTGTGACTACCTCGGTGGCAGAATGGTACTATGTACGGACTGCCACACTCGAGGTTTCGGGTTCGATTCCCGGGTCTGGTGGATAATGTATAATTCTCTTTAGAATTTTACCCAGATAATTATCCCAGAGTCTGGAACTTGTACCCGATAAATGGCAATAGGCTCGCCCCCTATTACATGGGACCTAACATAGCTGGCGAGATGTGGGTGTGTTTGCACACCTCTGCCTACTTACCCCTTCAGGGAAAAAGGCGTGAGGCTATGTTATGTTAATTATTATGTTATAGGTTATGTACTGTTTTTGTTTTATATTTTATTTTTTGCTTTTTTTATTTTGTGTCACTTACACTTGTTACCTATCTGTGTAGGCTTGTCGAAAGCAACTTGATTACAGCATTTTTGTATCAGGTAGGTACATAGAGTTCTATCAGTCTGTACCTACTCAGCCTTCCCCGAAAAAAGAAAATAAATAAATAAATAATAGTACAACTTACCGCAGCGAAAACTAAAGCCCATACAGGGGCAGACCTCAGTAATGCCTTCCAAGGCACAGGATCCTTTTTCGATTGTGCATCAGCTGTGGTTACATTTTTATTCAAGTAAGCAAGCTCCTTCTTCGAAATGTAGGGGTGTGAGTTTGGAGTACTGTAGCAGGTGAGACTCTAAAATTATTTGTTAGAATTGAAAACAGGTTATACATAAAACATAACCCTTCCTTGGCAGTCTGATAACAATATGTTACTAAGCTATTAGTGATGGCGGGGAAGTTATTTGTTTTCTAGGAACGCGGCAACTAGGAATTTAACTGATTTAAGAAACTACAACAATGCTATTTTATTAATTTAGTAGATAGCATTGACGTGTGGTATTTGTGTCTAATACTTAATCAACATAGTATATGTTGATTTATTATGTTAAAGAGTTTTTGAAATCAATCCAGTGACTTGAGCCTATTGACTACAAAAAGGTACATAAGTACATAATTTTTTTATTTTGTCTTTGTAATTAGGTATAATATTCATTTTTTCATTCATATTATAAACCTAACCTAATACCAATATTATTATTAGATAAGTAATTTAACTTCAAGTTACCCGCAGATCCACCGTAATGTAAAAGTTTGCACATTTCCGTGTCCCACAAAATTCAAATTGGATGATAAACATTGTTGTGGCAACAATTAATCAAGTTAATTTCAACTTGTACAAATTAATAAATTACATACAACTATAAGTACATCTGTTTCTCCGAATGGGGTGGGTGGAAGCATATTATTCGCCCACTTATCGTCATAGTAACTTTGTATTCACTGAAAAGAAACTTTACAGTGCCCCGTTACGGCAATAGGCTTGCCCCCTATTACGTGGGACCAAAAATAGCTGATGAGAGTGGGTGTGTAATGCACCTCTGCCTACCCCTTCGGGGATATCGGCCTGAATTTATTTTGACCTAGTTTTATCATGATTTCTGGTCAAGCAATATACGTAAACAGTTTTGTTAGGACTGTCTTCGTATTTTGCGTAATAGCCTAGTAAACGAATAACTTGTGGATGGAAAAGTCGAAAGCAGAAACTTTGACTTAGGAACTTTGTTTGGACTAGTTAGGAGATAAACATACTAAAAGTCCTGACCCCTCCGAGGTGAGCCCGAGGGGGAGGAGGCACAAAGAAGGTCCCGTTTTTTGGTTTCTTGCTTACTTCTCGAAAACGGTGCTTTGTACGAAATCGTGTTGTACGACATAATAAAAGCTAAATAAATTCTCTACAACTTTGTCTTTTGCACTTTGTATCTATCTCTAATCATTGCCTAGCTATGAGCTTTTAAAGGTGGTCGATTTTCATAGCGCGTCAATAATAGATTTGGTTGCAGTGGAAGCCTTATACCACGATGAATGTAGCAAATAATTTTTCAGGCCGTTGTACAAAACCCAAATGGACTCAGACCGCTCAGACGTCACTGAAGATTACCTTATGAGCTTTCATTGACTATACTATAAGTATTTTTGAAGTTCAAGCTGCTAAAGTTGCCTGGAAGACATTTATTCAATACATTATTCTTAAGGCATGTGTGACTTAACTGTCTCTTTTTGTAAACAATAAAGAGTATTTATCTTATCTTATCTTAAGTCCTTGCAAAAGTTCATATTATTATGATTTTTTTACAAATTATTTAGTTTCGAGTTTGCTTTTAAACGACAACATTATTTATTGTATACCAATATAAATATAAACATGTAGTACATACCCATAAAACAAACCAGAAAAGGCCAAAACCACCAAAGAAATAGAAAACATAGGCCCAATCTCTTCCATCTGCAAGTAGTATTCCAGACATGTAAGACCCGAAGATGTTTCCAATTTGTGCACCACCGAACACAAGGGCTCCTTGAAATGATCGCTCATTGGGTGGCACCCATCTTGCCAACATTATCATAAGCGCTGGCATTGTAGGTCCCTGTTAGAGACATAAAAATAAATTTCAAAAATCATATCAAACTGTCAACATAATCTTAAACTATCAACTTTTGTAAAATGTTAATCGCAGTACAACCAAATATCTTTCGATTTATAGATCCAAATTTTAATATAATTAGGAGTATCTAAAGATATTGCTGAAAAAAAATGAATCTTGTAAAATTGTGTTACAATTTAAAAATTTAAATATAAGAAAATATAAAGTAGGTACAATATGTTTTCAGTTCAAACTGTTCTATTTGAAACCATTTTGTAGCAAATCGACGATATAACTGTCTTCCATTTCTAAGCTGATCTGCTAAATATTGGTATGTGGCAGATACCCATAGAACAATTAGTAACGTACACACTGGTTATATGTGCATTAGTGCACTCACAGAATAATACTATTTCCTTAATTAATTATCCATATATAATTATGCAGATTAACGTTCTTTGAGAACATAAATTGTGTATAACAAACATAGTCATGTTATGCATTATCGGAACGTAAAATGAATTGTTAACTGTAAATAGGTACTTTGTGAAGTAAATAGCTATATAATTATGTATATACTCGTAACAAAGTGCTGTAATAGTACTCAATATGAGTGACTCGAGTGGACAAATACTTGCTTTATCTACAGTTACACGAACCGAGGCGGGTTGTAATTCAATCAATCACATAATATTATGTTTTTCATGATATTGCGAATTGCGTTATTTGATATACATATGTGACTAACTATTATCAACTATGTATTCTGTAACTAATGTATAGTTTTTCGGTATTTTTAAAAAAAAATTAACAACTATTATAATAAAATTAATCAACAATTAAGGTATTAGGTATTCTAATCATAAGTTATGATGCTTAATAAATTGCAAAAAAAAAACACAAAAAATTGTATTTTTATAGAGGTAGATTAATTTTTGATGGTGTATTGACTCATCATTCACCGAGCCTTTTCCCAACTCAGTTGGGGTCGGCTTTCCAGTCTAACTGCGATTCGGCTGAACTTCGATATTTTCCGTGAAGCGACTGCCATCTGACGGAAAATATCGAAGTTCACACGAATCGCAGTTAGACTGGAAAGCCGAAACGGTGTATCGACTAACAATGTTTAATATTGCATATACTCGTAAATGCATATTGAATGACGATTGATGTAAATTTATTTTACCTACAGTTAATAGGGGTTTTTACACTACATGTAATAAATTTTTAGATACCACACTGATATTAGAAAAATAAATTAATAAAATGTCAAACCTCTCCCATTCCTTGCAAGATTCGAAGTATAAAAAGCCACGTTGCTCCACCAGTCCGGATGACCACAGGAGTCAAGAATGTGAATAAAGCGGTACTCAGCAGCCCAACACCAAGGGTCCATTTACCTCCAAACTTCTCTGCCAAATAGCCTCCGGGTACTTGTGTGGCCGCATATCCATAGTAAAAGCCACTCAATATAAGCCCTTGTGTTTTTTCGTCCCAATCAAACGTTGCATACTGAAAGAATAAAGCAACACTATTTTAATCTAAATCATAACATATCTATACAAGCGGTCCCGCCGAACTTTGTACCACTACAAATTGAAAATAAAAACCTTCAAACCTTCCCTGAACCTTTCCGAATATTCAAGACCATGATTAGCCCCAGATATAATGTAAGTCTAAATAATAATATTGTTTTGTGTATCAAAGAGTCTCCTACCCGTCTGTTAAGTCAACAGGGTCATCAAAATTAGTATGGTTTGGTGGTCATTTAATTTTGATTGTCGGCACTTGGTGAAACTTATAGCAATACATGCTAACAAAAAACACTTGTACACCGTTTCACTTTTGTTGAGTTCAACAATGGCTTGAAGATAATATATGTTGGATTGTGTAGTAAAATACTTGTTTAATAAATATGTAAAGTGGACAACAACCTTTGATAATACTATAAAACGAAACCCGTCAGGTTAAATCCTGTAAATTAAATAACAGTGAAACGTTTTACAAGTGTGTTTTTGTTAGCATGGTCATTTAGTTCTCTCACAAATACTTCTGTTTTAAAACTATAATGCCTTTAAAAATATAAATAGAAGTAACCATCTCTATCAATAAACCTGGTAATATATGCTTCCATAGAGTTTTTATCTCAAAAATGAGGAAAATAGGAACTGGTGATACCTAGGTATATTATTATGAAAAATTTTCAACAAAACAGAAAAAGGGCCAACTACCTACGTAACGTACACCACATGTTTTTTATAACAATATTCCCAGACCTTAAAAAATATTTGCTTTCGCTTCCCTAATATTATGCGGTTTTTAAACCCACTGATATTACTTATAATCTCGAATCGGTGTTTGGTAGAGTGAATATACCTTAAGTTACCTTCTCTTTTACGCCAACTACTTGAGTGGGGATGTAGGCTACTAAGTAACTTATAAAATTAATATTTCAAGTTGAACAAGAATAATGGAAATGAGATCTATATATTAACATATTTTTGAATTGTAAATAAACATGCGTAAACGCCAACATGCTGACTCGATACCATTTATATTCCTAACGCAGACTACTCATGCTTATAAAATGCAAATTTTCTATTAATAAAGCAGTGGTATTAAAGGACATTAAAATGAGGTCGCTTATGACATCATGGCGTCTGTCTTTATTATGTTAGTTGTATAAATCACACAAATGAAATATTTGCTGGATCGCCACATGTTATCTGTTCCGGCTATAAGTAATTTCAATTACATTTTTTTATAATAATTGTTAAGCAAACTCAAAGAATCAGGGAATCAATTTCGTTTATCCAGTTAAGGCACATAAAGAGCACATATGAATGTCAAAATTTTACAATTTTATGTCAAGCAATATTATAAAAATACTAAATTAAGTACATTGGCCGTAAAAACGACGGATGAAAGACAATTGCATGTAGCGGAAATGCGAATGTTAAGATGGATGTGTGGTGTGACAAGAATGGATAGGGTAAGGAACGAGTATATTAGAGGAAGTTTGAAAGTTGCACCAGTGAATGAAAAATTGAGAAGCGAGCGGCTGTCATGGTATGGACATGTTATGAGAAGAGAGGAACGCAATGTCGTTAGAAAGGTGCAAAGTATGACTGTAGAGGGTTTAAGGAGTAGAGGTAGGCCAAAGAAAAGATGGATGGAATGTGTGAAAGAGGATATGACAAGGAGAGGAGTGACTGAAGAGATGACGCCTGACAGATGTGTGGAGGAGAAAGACTTGTTGCGCCATCCCAAATAATTGGGATAAGGGCAGGTAGATGATGACTAAATTAAGTACATAAATAACCATTTGAAAATGATTCTTTCGCTGGTTCGGTATGTTGGTTCTCCTGAGAAGATACCAGCAAGAAACTCAGGTAGATTATCCATTTTCTTTTTCAAAAGAAGGAGGTCTTGAAATCGTCGGAATATTCCTTATTGTTCGCCGATCACTCAAAAAAGTCTGTACCGATTTGGAAAAATAATAACAGTGCATTCGTTAATGCCTGATGCAGTCCATAGAATTTTTCGTTATGGACTTATGTAGCCTGTAAAGCACGTGATAGGGGTTAAGACTTAAGTATAGGTTCATAAATTGACAGGTGGTCTAATTTTTGAAACGATTCAGTGCGCAAAATCTGCCAAATGAATTAAATATTGTGTGATTAAATAACATAATATTATTTTGGTTAATAAAGTCGTTACCACAGAATGGGATGTCTGTAATATAATATAGCCTAAGAGCTCATGATACATTTAAGAAATGCTATTACCCTAGAGACTGTTTTTACATGAAATTCCTAATAGATGTGGCGTAGATTAACATCTTTATGACACAGCGTCTATGTACATACATTAAAGTACCCAATAGGAATTAAAGTTTAGACAAACACAATAATTAACTGTTCCATTTTTAATGATCCCGATGGACGCCCAGTGGCAGACGTTGAAATTGTTTTAATAATATGTATGAGTGGAAACTCATTCTCGAAATATGATATTAACAATGACCTTAATGATTATTCCCTTGACACAGGGTGACTATTAAACTGAACTCATTAACTACCATAAACAATTAGAATAATTGCGCAAACGGAAGCTGAAAACTATTCTAACGAAGACTGACTTTATCTATGTTAACCTCATGGACTAATTTCCCATGGGACCTTGTAAATAATACTTACATAATTGCCCGAGCGGTTTTATTTGCCTGTTCCTGTTTTTGACAATAATCCCTTCCTGTGATTAATATGTATATCCTGTAACCTGCTCAGGCACTCAAAAAGCCCGCGAACCCGATACTTTTGGATTTGTTGTTTGGATTCGCTTAACTGGCAAACTGTTTAATTACAGATCATGTGCCACACCGACAATAATGCATAGAATAAGTAAGAAACCTATTTCTTCTACACGTGTCCTTAAAGTTTCGAGTTCAATCCACAATCTCTTTCATTAAGCAAGCCAATTTAAACCTAATTCATCGGAATATAAGATATTTTTAGGAAATTCGTACTACGACAGTACATTGTGCTCTATAAAACCACAAACCAAAACCACAAAGTTGAATACCTATATACCGCTTCGAACATGAACATGGCTAATAAGCCATGTTCATGTTCGAAGTAAGTGTAAGTGCATAATAATACACATTCATTTAAATCTGTTTAGTGGTTTTCCTGTGAAAAAGTAACACAAATACAAACTTTACTGTTTATAATTAGTAGGATAAGACAAGTAATATTGTAATCTTTGAGTAAAACAGATTAACTTACCGGTTTTAAAGCAACTGATGTGGTGAGGTTGTTGATCATGTCGTTACTAGGACAGGCATTAGGGTCGAAGTGGCCTGCAGATTTAGTTCGGTTGACCATTTGTGTGATTGCAAGATTAAGACACACTCGCATCGTGTAAGCATTACAAACTCCAAGAAGACCCATTACACCGAGGATGTAACGTTGAGGTATAACACAACCTGTAAAAAACATAAAATACCGAATAATAGGACACATTTTACACACCGCCATCTAGCTCAACGTAAGTTAAAGTAAGGTTGGGTTATAGAATCTAGATAACTGATAAACATTATTATAGAACTACTTCTAATTGACTGAGCGAGCAAAGCGTGCTTTATTTCGAGATTAGACAATTTTGCTTTCGCCCTTCACTGGTCTGTCTCTCACATTTTTATCCAATTTCCACGAAACTTGGCACAAGTGTTCCTTGATTTTAAACAGGTTCTTTAGTTGTTTGAGCTTTTTTGATTAGGTGAGAAAAGGGGGGGTAAAATATCCATATAATTTTCGCGAGTTCTACTATTCAACCATACGGGCGAGAACTAGTAAAATTTATTAATTCTTAATATAAATATAAACAAGTAGGTATAAGTACCGTCGAATTAGGGTGTTTTCACATTGCACGATAACGACACACGATATCGTCCACGATACCTTAAAGTTACTGCTGCTACTTAAAATATTGTGTGCTTCAAGCTGTAATCCTCATATTTGAAATCTCAATGAAAACGAATTTTGACAACCCTAAAAAATAGTCATGAAATAGTCATAAATAGTCGTTCATGTAAAAAAAATAGTCGTACTATAGTTTCGGCGTTACAGCTATAAGTTAGTGAGGATTATGGCTTGAACGTCAAGCTGTAATCCTCATTTCTGGTGCAAGTAAACGGTAAAGCCTATCGAATTGGTTTAGGTTCCAAAAAATAGTCATGAAATATCGTCGCGATATCGTCACGATATCATGCAATGTGAAAACGCCTTTTCGTCGTCGTCGAATAGAGTCCTGCGAGTCGTAGTATTTACATAGGTACATCGTAAAATTCCTGGTTTTTTTATCTGCTATCTTAGAAATTAATAAAGTAAGTAATACTGGTAATACTTACTATGTATAATTTGCATGATGAGCTTCCTATATGATCGTAATCAATGTAAATACCTATAACTTACTTAGCATCTACGTATACACTCATACACATATCACGCCTATATCACCGAAGGGGTAGGCCGAGGTGCATTACACACCCACAATTTGCCAGTATTTTTTGTCCCACGTAATAGGGGTAAGCCTATTGCCGTCACCGGGCACACATATAATGGGTTATATCCAAAATGGCTATGAAATGTTGATGAAAAGCAACAAAATCTTACGTGCCAGCAACTATGGCACAGTCAAATAAAGTCCTGGGCGTCTCGGAGCATCTACTTATACCTACTATATTCTATAGGTACTTCATTTAGAGCAAAATAAAGAATTTATTTAATTTTTATTTTAGACTATCAAATTCCCGACGAGGATAGCACCAGCGAAGACGACGTACCCGAAGTCAGGGTGGGGGAGCTACGTGCGGCAGTACTCCGGCTTGAACGCCGGAAAATCACTGCCCCCGGACCCGACGGAATTCCTGGCCGTGCATGGGTCCTGGCCCTCGAAGAACTCGGACCTCGACTGATGGGGCTCTTTAGCGCATGCCTCGAAAGGGGCAAGTTTCCCAAGGTGTGGAGGACGGGGAAACTGGTCCTGATCCGTAAGGTGGGGCGACCGGTGGACTCACCGTCCGGATACCGGCCGATCGTGTTGCTCGACGAGGTGTGTAAGCTCTTTGAGCGAATTATCGCGGAACGCCTCGTCGAGCATCTCTGGACGGTGGGGCCAGACCTGGCGGACAACCAGTACGGTTTCCGTCGGGGACGCTCCACCGTGATCACGATCATGTGCGTGAAGAGCCTGACGGAGGAAGCAGTCTCGCAGGGCAAGGTGGTGGTGGCGGTGTCTCTTGACATCACCAACGCGTTCAACACCTTGCCATGGAGCTGCGTTAGGGAGGCGCTCGTGTATCACGAAACGCCTCTCTACCTCCGTCGTATTGTCGGGCCCTATCTCTCGGAGAGGGCCATAGCTTTCCCCAGCTGGCTCGGGCCAGCTCGGCGAGATGTGTCGTGCGGTGTTCCGCAGGGGTCGGTCCTGGGGCCGCTTCTGTGGAACATCGGCTACGACTGGGTGCTGCGGGGTGCGTTGCCTGAGGGCGTCGGCGTAACGTGCTACGCCGACGATACCCTCTCCACGGCGCGGGGTGCAACGTATCAGGAGGCAGCACTCAAGGTCACGACGGGTGTTGCTCAAGTCGTGGGTCGAATACGGCAGCTGGGACTGGAGGTGGCCTTGCACAAGTCCGAGGTTCTGTGTTTTCACAGACCTCGGAACGGTCCACCTGAAGGTTCCAGCATAAATGTGGGAGGCGTTAGCATCGGCATCAAGCCCTCGATGAAGTATCTACGGATCGTACTTGATAGCCGATGGAACTTCGGACCACATTTCCGAAGTTTGGTCCCTAAGGTGACACAGTGACACAACCTAAAGGGACCCAACGCTTCCTGCAGGAGACTGTACCTGGGGACCGTGCGGAGTATGGCCCTATACGGGGCTCCCGTATGGGCGGCGCGGTTGACGGCCAACAGCTCAACGCTCCTTAACAGACCGTTGAGGACGTTGGCCGTCAAAATAATAAGGGGCTACCGCACTATCTCCGGAGAGGCTGCATGTCTCCTAGCCGGGACCCCTCCATGGGACCTGGAAGCGAGAGCCCTTGCGTCATTGTTCCAATGGCGCAAGGAGGCGCTGGAGCGGGACCACAACCCTGCGTCTCGAGAAATCGATGACCAGCGGTCCCAACTCCGCCAGGATCTCATGGAGTCATGGAGGGTGCGACTTGAGCAACCCAAGTGGGGTACCACCATCATCGCGGCGGTGAGACCGATCATGGACGATTGGCTGCAGAGGCAGCATGGTGACCTCACGTATCGTGGGACGCAGATCGTTACCGGGCATGGATGCTTCGGTAGCTATCTGTTTCGCATCCGTCGTGAGGTCACACCCCGGTGTCAACACTGCGAGGTTTCCGACGAAGACACTGCACTCCACACGTTGGTGGTGTGCTCAGCGTGGGCAACTCAGCGCCGGGACCTCGTAGTGGGTCTGGGCGTGGACACCCTCTCGCTGGAGACCATGCTTCAAGCCATGGTCTCCAGCGGGAGTAGGTGGAACGCGGCCGTGTCCTTCTGCGAGCAAGTTGTGCTCGCGAAGGAGGCGGCCGAGAGGGAGAGGGAGCGTACCCTCCCCGCCAAGTTCCGTAGTCAGCGGCGAGGGCACCGCAGACTCATCTACGCCCAAGACCATCGATCTCCATGATCGGGGCCTGAGGACGGCGGGATCGCCACCCGTCTTCCTTACAGAAGCAGGCTAGAAGGGTTGCGTGCTATGGAGCAAAGGCCCCGCAGCACGCAACGCAGATTCACTCACTGACGCGGGATAAAACCCTACCCCAACGACGCGGGATTCTCATCCCGACCCAACCCCCGCAGAGACCACAGAGGTGGTCAAAGTCCGCCGGGCGCCACTGGAAATACGTTCTGCTTGTAACCAGAAAAAAAAAGACTATCAAATTGTCTGTGCTCAACTGCACCTTAATTGGTAATTTAAATAACTACAAATAAAGGTGAACCACTAAAGTCTTTTGTTTTCTTTTACATTCAATCACCTAATGGTAAAAACTAATTACTAAATGGAAACTTCGTGCTATGGTGCTATATAGACCAAAATAAGATAGCTTTATAACGCTTAACGATGGCAAGAATAAGAATGTTATTCATTTACCTTAGTACTCAAGTTGTATTTATGTTTGTATTTTTTTTATTGATTTAAATTAAAAATACTGTAAAACTAACAACAAACAAACTGTATATAGTGTAAGCAATCGCAGCTCACATTTCCATTTCCCAGCAGGGCTATGAGTTGATTAAAGGAAATAGATTGATGTCGACCTCGTTACTGCGCGATCGTTTGCTAATCAACGTGTCACCTGTTGCTGGCAAAATATATATATATACTTTGGTTTATATTAGGATCGGGTCGGCTATAAAGCAAAATTATAGTTGTGTATGAGATTTATAAGTCAATATCAAGAGGTAACCGGAATATTGTGACCGATAACGGCAAGAAATAAATAAATATTTTAGGACATTCTCACACAACGTCATTTAGCCCAAATTAAGCTAATATTAGCTTGTGCCACAGAATAGGGAATAGTACTTACATATAGAACTTGCACTCCGACGTTAATTAAAGCACATTCTTTTGTTTACAGAGAACATTAGTCGAACGTTAGGGTTGTCAGGAAAGTACCAGCATAATTTGACCAATAATTATGACGTTAATGCCTCAATATCAACTTACAACTTGTTGTTTTACGATTGTTAGGCGAGTGACATAGGCCTACTTGGGCTACGGAATCTAGAAGACTGATAAACATACTTATATATTTCTAAATACATACATTATTATACATAGGAGACACCCAAACTCCGATTCTTGATTCAACCCAGAATTGAACCTGGGACCTCGGGGACGGCAGTCGCATACTCATATCACTACGCCACAGAGGCAGTAATAAGCTTGTCCAGAATTATGTGGGACCATAAAAACTATGGGCAAATTGTGGGTTTAGGTGTGGTTTTATGTCGTGAAAATAAGTCGTGTATACGCTTGCACCCCATTTAATTACGTAGTGCCACGGGTAGTGCTACGTAATTAAATGGGGGCAAGCGTATACATTGCTTAATGTGTACTTAACAAAAATCAATGAACAAAAGAAATGTGCAGTGTTTGTACCTCTTAACTCGTTTTTCCGAATAATGTACCTAAAGAAAAAAATGCTTACAATATTTTAGAGAAGTATAGGAATGTAGGTTTTAAAACTTGTATGTAGGCACTAGTGGGTAGGTAAATGTGGGTGAGATATGCACCTTTGCCATTTAAGGACATGGGCAAGATTAGAATATAACTAACATATATATGTAACTAACATAAAAATCATTTTCAAATGACTTCATTTCATATTTATGTACTAAATTTAGTATTTTTATAGTATTGCTTGACATAAAATTGTAAAATTTTGACATTCATTATGTGCTCTTTATGTGCCTAAACTGAATAAATGAAATTGATTCTTTGATTAAGTAGGTACCTACCTCTTTATATATGTAACGCATAACTAGCTTAATTATCGTTTAAAAAAGCCCATACCTAATATACTAGGTTGGTATGTAATTCTAGACTACCTGCAACCGGAACATGGTCGTTGACAAAATAATTACTAACGTATCATGTACAACTGTACTGTACAACCATGCTGTTTAGTTAACCTTATAATGTTAACTAATAGGTATGATGTCATCGTAAATTGTATGCGCTAAAACATTAATGTTCATGACGAGATTAGGTATGGAAGTCAGCTGTTAATTTTTATAAATAGAATAAAACTGTAAAATGATAATACATGCTAACAAAAAACACTTGTACACCGTTTCACTATTATTTAATTTACAGGATTTAACCTGACCGGTTTCGCTTTGTAGCATTAGCAAAGGTTGTTGTTCACTTTACATATTTATTAAACAAGTATTTTACTACACTGTCTAATATATCTTCAAGCCACTGTTGAACTAAATTCATTAATTTAGTTTTACAATGGCTTGGTGTTTTTTGTTAGCATGTATATTTCATCAAGTGCCGACAATCGAAACCATCAACTATGTAAAATGATATTTTTCAAAATTAAAACGACCTTGTCCGCGTTTATTATTTTTTGTTACCCATTCGCACGGGAACGTATTCCCAGAAGAAAAAGAACCCTTAACTCCTTATAGCTTCAGCTAATCTGTCAGTGAAAGTCCCATTAGAATTGGTTCAGTCGTTTCCAAAATTAGCCGAAGCAGACAGGCAGACTGACAAAAAGTGTCAAAGCGGTCCTATAAACAGCTCTAGGACCCACCTTACATGCTTGCGGTGCGCTGGGCGATAGTCGGAAGAGGCTCCAGCGTGAATTCTCGGTGCTCGGAAATCGCAATAGGCTTCCTCTATTACATGGGACCAACAGTGCCTGGCGAAGTAGTGCCCCTGTCTAACCCTTCGGTGATAAATACACGGTTTTGTGTTGTGTGAGAAAGTCAAATAATAACTTTTTAAGTTGAGAATATTATAATCATCGTGAGAACAAGTTTCACACATATATCTGACACAATACAAGATAATTTAGGTACAATTTAAGATGGTCATCATTAAAATTGTAATTTCATATTTTAATTCCCTTTCACTTCTTTGGTTACTGATTGACTGCTTCGGTGGCGTGGTTGGTAGTGTTTACGCTTTCAACGCCAGAGTCTCGGGTTCGATTCCTGGTCGGGACAAACTTTGTGTGATGACACATACGTTTGTACCGAAGTCTGGATGTTTCATATGTATAATATGTAAGTATTTACAAAAATAATGTATGTAATGTATTTATATCAGTTTATCTAGTAGGTACTCATATCACAAGCTCTGCTTAGTTTAAGACTAGATGGCGTTGTGCGAATTTTTCTACCATATTTATTTTATTTATTAAAATTAAAAAAAAAAAAAAAATTACTTCAAAAACTTTTGTTGTTATATTGAATACAATACTTATCGTGTATTCATACCTACCTATGGTAATATTAGGAATCCTAGGCTTCTATTGCTAAGAGTCAAAGCTTAATTATCAATTCGTCGTAACAATTTTCATGCTGCTTTCACTATCTAATAGATAAAGTGGTTCTCGAGGAAGGTTTTAGTATAAAATTTGTCACGAGCGAAACTGTGGGCCTCCGCTAGTACCATAATCAAAGAATGTAATAAATAAATAACAAGCAGTATCCTTACTTGATATTAATGCATGTACACGTTTGTAATTAACTTAGATATTGTAGAATGATTGTTCATCAGATGAGGTTGGTAACATGATTTTTATTATTAATACTTATATAGAACAAAAGACGTCAACCTGAAGTATAATGCTCGAAAATCTGTTGTAAATGTCGTTGGTGTCACAATTGTTATATTGTATTTTTGTATTTTTGTTTTTATTTTGTATTTTTTTATCACAATTGTTATATAGTTGTTGTATTGTGTTATTGTTTATTTACCTTAATATTAATAAAAAAATGTACTGAAATATTGAATAGCACCTTCTGAAATATGCCGGGCGCCACTGGAAATACCTTCTGGTGTGTACCTACCAGAGATGCCCGCAGCAATAATAGGAGCGCCAGCAGAAATAGGAGCGGCTACGGTCACGCGGAATTAGAAAAAAAAAACATGCACCTTTCATGCAGATCGTAACTGTAAGTACGTAACTGATACCAGACATTGCAAAACGTTTAATCGAAGCCTCTCAGGTCCAGGAGGGTGGCTATTTTCTGGACCAACGAATAAGCATCGCCATCCAACGTGGCAACACAGCCAGCATTCTGAAAACCTTACCAGTCGGCAATGATATACTGCTACCTGAATATTTATAGGTTGAACAGAAAGATAGGTGAGTCTCGCTCCGGGGCGTACCTGGAGCAAAGATTGGCCATCGCCATCCAGCGGGGTAATGCTGCTAGCGTTCTGGGCACCTTTGCGCCAGGTTTAGGGACGAGTTATTTATTTGACTGATAATATTATGTACTAAATGATATAGGGTAAGTCCGGGGGAGTATACGTAAAAACTATTTATATATTGTATAGTCTTAGTAGATGCGCGGTCGGAAACGGTCGCGCCTCGCTAATGCATTTTCGTAATTAATTAATTATTAATTAATACGCGACACACGGCGCTTGCGCTACGCCCGCCGTGATGGCTACTAACAAGGTGATTATCGTGAACGAGCTACTAGCGTTCATCCAGAATGCAATAGACACCATGGATGAGATGAGCATCATGCAGATATGTAAATCCAATTTCAAGGAGAAGGATATCTGCAGTGGGAAGGCATTGCTGTTCCAGTCAACCGGAAAAACTGCCCAGATGCCGTCCCGCAGGAGGGATGGAGGGGAACGAAGTGTGCAGGATATCATTACACTGCTCAAGCAAACTGACCCTGACGACGTGCCAGATTTCGTCGCCAAGGAGCTCTATAAGCTCCCTCCGGTGGGATTCAACCACGTCAACGTCACAAGACTGCTCAAGGACACAAAATTAGAGGCCTCGGATAAAACTATCGGTGGCTTACAAGCGGAATTATTGTTACTTCGTAGCAGTAATTCGGTTAGTAGGTCGCCGAACGTCGCCTCTAATAATGTCAATGCACGTAGAGGTGCGCATGCAAATGCGTCAGTGTGCAGTTTTGAGTCAGCAGAATTTGACTCGCCCGAGTGTCCAGTGGCGGTGGCGTGTGTCTCGAACATGAGTGCGCGCCCCGTCGCCCCCGCCGGCGCCTCTTTCCCCGCGAAGACGCCGACTACGGTTACGTTGCCCGCTCCTCGGCCGCGTGACTACGCAGCTGCAACGGCCAGCACCCCTACAGCCGCTAAGAAAAAGAGGAGTAAGCAGAGCAGTGTCACTCAACGGAGCACTGTACCCGTTAAGGCTCCACGGAAGAAGCGTTGCGACCCAGTGGGGTTTACTGTAGTGGTGAAGAAGAAGAAGAAGCCCTCCTGCAAGAACCAGTGTGGTACTGCTTCAAGAACCATCGAGCAGCACTTTCGCGCAGAGGTCCCAACCACGATGGTCTACGTATCTCGTGTTCACCATACCACGAAGGTCGCAGACGTCGTGAACTACCTCCAGAAGAAAACCAGGTTGGTTTTGAGGGTGGAAAAGCTGGACTCTCGTCACAACGTGTGCTTCAACTCTTTTGTGGTGAGGGTTCCTACAGACCGCATCGACACCGTCATGACTCCCGAGTTCTGGCCGAATGGGGTGAAGTTCCGGCGCTTCAGGGGACACCTGCCGATACGCGCACTCCCGACCCGCGACACGTCGATGTCTTTACGTGCTCATTAGGTTAAAATATATTTGTATATATTATTATAATAAGGTATTTTTTTGTAATATTCATATGTATTTTTAAGTTTAAGGTATATATCTATGGGCCGTAGAAAAAGTTAATATAACATCTTGTAACTGTTCTCATGTAGCCTGAAATTAACGATAAATAAACAAATAAATAAATAAATAAAATTACCACAGAATAGGGACTAGTACCTGCTTGCTATTACTTAGTGATTGTGGGTTCGGAATCCGAGGCTTGTTTTAATTTATTCATCTGTTTCTCAATAAACTGACGCCCACAAATAAACTAAAGCTATGTAATAATACGCTGTTAGAACTTATACTTCACTACACTTGTTTGTAGTAGTAGACATTTTAGAATAGGTATAGGACAAGCAAGGGAGAGAAGTTTAACCAAAAAGGTTAAAATCCCATATTATTTTAAGTCTTAAGGCAACGACATCACTGTAACTGCAGTGCAGTAGGTAGGTCCCTACTTAATAATGGGGAATTATTCGACTATTCGCGGCATCGACATAATGTAGAGTCCATAGTGTGTAAATTTTCTAATTATTTATGCATTACTTACATTAAGTAGGTACCTATCAACTTCAACAGAATAAATAAATTGTGAAAAAACTGCACATGTAAAACTAAAGATAATACAATAATTATATAGGTACCAGTTAATACTCGCGCCTCCGTTTTTTTCAAATACTTAAAAACTTGAGTTCACTCAATTATCAACAACGAAAAAGACCCTCTTCGTGACCTAAGTACAACCAAAAATGGTTTATTGTCGTCATAAGCATTGTATACCCACGCTTTTAAGGTAATTAATTAGTAGGTGCCAAAGTTACAATTTAACAGTCGACTTGTATTGATCTCTATTATGTGCTACGGCTAATATCCAAAGTGCACCTACACCCTGTTGTAACCGACTACTTCTAGTTGTGCTGCCTGCTAAAATTCCTTCAAAGTGAACCCAAAAATTTTCACAATTTCATTGAACCTGACACGCCGATTCAGAACAATAGGCTCGACCCTGGATCTTTCGATTGTTGAGTGGTTAAAAATATTTTATCATTCACCGAGCCTTTTCCAACTCAGTTGGGGTGGGCTTACTGCGATTCGGCTGAACTTTGATATTTTCCATGACATCCACGACTGCCATCTGACCTCCACAACCCATGAGTGATTTCGAAGGTCTGTAGTTAGACCGGTCGGATTTTTGATTTAAGGCTACAACTACCCCTAACGACTGCCATAGATGTTCGTATGACAACCGGGACTGACGGCTTAACGTGCTTTCCGAGGCACGGAGGGGTCTCATTGTCTTAAGAAATTATCACGCATCCTAAGACCGGCCTGACTCGATGTTGCTAAACCTTTGCAATGTGTCAACATTGTCGATAACCACTAGACCACGAGCCCCTCTGTAAAAAGCCCCTGGTTAAAAATATTACTGGGTATTAAAAATATGAAAGGAAGTGTGTAAAAGTAGCATTTGTACTAGGTAGTAGAGAGGTAAGTCGTTAACCTGTCGAGACTATGTACGAGACAATTAATAGTAACTAAGCATAAAGAGCAAAACCACAATCGGAGAAACGTGTATGAACAAGTTGATACACGTTTCTCCAACCGTGTGGAATAAATTTTCATAAGTTATTCAACGGATGTTCGTGCGGTTTTCACAGACATACTAAACTCATCTCTGGGAAACATTATAAGCTTTCGCTCATCAAAATCGGATGACAGTAAAACTGTTATCCTTATTATGGCTAGGTGTTTGACGAAGGCGAACCTGGAAGCATCAGCTGGTCATAAATAGTTGATTGTCTTGGGTTACATTCAAATCTCAATGTACACCGTTATGTACCTTAGTTGTAAATACCTCTACTACATTGATTATGTCCATCACGTAGAACATCAACGGCTAGTGAATACAAGTTTGCTAACTTTGTATTTAAATACGTAGTTCAACACATTCAATGTTGCTATACTGCTATAAATAATGTTACAAGATTTGGTACCTATGTGAATACCTACTTATATCAGTATTATGATATTCTATAGCTGACATGGGCATTTACACTGTGACACTGTGTGTGGCATTAACACATACCTACTCATTCACACAGACAAAAATGCAGCTAGCAAGTGCACCGTGTGCGCGAAGATTACCTACTTTTGACCATTAAAACCGGCACAGAAGAAGGCTATACTAAGTGCCGGGAATGTTGAAAAGGGCGACTGTATAAAATACTAACTAGCACTATTGCAAGTGAAATGTTCACGGATGACTTAGTATTCAAGAGTAAAGCATGACGTACTTATTAGTTACCATGTGTACATTATACTGTACAGTAATGAAACGAAATGAGGTCGGGTCGTATAATAAATTAATTCAAACCTTCAATTCGGCATACTCATGATGGAGTTGGATACCTAATCCATCATTTCTTAAGTACGAAATAGGTAGAAGGAGAAGAACGGTTGTGTTACTTGTGTGACGTATGGATCCGATCCTTGTCACTGTCAGCTATGGAAATGGTTTCTGTTTCTATTGTCATAAAATTATTTTAGCGAGAATAATAATAAGATATTGTACAAGATAATATTATGTACCTACCTTATGCTGGGTAAGATAATACGAGTAGTATGTACATATAATTAAGTTAGCATGGTAAATTTGACTACCTCGGTGGCGTGATCGGTAGCGGAGCCTCGGGTTCGATTCCCGGTCGGGACAAACTTTGTGTAAAGACAGATACGTTTTTACCAAAGTCTGGATGTTTCCTATGTATAAATATGTATGTATTTCCAAAAAAAATGTATACCTATAAGTATTTATATCAGTTTATCTAGTACTCATATTACAAGCTCTTCGTAGTTTGAGACTAGATGGCGTTGTGTGAATTGCCCTAACATATTAAAAAAAAATATTCTGATAATTATTATAGTACCATGAGTGACTCTTGAAGTAAATGATAATATAAATTCGTTACATACCTACCTACACTTTTCTAATAATGACTCATATTAAAAGCTCTACTTAGTTTCACACTTTTTTTATAACATTAAAAACACACAAATATGCCACTCACTCTATTTTTGTTTATCTGACGGTATTGTCGTATATTCACGACGAATGACGAAGGAGAGGAAAAACAATTAGCCGTCAATTAAACTAAGTAAGTTATTATTATTATATTAGTATTAAGTATTGTTCAAGTGAATGAAACTTAACGTTCTAATAATGTATTGGTTACTTACAAGATCGTAGTGTTCTTGTCAATGCATTATCATACCGCTGCGGGGTTTGGGTTATCTGCCCAAGCAGCTTATGAGCCTGCACTGGGGCTTCCTGGTCCTCCATTGTTTAAAGGATGATCCCTTTTCAGCCTCTGAAAAAAAAAAAACCCTGTTGTTGTATACTTAACTGAAAATTTACTGTACGTCTAGTTCAGTTAAATTTCAACATCGCATTATAGTGTCTATTTACTATGATATTAGGTTTAAAAAAAAACCGGTAAGTAGTTTAACTTAAATAAAAAGTTAGGTATATACTATGTTACAATATTATGTAGACTGTCTGAAAAAGCTAGGTGTTAAGTTGCCTACATACCTATATGTATGGGTTCATGTTTAGCTTTAGAATTATATTCAAACTCAAACTCAAAAATAATATATTCATTAATATAGGTTATAAAATAACACTAATTAACGTCAGCACATAAGAATTTACATTTAAAGCCAGATTCGCGAAGCAACCTGGCAATTAAAACTCCAGGCCACTCTTTTTCAATCAAAAATCAAAAGTAACTACATTCATAGCATAATACACACAACCTATCCAGTTATGCATGTAATACGTGTAATTTAGAATCATTGTAAATGATGTCGTCGTCGCCCCCGCCCCCCCCCCCCCCCCCCCCCCCCAAACACGGCATGAACCCTGGTTAACACTATTAGCAGTAGTGATGTAGTTAGGAGCATCAACACAAAAAAGGATCAGGGTTATCCGATAATATTTCATTGCCAAAACAATAAAATTAATAAGTACCTAGTAAACTTAGTTAGTACTTCGCATGACAACGTACAGTTTATGAATGAAAAAAACCGTCCAACTTCGAGTTTACTCGCGAACAAATGGATCCGTACCAAAACGGCAAAAAAATCACGTTTGTTGTATGGGAACCCATTTATACCTTTGGGTACGGAGACCTAAAAGAGGAAAACATGATAAAAACAATGGAAAAATGATGTTGAAATTTAAAAAAAATTGCAATGATTTTGCTAAATAGAAGACACGTTAAACGTCGACATAATTATGTTTCGCCTTCTCACGAGGCATTATCAAGACGAAGATTACAATTATAAAGAAGCTTTGAGATAGTCTTGATAATGCCTAACAATATATAAATACAAATAGATAAAATGTAACCAAATGTGTAAATAGACTTTAAGCCTCAAGAATTCAAGAAGGTTTTACTACTGTCTTACATAATATATTATGCCAATGCTATAAAGTGAAACCAGTCAGGTTATATCCCAGATATGAAATCAGTGGAATAGTGTACAAGTGTGTTAGTTTATCATGTAAAGCCATAGACTACACGGGTCGAACGCCGGAACTGCAGGTCCGAAATTCCCGTTTCCTTCTGCGAGCAGGTTATGCTCGTGAAGGAGGTGGCCGGTAGGGTGAGGGAGCGTACCCTCCCCGCTGAATTCCGAAGTGTGCAGCGAGGGCGCCGCAGACGTGACTACGCCCAGGATCATCGACCTCCATAATGGGGCCTGAGGACGGTGGATTAACAACCCACCGTCCTTACAGAAGCAGGCTAGAAGAGCTGGCGGGCTGTGGGGCTTCACCCCACGCACGCCTTCACTCACCGACGCGGGATAAAACGCGACCCCAAAGATGCGGGGTAACACCCGACCACCACGCAAAAAAAGTCCGAAATTCGTTGCTCTAAGTGTTTAACTTATTATTGTATAAAGTAATTGTGCATTGACTGACATTATTTATAATATTGACTCTAATAATTGTAATAGGTGTTGTATGTTAGAGATTACTCCATTTAACTAGATAAAGTTATGTTACTGTCGTTATGTTACAGACGTGAGAGTGGAATTAAAAAAAAATCTATCGTTAAGTCAAAACATTATATTAGATATTTTTTACTCTACGATAAATATTACGTAACGTAATGATTAGTGGTAGTTAGTAACAAATACCGCTAACAATGTACTCGTATCTTTAGCCTTAACCATTGACCTTTATTTACTTTAATAGTTGCTTGCGTATGTTGAGTAAATAAAATTTTTATCAGTGCTAAACAAAGATAGATATATCTCACAGCTTAAGTTACTAGATACTTCAAAACATAAAGAGATTCCCATTTCAGCAAGTAACGTACTAGCTACGAGGCGGATGAGTTCTGTAAAGCCTGTTATAGGTTTTAAGATTTGGATATAATCTTAGTCTAAATACTATATTGTGTTCAGATATTTATAGTAATTACTATACTTATTACGGTTGGTACTCCTACCGTAATAAATAGAGTAGGTATCAATGATATTCCAAATTTAAAAAAGGGCCGACACAATATGAAGACTCGAAAAAGAGCTAAATGTTCTTTGTTAAGTCAAAACCCAGTAAAAATTAGCTCGTTTCGCGGGAACAGATTTTGAGTTTAAGTTTATACGAAGGTTCTCGTAAATTATTAAATAAAATTTTGATCGCTTCACAAAGTAAGTGAAACTTCAGAATACATAGGTTGAAAGTAAGTAGGTCCATTTACTATATATGAAGGAAGGTACCTAATTATGTACAGCAGAAATATACTAACTACATTGTGTGTTTATATACTAATTGATTCAATAATCAGATAATTAAAATAATAATGTTCATAAATTTTCACATTACCGCTATCCAAATATTATGCGAAGTTAGTAAATAAAGCACATGAGTTGGAAGTACGATAGGTACAGAGGGAATGTAAATATTATAAAGAAGTAAGAATTAAAATGTACAAAATATACATAATTATATACTAAAAATATTTACAATACAAAATATCGTTTAAAAAATCCTCCGCGTCATTGCCGACTGGGAAGGTTCCCAGAATGCTGGCTGTGTTGCCACGTTGGATGGCGAAATAGTTGGAATTTGTTTAAAGTTTATTTATTTTATATTATTTTAACTTAATGATATCAATTTATTTCGTAGTAAGTATTCAAATAAATTGTACATTTGCCAACCTACACAATTATTTTAAATAGTAATAATAAGTTTAACTTACACAAAGGTTTAGATTGTAGGTATATTATATTATATTATATGAGATGTATATAATCCACAATATTCACTGAAAATTCACTTAGGTCTATGTAAACTTTTATTTTTCACACTACACAAAATAACGACTGAATGTAGTACAATGAGTCGCGTAACTAATCTTTATCGTATTTTATTATGTTTTACATTTATCAATTTCTGCTCAAGATTAGAGTCAGTAAAGTTGCGGGCCGCGTACCCGGCGCCGGCGCATGGCGAATATTGTCAAATGAACTCTGTTGTATCGCGGTTTAACAGGCACTCGAGGTTGTCGGCCTTGAATCGCATAAACAGTTTCGTTCACTGACTTTACCTGTTTAAGGGATTAGCCTTAAGCTTTCGAAGTAAATAATACACAAGTAAGTTGTATTTTGTTGCAAAAATCCAATTTCTATTGATTGACTTCAATTTACTTACGTTAAATAGGTAAGGTGTGTATAACCATTGTATAGATGATGTTATATTATAATCTATACTTCTATACTACTATTATAAAAAGGAAAGATTTGTATTTTTGTATGTTTGTAATGAATAAACTCAAAAACTACTATGCCGATTTCAAAAATTCTTTCACCATTAGCTACAATCGCCCTGAGTAACATATGCTACTTTTTATCCCGGTAATGTGTTCCCACGGGAACCGGGAACGAGTAAACTAAATCACGCGGGCGGAGCTGCAGCGATCAGCTAGTAAACAATATTTTAGCATCGTCACACACACACAACATTGTACAAAACAAAGTCGCTTCCGATGTCTGTCCGTTCCTGTGTATGCTTTGATATTTAACTACGTAACGGATTTTTATGCAGTTTCTCCAATAGATAGAGTATTTCTCCAGGAAGGTTTAACTATTTCACGCGGGCAAAGTTGCAGCCGTCAACTATAAAACTATCTTTCATAACAGACTCTACCTCATTTACCTACTGCAAACTGTCACGTGCTGACTGATGGACAAAACTATTCGCTAGTCATTATGATTGTAAATAAAATTATCGACAGTACATATGTACGGCAATGGACTTGTCATTTCAATCAAAGTAACAAAAGGAAGACTAGCAGTGCAATAAACAAAAATTATGAATGAGTAGATATTCGCGTAGTAAACAACAAGCTAAAGCATTAAATTACGCCTTGTCGAGTAATGGAAATAACCCATTTAAAGTACCTAACGTAAATATACCTACCTAAAAACAACAGTGTAACTAGTACCTACTATTTCTTACGTTAATTTGCTTGAAATACGTTTTCGTATTCCTCCATACATTGCACACCAGCGCCCCTGTAACGTCAGGGAACTGTTTGAAATGTATGGAGGAATACAAAAACGTATTTCGAAAAAAAAATACGTAAGGAACTGGTACTAGACACACAGAATTTATTGATATGACTATCAGCCATAATAACAAAAACATCATTTGCTAATTGTCGACATAAGGTGATTTACAAACTCCTTTTTCTCGCATGTGTCGAGATTTAAGTTCTGTTGTATTAAATATAGTATTTTATGTGAATGGCCATATGAATAAAACGACACTCGGTCTTCTTCTTCTTCTTTCTTTAAAAACGTGGCTCCATCGATATTCATCGATGATTTCGCTAATGTCAAGGTAATGCTTGTTTAGTTAATAGTCCCGCACAGAAGAACTAGTTATTCCTAACTATCTCCAGGTACAGGACAAGAAACATTGTTCGGTATGTGAGTGTCTGGGAACGCGATTTTTGCTGAGCGCCATAGGTAACTTAAAAAGCCACCAGCCACGCGCTCAGCAAAAATCGAACTCCGCCACTCGGTCAATAATTATTATAGGACTTAATTTCTATAATAATACTAAAACTACCTACATAAACTATATTTCAATAATATTATCTACAATTTGTTCTATACCTCAACTTACGTAAAAAAAATGTTATGAACATAGTTTTAATTTATGTAAAGCCATGCTACTGACTTGTTAAATAATCGTATCGTGTAATGAACTGATATTATGTACATTATGATAAATACTTAAAAAAAATCTTGTTTATAAAGTGACAACTGTATAAACAAGATGTCTTGTTAAATTAAATATCAATACATCACTATCACTATCACTACATATTATAAAACAAAGTCACTTCCGGCCGTATGTGTGCTTAGATCTTTAAAACTACGCAACGGAATTTGATGAGGTTTTTAACAATTGATAGAGTGGTTCTCGAGGAAGGTTTTTGTACATGGCGTTCACTAGTATAATATAAAAGATACAGCATACGAACAAAAACAAAACTTCGACAGCCTTGGCTTATTAATATACTAACGCAAACAAAGTCATAACATGCCTTTACCTAGAAACGACATAGTTCAAAGCAGTAACTTATAGATAAGTATTGAAATCAACGTAGACTTGACATCCAATACTCTAACAAGAGATAAGGCGGCGACTGTTGGGGTTAGTTACCCACTAAAGTTTAACGACCATAGCGAAGTAAAATACCTATTAGTAATATTAGTGTAAAGCTTCATAGAACAGCCTTATCGTTACAGGGCTATTCACAGTAACAGTGGCTTTCAATACATTGTAAATTTATGGAGCAAAATAATATACCGTACCTATACTATTAATAAAGTGTAACAAGGACGAAGAACATCATTACTTAACATAATTATTATCTTGTGTCATTAAATATAGTAAAGCTGGGATATATATTTTCCCCTTATCATTCCATGATAGATTTGAATAGTGTAAATTTGTTAAAATGCGACGAACATAAAACTAGGAGCTGCGGTCGCTGCCGTGGTACTGCGCTGCAGCATGCAATTGAGCGAAGCGACTATTGTCATATTTTTGGTCAATAACTTTTTTGAGGGTCCTAAATCAAAATTCGGTCTCGAACAAAACTTGCTCCTGAGAATGCTTGATTTTTGAGTGAAAAAATCATGAAAATCGGTTGGGTAGTTGTCGAGAAACAATTTCACATCGAATTGCATTAGAGTCACCTGATAAGGAGCTCCGCTCAATAATAATCATTTTTAATGTATTAAATTCTTTATATTCTGATATAATACATATAATAATTGATGGTAAGTAATTCAATAATCAGATTTAGGTAGGTATAATAATAAAAATAAATATAATAAAGAATAAGCATTGCCATACAACGTGGCAATGCTGCCAGCCTTCTCGGAACATTGCCAGTCGGCGACGAAGCGGAGGAATTCTTTGACGTATGTTAGAATTTAGATGTAATCTTAGTAGGTATAATTAGAATAGGTAATGTACATATTTAGTTAGTTTCAATTGCAGTGTTTTATAATTTAATAGAAACAGTTTTGTAATTTAGTAAAAAAAAATATAATCAAGAAGTTATCAACAATTTTACAAAATTTCATTCTATTGTCATTAAATAAATACGTAGGTAGGTATTTACATTACATTTAACAGATTTTGTACGGAATAAAATTAGCTATTCATATCCAGACTGTAGGTATGTAACATTGGTCCTGACTGGTGGAATTTAGGTTGGGATTACAGAATGGTTATTAATTAGGTATTATAGTACTCGGTAACGGTAATAAGTTGGCTTTACTCCCTAATACGTGGGACTAAATAACTACTGCCAAAATGTGGGTGCGTACCTAATATACGTCTACCACCCTCGGCGATCATCATTCACCGAGCCTTTTCCCAACTCAGTTGGGGTCGGCTTTCCAGTCTACCGCCCTCGGCGATATGTGCATAAATATGTATGAGTACCTAATTATATAAACATGTGTGTATTTACTACATATAGATAACAAGTTTGAAGCAAAACTATTAATACGTGTATAACGTGGTCCTGCCATAAACCAGTTGTTAGCATGACGTAATGTAACGTTCATTTCATGGACAAATGCCTAAATGGGTGTATATACGTCAGCTACCTACCTAAGTACTTGAAGGTTCTGTTAATTTGAATTGGGTCCCTTTTAAATCTCTCTCATTGCAAAATCTCAATCGTTTCGGACATAAATAGCTATTTAAGGGTGTCATCGCTATTTTGTAGGATGTCCGTCCGATTCCCACAGGAACACGTTATCGGGATTAAAAGTAGTCTACGTGCTTTTTAATATATGAGCTAGGTCTTGCTGTAAATTCATTAAAATTCCCTATAAGAGTGGATAACAAATCCATACAAACTTTAGCGTTAATTTTATATCCTACTAATATTATAAACGCGAAAGTTTGTGAGTATGTAAGTATGTATGTATGGATGTATGGATGTTTGTTACTCTTTTACGTAAAAACTACTGAATGGATTTTAATGAAACTTTACAATAATATAGATTATACATCAGAATAACACATAGGCTACAATTTATAAAGATATTGTGTAAATTGTTCAAAATATGACGCGGCGCGACGGGAACGGGAAAAAATCCAAATTACCACGCGGGCTGCAGGATTCATAGAAAACTTAGAATACTGTTGTAGGTTCCTACATTGTAATGTAAAATCTAAAGTTTTAAAGTTATTTCATTTAAGTAACTTTCATCTCAAAACAATATGGAACCGTAGCTCCACACAGCTAACAAAACACCAATAGAATCACAGTATATTTTAAATTAACGTAACGAAGTTGTTGGGTATTATATTGTTGAAGACTCTGCCTAAGGTTTCTAGGCTAATGATCAGCTTTAGAGACACTTAAAAACATCCTTCATCAATAGCCCCAATAATACCAACTCCGCCAAGATCTCATGGAGACATGTAGAGTGCGACTCGAGCAGGTCCAAAAAAGTTACTATCTTAGGGTGAGATGTATAAAATGTATTTGAACCTAACTTAGCCAGACAAAATCAACATTTTTAATGCGATCTTTGTATTAAAAACTGTGAGTTAAAAACGAAGCACTCTCTATAAATTTCACCCTGAGCCTACATTGTGTGCGCTAACACTAAGAGAGGTATTTTGGTGACTAAATGATCTATTAGAGAGCTAATTACAAATGTGATAATTATTTCGTTCATGATCAAAGTACTTACTAATGGATACAGCTATGTTGTTTCTTTTAATGTAATCTTATAATAACTATCCAAGGTGTTGAGGTCAATAACTGTGATTTTGAATGGGTCATATTTTGAGTCATATTCGTAAATATTGTTTATAATTGGTAGCCTTCCGGAAACCAATAAATACTAAATAAACAAAATCTTTGTCACCTTTGAACCAAGATAAGAATGAAACTTAATAATTGAACCTCTTAATTAAAGGACAATGGAATATTCCTATAATTTGCTGATCTTATGATTAAGACCATTCTTCTTCTTCTTCGAGTCAATGGCTAACAATCTTTCCCTTCTGCTAGAGTCTCCCAGCCCAATAATTCTTGTCCGTTGTTTCACATAAGTCCTTGACAGTGCAGGTGGAAGGGCACAGAGGGCAAGAGAGCAAGTGCGACATGGACTGGTATGGCGCCCGGCAATCGCAGGACCTGTACCGCAAGTATGAAAATTTTTCATCATGATTGCTTTAAAACAACAACAAAAATCCTAAGAATGGACACCTATTTAAGTAACTACTTAAATAGGTGTCCATTCTTCGTTTGACATTAGTACTAAATATTTTATTTAATTGCAATCATTCATAAAAATATATTGTTCCATGGTTAAAACGTTATTCTTGTAAGAGAAAGATTCCAGTCATCCAACCCGGACCTGTTAGGTTATCCTTAACCACTCGAATAGTTTTCATCTCGGAATCAACAGCTCATTTCATTCCGTTCGTGAATCCTGATCTGACGGATTCAAAAACGCTATTCATAAACTTTATCGGGAGAGAATACGGAAACCGTTATAGACTTTGGGAATAGAGATTGTCAGATGAACTTTTAAAATTTTATAAAATATTTAGTATCAAAAAGTTTTGAGCAAATTGATCACTTTCAAATACAAATTACATAAGAATGTTGATGGGTACCCTACCACGAGCACAGAATAGGGAATAGTACTTACATACAGAACTTGCACTCCGACGTTAATTAAAGCACATTCTTTTGTTTACAGAGAACATAATTCGAACGTTATGGTTTTCAGCAAAGTGCCAACATATTTAATGTATAATAATAATAATTTTGATGTTAATGCCTCAATATCAACTCTATGGTCAATGCCGTATCACAAACAAGAGGTAACCCTTACTGACTTACAAATTCAAGTTGTCGCTGACGTCACGTATTTTTGCGATTGTTAGGCGAGTGACATAGGCCTGCCACGAGGCCCAAACTATTTACACATTTTTAATTTAGTATTAATTTAGTTAATATACCAGTTTAAATTAACACCATCAGCCATCGATGTTTCATACATTTCATAAATATTTACATGTATAATTTTAAATCAATAAATTAAAAATATGTATTACTTATGTATTAACAAACTGTAAATAATATACATAGGTATATTATCAACAAGATAATAAGAACAATTTTTTTTAATTCCGCGGCCCAAGGCTGCTGCCGCTCTAACGTCCGTTGCCGAATAAGAACACATTGAACAATTTACTGATGTTAAAATATTTTTTGTGACATTGAATATACAAATTAATTCTTTAAATCATTTTATTACAAATAGAGGTGAATCAACCTCGTAGTGATTATAAAAGCAGTTGCTGCTATTTTTAGACAGATTCATACAAAATTATACAAAAATAATTGTACCAGTAGAAATATTTCTAAAACTTTGATTTTGAACATAAGTTTTTCCAAGGTAGAGTTCCTGTAGAACTCGTAGGTATTTTGCACCTAGAAGAAAACTTTGAATACGCACGCTTCAATCCTTCATTCAGTATTCAAATATACCTTGACACTGTTTTTTTTTAATGCTGCGGGTGCTCTCTCGTCCGTTGCCGGGCGTCTCTGGTACGCACGCAGAAGGTATTTCCAGTGGCGCCCAGCGGACACCTTGACACTGTAAATAAACTTTCTGATGTCAAATGTAAATTCTCTCCCGTTCAATATTAGTAGCAATATATTTAGTTTATTTCTAATAAGTTCAGGCACCAATAGTGTGGAGGGTGCGACTTGAGCAACCCAAGTGGGGTACCACCATCATCGCGGCGGTGAGACCGATCATGGACGATTGGCTGCAGAGGCAGCATGGTGACCTCACGTATCGTGCGACGCAGATCGTTGCCGGGCATGGATGCTTCGGTAGCTATCTGTTTCGCATGCATCGTGAGGTCACACCCCGGTGTCAACACTGCGGGTTTCCGACGACGACACCGCACTCCACACGTTGGTGGAGTGCTCAGCGTGGGCGAGCCAGCGCCGGGACCTCGTAGTGGGTCTGGGCGTGGATACCCTCTCGCTGGAGACCATGCTTCAAGCCATGGTCTCCAGCCGGAGTAGGTGGAACGCGGCCGTGTCCTTCTGCGAGCAAGTCATGCTCGCGAAGGAGGCGGCCGGAAGGGAGAGGGAGCGTACCCTCCCCGCCGAGTTCCGTAGTCGGCGGCCAGGGCGCCCCAGATTACGCGACTACGCCCAAGACTATCGACCTCCATGATCGGGGCCTGAGGACGGCGGGATCGCCATCCGCCGTCCTTACAGAAGCAGGCTAGAAGGGTTGCGTGCTGCGGGGCCTTTGCCCCATAGCACGCAACCAGATTCACTCACTGACGCGGGATAAAACCCTTCCCCCAACGACGCGGGATTCTCGTCCCGACCCAACACCCGAAGAGACCACAGAGGTGGTCAAAGTCCGCCGGGCGCCACTGGACATACCCTCTGCTAGTAACCAGAGACGCCCGGCAACGGACGTTAGAGCGGCCGCGGCCTTGGCCGCGGAATTAAAAAAAAAAAAAAAAAAAAGGCACCAATAGTGATTTTATATTATTATCAGATGCTTTTGAGTTCTGTTATCAACACGGTGTTTTATGATACTTTTTGATAGCAAATTTTATGTATTATTTATTTCCAATATAAATTTTACTTCTGCCATTTAATACCAAGATGATCTAATCTTCATGTTATTTATGATGCTTAGGGGTCCTATTACCATCTCCGCGGCTGAAGTCATCGTCAACTGCACGCGGTGCACCTGCTGACAAAAGATTTTTTTTCTGGCAAATTATCCAACGTAAACGGCAGTTGCCCAGTAAGACAATTCGCTCTATCCTTTCCGGGATATAAACAAATGTTTGTGTTTATCTTTTAGGGTTCCGTACCCAAAGGGTATAACGGGAAGCCTGTCTTTAAAGACTTCGCTGTCCGACCGTCCGTGGACGTCTTTAGTCTTAAGTTACAGGATTGTCGTTGTCTTCGAAAGTTGAAACTTCAATAAATGTTATATTTCTGTTGCCGTTATAACAAAAAATACCTACTAAAAACCGGAATAAAATCAATATTTACGGGGACTCCCATACGTTTATGTATTTTGTATTTTCTGCCATATTGATAATAGTATGTAACCCTTCGTGCGCGAGTCCGTCTCCCACTTGGCGGTTTTTTTGGAAATAATCATACATAAAATCTTATTTCTATGACTGCATAGTGCATACGTTAGGTTTACAGTTAAACTGGGTAATGTTTTATATTAACTCAAAATTCAATGAAGAATGTCATACACGCAATTGTATAGGTGTAATTAACTACTCTGGCCCTGCTAAACAATAACATCGAGGGTCATGGGTATGTGAACCTACTGCTATGATACTTTTCCGGTGTATAAAGTACCTATATGTGGTTATATACCGTATTTAACGAACCACATCAACAACGCGAATGCGATTAACAAACCAGTGAGTAGGTATATTATAGTTTGCCCTTGATGGTCATGTGGCCTTGAATTACTTTGGAGTTATTCGTTCTTCGTAGTATACATTAACTAACTACTTGTTATAAAAAAATTAAGTACTTTATTTGATGATTTTATTTTTAGAATATTTGAGAAAAGATTTTATGAAAGCCATGTAATACGAACCAATCAATACTAATTATAGTTAGCACCGTTTGCTTGTTTTATATTAATGTATTTAGGTTGCTACAATTTAAGATAAACTATTTAAAAAAAAAGTGTGCGTGTCAGCTCCGACGCACGACTGGAGTTTACTCCTGAAGTACGAGTATCTAACCATACGCAAAAAGAGTTTATTCAACATAAAAAAGATTAATATCATATGAAAGGGTAAATTCACAAATTAATGAAAAAATAATATTCATATATAAATTTACATTTATTCATTTTATATACATTAATTATAATTAATCGGCGAAATATTTTACATTAAACTTTTCACAATAGTCAATTTTAGATGTGCACAAATATTTCATTAGAAATTTGTATAAATTAGGTAATTATTATTCTAACAATTATCATTTTTTTTAAATATTAATTAGATCAACATTGCCTTCATTATTAATTACAATAATAATAATAATAATAATACGATGTCACCGTCCCACATGACGAGAATCTCGTTAAGGCAGAGAAGGACAAACTTTCTAAGTACCTCGATCTGACCTTCGAGATAACCGCCATGTGGGACGTAGACTCGACGATCATTGTCCGGATAGTCGTTTCGGCAAATGGACTAATAGCGAAGAGTCTCGATCAACATCTCAAGAGACTCTCGCTAGACTGTTGGATCAAGGGTCAGATACAGAAGGCTGTCGTCCTCGACACAGCACGCATCGTTAGGAGGTTTCTCAGTCTGTGACCTCTACCGCTGGTAGTTTGGGCCCTGCTCCGCTACTGGTGGTGGTCTGACATGGATTTTTTTTTTAATATTATATGTAATTTTTCATATAAATATTGTAAAAAAAATTATGTTAAGAGAATAATTTGAATAAATGAGTATAATAATAATAATAAATTTAAAAAAAAAAAAAAAAAATTTTAACTGGCAACTCTGAACATCTCATACATCATTTTCATTCTTAAAATATTTTAATATTTTTATTTACATATTATTGCCTAAATTTATACAATTACTTCAGATACCAAATTAATATAAGCAAAAAGTCAATAAATAAAGGATTTTATACTATTTTATAACAATAAACAAAGTCTACAAAATTAACATAGAAGATTTGACACATGTCATATGAATACCTACGAAAATATCAACAATATTATGGCTAAATTCAAAATGAAGTGATTGAGATGCAAACAAGAGCCAGAAGCAGAAATGCGCAACTAACACCCCCGGACTCGTCACTAAACTCCGCCTCGCAGGCACCGGACCACACATCGCCGACACAGGTGCTCGCTGAGGCGTCGAGCTCTTCAAGTGACGAGTATTTCTCTCCGCCGACGTCGCCAACACCTGTACGCCGGCGAGGGAGAGGCCGGCCGCCGAGCAGTTTGGGGCCCCGAAGCCTACCAGCTTCGAGTAGGGTCCCCACTACCGGTGGTATTGTGCACCGCATGCGATGGACTTCATCCATCAATGAAAACGTCATGCGGGCATATTATGAGGCCACAGATGGGGAAACCAACCTGACTGCGTACCGTTCAAGGATGCTTCCTTTGTTTCAGGCTCTTGAACCAACAATGACCGTTGCCGTCCAACGGCTATCGGATCAAGTGCGGGCTATCCAACGATGTAAGTTGTTGGATCAATCTGTGCTTGATCGACTACGCCTGGAAGTATTATCTACTCGTACAGCTCCAGTGTCAACGAGAGCACCGTCACCTGTGACACAGACGGTTGCTACAAGTGTGACGTTAGCGACGCCCGCACCCGACGCGGGAAATGATACGAGTGATACATCTATCCAGGTAAGCGAGCAATTGAGGAGTACTTTGGAAGATGTGATCTCGCAGTATAGGTTTATACCTAATTATAGACCGCGGCTACCACGCTTGCCAATGCATAAACGAAATCTGGCGTTGATGGGAGCCCTGAATGCATTGCTAGAGCCGTACTTACGGACTAGCAGTGATTTGCTTGATACTCACTCGATTCTTTACTGTGGAGCCATTGCCGCTTGTCGTGTTGCACGCGTTAAATTCCCCGAAGCTAACCGTGCACCACGACCGGATAGTGTTCCCGTATGGCAGGCAAGAATCGAGCGACGTATCGGCACATTTAGGACTCTCATTGCAAAGCTTATCTCTTTCAGCCGGGGAAATAGCCGTCCCCGGGTCATGCGTTTCGTGACTCAGGCATTTGCTGAGACCGGTATTCGTCCCCAGCAATACTTAGCCAATGTCACGGAACGTATTGACTTTCTGAAACAGAAAGTGTATGCATGGGCAAGCCGTATCCGTCGTTATAGAGAGCGTGTAAATAGATACTCGCAGAATCGCATCTTCCAAAGTGACCAAAGGAAGGTGTACCGAGAGTGGGAGGGAACTGGACAACGTTTGAACGACGGACAACTGCCAGATGCTCACGCCATGAATCAATTTTGGCGTGACTTATGGTCGGTGTCCGTCGAACATTCGGAGGGCGACTGGATCCGTGTCGTCGAGCGTGAATGCAGTATCATCGAACCCATGGAATCTATTACCATAGACTCCGAAGACGTTAGTTGTGCAATGCGTACGGCCCCGAACTGGAAATGTCCTGGGCCGGATGGATTGCACAACTTTTGGATAAAGTGGGTTCAGAGCTCGCATGAACGCTTGGCAACACAGTATCAAGAAGCCCTTGAGTCTGGTTCCTTACCCGCTTTCATGACCACTGGCATCACCTTCCTGCTCCATAAATCAGGTAGTACCACGGAACCTAAAAACTATAGACCCATCACTTGCTTACCTACCATCTACAAGCTCCTTACATCTATTCTGAGAAGTAAAATAAACTCGCACATAGTATCTAATAATATCTTAGATAACGCTCAAAATGGATGTAGGGCTGGGTCTCGTGGTACTAAGGAGCTACTCCACATTGATATGGCCATTAGCCAACAAGTCAAGCGGAGTAGGGGCGCCCTCTCTACTGCCTGGATTGACTACAAGAAGGCCTATGATTCGGTGCCTCATTCATGGCTGAGGAGGATTTTAGAGTTGTATAAAATTAATCCGACTCTTAAATCCTTCTTAGTCTCGTGTATGGGACAGTGGACCACAGTCCTTCGTCAACCAGGTAGTGGTGGGCACGCCTCTGACCCGCAAGGCTTGATAAGGATCGAGTGTGGTATATTCCAGGGCGACAGTTTGAGTCCATTGTGGTTTTGTTTAGCACTGAATCCACTTAGCACATTGCTGAAGGATTCAGAGCTAGGCTATCGGTTTCGTAGAGGGGGTGAGGTTCTATCTCACCTGATGTACATGGATGACCTCAAACTGTTCACACTGAAGCACCAAGATTTAGTGACATTATTAAAAACTACGGAAGTTTTTAGTAATGCCATTAAGATGGAGATCGGTGTTGATAAGTGTGCGGTTATGCATGTACAACGGGGGAAGGTTGTAAATTCACCGAATTTACAACTTTCTGAGATAATAACTCTCAGATCTCTCTCCGAGACCGAAACATACAAATACCTAGGTATGTCAGAGTCATTGGGTATAGCGGTAGAGGATATCAAGAAATCGGTGAAAGAACGTTTTTTTGGCCGCCTGACAAAAGTTCTTAACAGTTCTTTGTCCGGTGGTAACAAAATGCGGGCTTTCAATGGTTGGGTGATACCTTTATTGTTATACTCCTTTGGCATACTTAGGTGGACTCAAACAGAACTAGACGCCCTGGATAGGCGAGTCCGTCAATAACTCACATTGCATCGAATGTTACACCCACGATCATCTGTCATGAGACTGTACATTCCACGGAAGTGGGGGGGTCGGGGATTTTTGAATGCCAAGAACCTCCACAACCGTGAAGTGTGCATTCTGAGAGATTACTTTCTACAGAACGGGTGTGACATTCATTGCGATGTCGTGATGGTTGACAAGGGCCTGACACCTCTTTCCTTGGCTAACGAGAACTGGCGTAAACCAAAGGTACTAGGTACTGAAGACCGTAGGGACGTATGGAAGAGTAAGGAGCTACACGGGCGGTTCTACCGGGTCTTAACAGGACCCGACGTAGACCTGCTCGCATCGGTGAACTGGCTGCGTTTTGGGGACCTCTTTGGGGAAACTGAAGGTTTTGCCTGTGCAATTGCAGATGAGGTTATCAAGACGAACAACTATCGGAAATACATCATGAAGGACGGTACGGTCGACATTTGTCGAGCATGCCACCGTCCTGGTGAATCACTTCGCCATATTATTTCCGGTTGTTCGTATCTTGCTAACACCGAGTACTTGCATAGGCACAATCAAGTAGCCAAGATCATCCACCAGCAACTTGCTCTTCAATATGGCCTTATTGAGTTTGAAGTACCGTACTATAAGTACACACCAGTGCCAGTTCTTGAGAATGGTCGTGCATTGCTCTACTGGGACCGATCAATCATCACGGACAGGACTATTGTTGCCAATAGGCCCGATATCGTGTTGGTTGATCGGACCCAGCATCGGGCAGTGCTCGTCGATATCGCCGTCCCGCATGACGAGAATCTCGTGAAGGCAGAGAAGGACAAACTTAGTAAGTACCTCGATCTGTCCTTCGAGATAACCGCCATGTGGGACGTAGACTCGACGATCATTGTCCCGGTGGTCGTTTCGGCAAACGGATTAATAGCGAAGAGTCTCGATCAACATCTCAAGAGACTCTCGTTAGATTGTTGGATCAAGAGTCAGATTCAGAAGGCTGTTATCCTCGACACGTGCCGTATTGTTAGGAGGTTTCTTAGTCTGTAGCCTCCACCGCCGGTAGTTTGGGTCCTACTCCGCTACTGGTGGGTCACTATTTTTTATATTTTTAAATGTATTTGATTTTTTATTTTTTTATAAATGTATTTAAAAATGTATAAAATAAGAATGTAAAGGAATAAACGAAATAATAATAAAAATAATATAACACCATAGCCTGAACCTCATTAACCTTAAACCCAATATTTACACACAACTCCAAAAAGCCGCCATACTAAATACCTGCAGAATTGTTAGGAAGTTCTTGCAAATAGATGTCAATGAAGCTGAGACAACAACACATGCTTAATTTATACTTGTTTCATTTACTTGATCTAGGTCCGTAAATGACACTCATTACCAGCATAAGCTGAGAAAAAATACATAAAAAACAAAAATAATAATAATAAAAAAAGTGTGTGTGTCAGCTCCGACGCACGACTGGAGTTTACTCCTTAAGTACGAGTATCTAACCATAACAAATTAGAAAGTTGCGCACTAAAGTTGCGCACCAAAAACGTGACACGATTTTCGTTACTTGTTAGTAGGTTTTACCCCTCGGATTTTTCTCATACCGGGCGCCTTATATATGAAAATCGATTCTTAAGGAGTAAACTCCAAAAAAAGGATGAACTATGTTTGTATTAAAATCTCAGGAGAAGGAAAAAAGAATAATACACACCTATTTATTATCTTTAACTATTTACTAAGTTACTTTTTTTTAAGTCTGCGCAAGCGCTGCCAGTCTTACGTCCATTGCCAGGTGTCTTACTAAGTTACTATACGCTGTTACAATTTTTTATGTTATTGTCAGTATTTTTAGTTAACGTCAATAGCACGATGTCATTTTACAAACATATTACCTATGGATAATTAGGTACATTTGTGTTATTTTAACAAAATAAACTGTCTAAATAATGATTATATTCTTCCATCGGAAGATGAATTGTAAAACTAGCCGTACAGATAACGTCAAATCAGCCTGAACCACGTTAAATCCATCACTAGATTGTGTAAGTCTGGTGTTATAAAATGATAAGACTGATAAAATTTAGGTACTACCTATTTGTGTTACAGATGGAGTATCGCTAAATAAATGATATTGACAAGTCGATGATTGATCCACACCTAGTAGGCAAGCGGCAAAACCCCCTGAAAAACTAAAATGACTGACCAATCAGTGAAAATGTGATTTCCCCAATACAAATTTGTACTTTTTGTAAACCTTGCACCAAAAGGCGTCGATTGGTAAGAAAACAAAATGTATGCGGTTGGGCTATTAATAGTTATAAACAAATTAACTTGTTAACATTTTCTAAGGGTAAAACGGGCAAAATAGAACACTTTTAACTTTGTGATTTTTTAGAAAAAATGCATTTTAAAGAAGTTACAACCATTTTAAAGTGCAAAAATGGTCACATTCAACATTTTTTATCTCGCCGAGTTTTGATCGAATTCAAATCCTGCGGCAGAATACTTATCAGCTCGTAAGCTTCAACTGACCTTTTTTTCAAAATAAGAACATATACATTTTTCACATCTTAGAACCTTAGAAATCCAAACCTAATCCTAACCTTAGAAATCATTTTCCAATATAAAAACAAACTTTTTATCAGTTAACAAATTAATTTGTTTATAACAATTAATAGCCCAACCGCACTAATTTTGTTTTCTTACTAATCGACGCCTTTTGGTCCAAGGTTTACAAAAAGTACAAATTTGTATTGGGGAAATCATATTTTCACTGATTGGTCAGTCATTTTCACTTCTAAGCACTTTTTGGGGGGTTTGCCGCTTGCCTATAGGCTTTGGTAGACTGTATAGTAACTAGGTATGCAATGCATGCTGCTGTTGCAAAAAACTGAGCGAAGTGTTTTTCGGTGATTAGTCCTCGATGGTATGTTCGATTTTCATTTTTTTTAGTTTTAAACCACCCTCACGGCACACGTTATCACTGTAAGTTTGAAGGAGATCGGCTCAGGCGTTTAGGAGGAGTATGCGGGCAAACGAAATACATACATGAGTTGCCTAAGATTGAGCTTCCCTCAATAATGTTATTGCAAAGATCCCGGCGCCACAGGAAATATTCCTGAGTGCGTAGGGTAACCTTGCCCACTTGAATTAGGCGCAAGTAGGGTTTACGCAAGTTTACCTTACCTGGGGCACACGGCAATGGACGTAAGGGCAGCCGAGGTGTTGGACCGCGGAGTTAAAAAGAAGTACCTTATGCAAGTGACTTAATCTTTATGTAGAGATCAACAAGTCTTTGAGGACCTACTGCTCTACCTGTACATTACATAACACTTATTATAAAAATATCACACACATATATATCACGCCTATATCCCCGACGAGGTAGGCCGAGATGCATTACACACCCAGAATTTGACAGTATTGTTAGTCCCGCGTAATAGGGGTCAAGCCTATTGCCGTCCCTGGGCACATTTATAATGGGTTATGTCCAAAATGAATTTAATAAAAAGTAGCAGCGCTATTAATTTTGAAAAAAAAATGAACCCCGTTGCCTTGCGATGAAATGTTGATGAAAGGCAACAAAATCTTACGTGCCAGCCGCTATGGCACAGCCAATTAAAGTCCTGGGCGTCTCAGACGAAAAAAAATTGATGTAAAATATTACCAATCTATAAAATCTGTGCCGTTACCGGGCAATTTTAGACAAAGTAACAAAAAAATAAGTACCTACCTATTCAAAGTGTACATTTTCCATATTCATTAATGAAACTTACGTTCGTTAATATAGTTAATAGAGACCATCCTGTCCCTATGGTGCTAATGAGCAGGGTATTTTTGTATAATTGAATCGTTAAGCATAAGCCGGTTTTCCGAGGCAAGCCTCGCCATAAAATATGACGCTTAGTATAGTGTTGTCGTTATCTAGCTTAGCCTTATGTAAGGTATGTTTTGAGTTACTATTTCAATTTCTGGTGCGATGTAGCTCCACCCAGATTTTTGTAACCCAGGTTATCCTCGATGGACGGATGTAGCAATGGATACCATTTTTTTAATAAACAGCCATAGACTAGATAAGAAGACTTACTATAACCACAGAGTAGATAACATACTAGCGTTTTGCCGTGCTTTTAACGTAATGTAACCTTATTTTTTCATTTAAATCATCAGTACAATGAAAATTGGGATTGGGTATCGTTGAAAGTTTAAGTTTTTGTACCCATAGTTTCATTACACAAAAATTATAAACTTAGAAAAAAAGTAACTGTAATAGTAGTTTATAAAACTGTAGATAAAACTGTAAACAAGTAGGTTTTAAAGAGACGTAAAGAAAATAAGTTTCGCATTATGACCGATAGATGGCGTTGCTCGATTTAAATTTGAGCTACAGAAGTTTTGCTATATTTAAATGTTTAAGAACTTGGATGTTTTTTAAAGAACTACTAAAGTGAGGGAGTAAATTTATAAAGTACTATTATGACATACAAAAGGTTTGTAATGAGTTTATATTTAGATTTTATTTTTGACAGAACCGGATTGATACCAGTTTTTTTTCTTTTAGGATTGATTTACGAGTGACTGAATGATTTATGTGAATCAGTGGATATTTCTTTCGCAGTATTTGTTTTATCATTAACATTCTTATTTTTTTGCGACTGCAACGTGTTATGTTGTGTTTAATGCTTGGAGAAAACCTTTTGACTACTAAAGACGGAGTTTACTTCATACCAAAAGCTACCAGCACACAGCAAAATACTTTAATATAAATCATAATTCCGGTGTATTTGGATCAGTTGGTCAGAACATTCCCCTGGCAATGGAACTGACGCTGTTTCAAATCCAGCTAATTATCGTTTCTACCACTGTAAAAATATTTAATGTAGGTATTTATTGCTGTTGGTTAACTTCATATTAAAGCTCTAAGACTATTTATTAACTCACCCTATATGAATGTTAAAATACTCACTAACTCACATATTATAGAATAGATAATTTTAACTCAGCCTAACAACATTGGTTTTAATTCATATATTCAAACCAACGCCTGAGACAATTTGCATAACTTACAATTGAGAAGGCTAAGTGCTTACTTAACTATTCCAATCGCATGATTTGACTGATATGGATGGTACTTTGAATGCGTAATCTATCATAAAATAAGAGATACTTACAACTAAAACTATAGGTATACATTACTTAAGTGTATTGCTACAATATGTTAAATAGCTAAAGAACTCACGGTTTGCTTTGTAAAAGAGTCAAAGATATTATACTTTGAAATTGGAAATAACTAAAATATTGGAATTACTAATATATAGATAATTGGTCATCGTATGCCTTTCCTTAACTAGGGGAATGCTCTCTGACCACCGAGCTACGATGACATTTCAGTTTTTGTAATAAATATAATTTCTTTCTTTAAATATTTAAGAATATTATAGAAGCAAACTTCTCCTTCTTCTTTTTTAAAAACGTGGCTCCATCGATGTTTATCGAAAATTTCGCCAATGTCAAGGTAATGCTTGATTTTTCCCGCACAGACTAGTTACTCTGTATTACTTAGTTTGCGGTGCGGGACAAGGAAACGTTGTACGGTATTGCAATTAAGCGTTTGGGTCTGGATTTTTGCCCAGCGCCAGAGGTAACCTAAAAGGCAGCGCGCTCCGCAAAAATCTAAGTCCAGAAGCAAACTTATTGCTTTCAAATACAGAAATATATTAATAAAACTATATGTAGGTATTGATTGAAATCTGTGACAAAACACAATAATACCTTGGAGAAAAATAATAACAATCACTTTTCAAAGTATTGCTGTATTCATTTGATTAGGCATAATTTTAATTTATATGTTGTAACAACATTTCTATTTGAAGTATAGTCGTACTCGGGTCATCAAGCAATGTATCTACGTAAGGAGGAAAGTTTAAAAAGGTACGAGTACATACATTAACAGAGACACAAAATGCACACTGTAATATTAGACATGGGTATACTTCAGTTAAGTTTAAAACTTATGAATTTTGAGTATTGAGTGCCAGTAGTCCCACGTTATAAGCCGGGAGTCCTTTATCGCTAAGCAGCGAGAGCAGAGCCTTGTCCGTAAGTTGATCCAGCCTTTGCAGATAAGGTTCTTCTTCTTCTTTCTTTAAAAACGTGGCTCCATCGATTTTTATCGATGATTTCGGCAATGTCAAGGTAATGCTTGATAAGTTGATAGTCCCGCACAGAAAAACTAGTTATTCCTAACTAGCTCCAGGTGCAGGACAAGAAACGTTGTTCGGTATGAGAGCGTCTGGAAACCCGATTTTTGCGGAGCGCCAGAGGTAACCTAAAAAGCCTCCTGCCACGCGCTCAGCAAAACTCGAACTCCGCAAGTGAGGTTGGTTTACTTTCATATCTTTTAATGACGTTTCAGTATTCGGCCGTAAGTCCGGAAATCATAAATAGAAAGTCGAAAGTCTATGAAATTAAGGTATTTGAAAATGAAAATGAAACTCAAAAAGCTTTTGTTTCAGTGATAAATTTTAATCCATTAGGTAAATTTCAATGTTACTTCACCTCTATCATATAGAGCATTTAATTTTTACAACAAATAAACCTTTTAACAGAATAATTATTATTAACTATGATGTCTAAGGTTAATAATAATTATCTAAACTATCGTATATCACATGTTGATGCATTTATGCACGAAATATTTATATTTAAGAATGTAGTATAGTCAATGTAGTAACTCCAAATACACTAATACAATAATAAAAGTAATTGTGCTCGATAGCAGTCACTGTAAAAAATATAAGGATAACTATTCAGACGATATAAACAGAGTTCAAATGGACTATATGTATACACGAAGTATATATTATTATACTAACTAAGACTTCAATCCTTTAGTTATGTTGTTTTGAAAGTAAGATAATATTTTAATATTCAACCATACACAAAATATTACTTACCTACGGTAACAGTATGTAATAGATTATGGTTGCTATTTGACATTTTACTAACATTTCATATCATAAAAATAAAACTATTTAGTATAAATTTTACAGTATAAACCGTGGCATGAGCCTAGGCAAGTAGGTAATATTATATAACTTCAGAAGACAGATGATAGTAAATGGCACATTTAACTACAACAAGTATTTACAATCACAAATACATGATAGGCATATTTAAGTAATAGAAATAAGACTAAGTACACAGAGTTTAATAACTGGTAACCATTTAAGAGTTATGTCTTTGTGATCATCGGATGCATTGTATATCGGTGTAGGATCTTACGAATCCAATTGCATTTGGTGTGTTAAATTACAATCATTTAAAAGTAGATAACATTAGAATGTAATTAAATTATAACACAATTTAGTTTATACCTACAGTATTAAGGTCGATTCCCACATAATATCAGTGAAACCTCCGAAACAGTTCAGTATCGGTAATTTATCAGTGCAAAACTATTATTGAATAAATTTTCTATAATCGCGTCTCTAAATGTCAACGTCAAATATGACTCAGTCATCACTGACACTGACATTGACTTATTCACAGAAAATATATGAGAGAATGTTTTGCACTGATACTAAATTGAGGCTTCACTGATTATGTGTCAATTGACCTTGAGTCAAATCAGCTAACTAAAAATACGATAAGTATTTATTTTTACAAATTATTAAATAGGTATTTTTATTCAAATGTTATATCTAGAACTAAATAGAATAATCTTCTCCAAGGTACTTAGGAACAATAACAAGACCTAAAATAATATCGGTATCTATGCTTCGTTTGATACTTACTAATATACTCGTATGTAATATTAGTAAGTCACTTAGAGAAATGTCCCACTAAGATACCACTCGTAAACAGTATTAACATAATTTATTTATTACTATTAAATACACAGATTACATAGATTGGCATGCTGTATGTGGCCACAATATAAACATAATCCTTTGTATATTTAAGTTTTCGATTTCTTTACTTCCTTTTCTTTGTTCTTTTCGGTATCTTGCTTGGCCATTTTTAATTGACCGTGCTTCCATCCTTCTGGATAGCCGTACTGTCGAACATCATCCCACCATTGCTGTTTACCATCTGCCCAGATGATGTAAATAATATTTGTACTCACTAGTACAGCAAAGCATACCCAGAATGCTACACGCCATTGAACTAATGTAGACTGTGAAAAGAAAAACAAAGTTGTTAAAATATATTTTTCTGCAAGATTTTTTTATAATTTTTAGTTGATTTACATATTTTTTTTAACAAATACGTAAGTATAGTACACCTTCACATTGCAAAATAAATGTGCTTCGGCTTTTAAAAGCAATAGTTGTACTTTTAGCTTCCAGAATATTGTCAAGTCAAGGTAGTCACCTAAATCTTTTTTATTTTATTTGTTTGTGAAACTTGTCGTTATTAAGTGGTAATAGATTTACCACTTTGTCAGCATTGATACACCATGCGCCAGAGATGACAACTCAAATCTTGGTGGTCATGGTGGGTCTTCTTACAATTTATGTATTTTATATTGCTTATCTAAATTATCAGAAGTATAACAAGTGCTTCTACTTACATCGGGCGTTAAGAGTCCAATCAAATAAGGCGTGATGATCCCAGATATTGTTGACGTCCCGTTGATCATAGCTGTTAAAGAACCTGCGTAATTTGGTGCCAAATCCAAGGCATTTACCTAAAACCAAAGTACGTAATTAGAAGCAGAAAACAGAGCATCCAACACCTTGCAGAATAGGTATTTGTCTAGATAGCGGGTATCATTGAGAGGATCTGACAAAAGTCTCAGGAAAATAATTAAGTCCTGACTCTGATTTATATATAGGTATATTCCGAAAACAGAATCTTAACTGAAAACCGTAATTAGATTATTTTCCCAAGCTATCAGAAACGTAAATCGAGCAATTTATTATATTTGAAATAGATAATAATATACCTTCATGCCACTGTAAAACCCGCCCATGAGAGCCATTGAGGCGATGAAATAAGCGACGGCAGCAAATCGATCGCAACCCGAATACGAAGCCAATATAATACATACTGCAGGACCGGCAGCAGCTGGAACAAATATCACAACAATATGTAGCAGAAAGGTAATAAATACTTTTAAAACTTTACGGATTAGTACCTACTTTGTTATTGGATATTGTTTTTAATTATTTGGATAAACAATGAAAGAACCTAATGAGCTGAATGAACAAACCTTAGATGGGTAAAAATATGTATTTTCTACCTTCGCCAAAATCGTAGCTAAGCACTGCTAAAGATCTATCATCTAAAACATCTATTCGAATCTGGCATACCTTTTAAAAAGGGGCCATGAAATAAATGATGCACGAGGGAAGATACGTACACTACTTTGAAGTAGTTTGACTTATATGACTTGCCTTTTCAACTCTCATGTATTTACCATCACAACCACCAAAAACATAATGTGTTATTTATGTGTTCTTAAAGGTGGTAAATCTTCTGGGGGATATCAGAACAAGCATGTCATTCTCAATAATTGAGAATGACATGCTTGAGAGTGCAATTATTGCACTCGGTGCACTTGCAGCCGGACAGATGAGGCTCTGAGACATATTCTCAAAGTGCCCGGAAAAAGGGGTCGTCCCCGATTACGTGGGACCAACAATTACTGGTGAAATATGGATGTAATGAACGCCTTATAATCCCATTTTTATTACTGTAGACCCTTTTTAGTAATAAAAATGGAATGGAAATGTAAAATGGGATTATATGTGAGTGTGTCCTTAAAGAAATATTACCTATAGTTGTATGAATAATTCTGCCAGTTTTGATACTATGCCATTCTTTCTTGACACAGACATCACACACCCATCCAAATATAAAGGAACTTATCCACATAGCTAAGTATGGTATGGCTGTCAAAGTGCCTGTCGCTGCTATGTTGAACTTCAGCACATCCGTCATGTATTTAGGAAGATCTGTCACCATTGTGTAGTATCCCCAGTCATGACCAACCTGAAAAAATATAATAGCATCTTATTGTTTTCAATACTTAACCCGTCGGCTGTCTGAAATCAAATCTTGCAAGTTCAATTTGATATTTTTTTTTATTCAATAAATATTGTGATTTCGAAAAATTCTGCTGGTTTTTCGTTTTAATACGAGTCAGGTGTGTTCGTAAAATAGTCGTATTAATAAGTCAAGTTCATAGATTTACAAAATAAAAACATACTTTCATATCCAATTAAGCGTACTAAGGATAAATGAATTAGTAACTGCATTAAACATAGCTAGTCGGGCTAATCCATTACTAATACTAATAGCAAGGTACGCTTATCAAAACTCAATAATAAAGATTACAAAATTAAAAATTACTCGTGAACAATTCGTGACTACTTACAGCTGCAAATACCAAGGCCCAAACTGGTACACATCTTACAATAGCCTTCCATGGTACAGGGTCTCTAACACTCTTGTTATCGGCGCTCGTTACTGTTTCATTGAGGTACTTTAGTTCTTCGTCAGATATATAGGGATGCGTGTTTGGTGTACTGTAGCAAAGTAGACTCTGGAAGAAAGTACACGTTTATGAAGTGAAATACATTTCAAGCTTCCATGTACGCAGGATATATTATCTTAAGAACTATTAATGGGATGTAATAAATAAGTGACAAATTCAAAGAATTATTTCTCAATCTTAGGCGACAAGTGTAAATCGTTTGTGTACCAACTCCTCCGAAACGGTTCGACCGATTTTGACCAAATTTGGCATGCTGGTCGACATCATACCCGGGAGTGCATATCTCTGAAATCATGAAAATAGAGCTGACCACGGAGGAATAATCACCGAAAATGTCCTGGACATCACCGAAAAAACAGATGATTAAATGGTTGCCATGGAAACACGTGCGTCAACAATAAAAATAGATTTTTTTCATTCGATTAATTATTTTAAGTGTTCGATTCTGATTCTGAAATGTAATAAAAACATTTGCTCCGCTCAACATTTGCAATTAGCAGCATGCATTGCATACCTAGTTAATATATAATGGATCTTGAGTCGTAGTCGTCGGAATAAAATATAGTGGCATTTCCAGTGACGTACAGTTTCATAATGAAACAAAAATCAAACTTTAACCGCCGAACACAGAAACGTCACTCAAATAAGCAGATCTCAAAGTGACGTTTTTGTATGAATAATTTAAGTTTAAGTGCTGCTTAAGCATTTAAAACGGCACTTAAATATTTGAGTGACAAACATTAAAACTAGTGGTTCTGTGAACCGTAGACTTCGGGAGCGGCTTTGTTTATTCTTTATTTATTTGCATAACTTTTGACTTTATTTATATGGGTTGCTATGGTTACGGATTGCATTCTTGACAGACCGTAGACTTCGGGAGCATTGTTTAGAAAATTTATTTTTCAATTTTCTTTATTACTCTTTAATTTTTCATCCAATCCAAAAAATATCATTCACATGTTATTCATTGTAAGCAGGAGTGTGTGTGTAAAATTTCATGAAAATCGGTTGATAAATACGGTCGCAAACATGATCAGACAGAACCCGTAGGTGTAGAGATGTAGAGGTACAGACGAAAGAAATTCTCCCCAGTCTGCAAGTTGAAACGGAGACTTCGGTCGCTTCGCTCCCTCAGTCAAAAACATCCAATCGGATTGAGAACCTCCTCCTTTTCTGAAAGTCGGTTGAAAGCAAATTTGGCTGTTTCATACTACCTGTTAAAAACGAAATTTATAATCTACACTTACCCACGCGAGGAACCATAAAATGCCAAAGCATCCAAAGAAGTAGAACACGTTGGCCCAGTCTCCATCACCAGCCATAAGGAAACCAGACATAAACGAACCAAAGATGTTTCCGATTTGAGCGCCACCAAATACTAAAGCACCTTGTCTTGACCGTTCATGAGGTGGGACCCACCGAGCGAGCACAATCATTAGAGCGGGCATTGTAGGACCCTGAAACCATTCACTATAATGTATTTACATTTACGTATTATTACAATGTATTATCATATAACGACTGTTTCGCTAAAGAGGTAAGTAAAGGTATTCCTTGTATGCCCACAATTTGCCAGGTAATAAATTTATCCCACGTAATAGTGGGTGAGCCGATTATCAAGCCTCATCTGTGAGAGCCTTGTCCGTTGGTAGGTAACGTTGATTTAGATCATTGAACCCTAATATAGGCATCTTGGTAGGACTCTTTATCAATTTATTAATTAGTCTAGAAGTAGTAATAGGTATCACTACATATTATAAAACAAAAACTACAGCTCCGGTTTTCATGTTGTTCACTAACGAATAGAGTGGTTCTCGAGGAAGATTTTAGTATATAATTTGTCACGGGTGGAGCCCTGGGCGTCCGGTTGTTGCATATAAAACATAACACGCTTTGATAAAATTGTTTTTGTAACATCACAATACTATATTTATTTTCAGGTTACTGTAGGTATTTGATCAGCATCATTACGCCTTAACATCATGGTATTACGTTTTCTACTAAAAATGATTTCAAATAAGAAGTTTTACTGAATACAATTGACCACGTTGTCTCCTCAATGTTTTGATTTGCAGACAATAAAATTGATATGTCGGTTCTCCCACGGTAGGTTTTAAACAATGGTTACAAATGCCACAGAAGCTATAATTGGAGGTACATTTAAAATTAAGTCATTTTTAAAGTACCTTAAGAGTTTTGAGAGGATTTGAGAATAATGAAAAAAAGCGTTTATTATGCGACATGTGCAAATATTTACACATACCATGAACGCATTTGGTATGAAATGCGTATCGATACCCTTGAGAAATTGATTTCATGTTTAAATCGATTAGTGTCGACTTCTTGGTTATAAATTCACTGACGATCGAATACTTCTACAGTGATACTAATCACTAAAACGACCTCAAGGATATGAGAATATTTCTTATTGCTCAATTTGGATTGGTGGTCATTGATGCTTGAAAGTTCAATGAGCAGTTATCTGTCACGGGACCTAACAAGTAAAAAAAGGTTTCCAATTCAGATAATCTATCTATCCACGAGCATCTTTCTGTTGCCGAAATGTCTTACACACACATACACACACATACTTTTCCAGTTTTATTTTATTCATACTGATCGGTTTCATCTCACGACATCAACAGAGATTTTAATATGATTACAATAAATCACAATAACATAGTTACACAGTACTAAATCAGGACATCTAAAGCCAGCGTCAGTGTAAATAAAGTAAAACTGTGGAAACTATTGTATGTGTTTATGTATATGCAATATGTGTAGCAAGTTCCACCAATTGCCTTCAATCAATAGCATAAACAGTTGTTATTGTTTCATTGAATAAGTAAACCAAATAGCACAGGTAACTTTATATTAAGTTCACAAAATATTTTAGTAAAATCACTCACCTCACCCATTCCTTGCAAAACACGAAGAATAAATAGCCAGGTAGCTCCACCAGCCTTTACTACCACTGGAGTAAGTAGAGTAAAAATTGCTGTACTCAAAAGCCCAATACCCAGAGTCCATTTTCCTCCATATCTCTCCGCTAAATATCCACCCGGAACGTGTGTTAAGGCATAACCGTAGTAAAACCCACTAAGAATAAGCCCTTGTGTAGATTCTGACCAGTCGAATATCGCATACTGTAACAAGGAATATATTACTTACTTGACACAAAATTAATTAAGAAATTAAGTCGAAAAGATTTTAGCGAGGATTTTTTATGATTTTAAAAGTTCTCTCTCTCCGCAAGACTGTGCCGCTCGTCTTCAAAATGCTTTTGGGAGAGAAGCACCTTGTTTGAGCACCGTGAGGCGATGGTTTGCTGAATTTGAGAGAGGTCGAGTTTCTTTACATGACGAATTTCGTGAAGGGCGGCCTTCAACTGCCGTCAACGAAAATAATGTGGCTACTGTTAAGCGGTTAATTGAAGAAAACCCGCGGATTACCTATGAGACAATTCGAGGACTATTGGGGATGGGTATGAGTCAAATCCAGAAATTTTAACACGAAGAATTGAAAGTTTGGAAACTTTGTTGTCGTTGGATCCCTCATGAACTGACAGCGGAGCAGAAGCGGGCTCGCGTGGAATGGTGCTCACAGATGCTACTGAAGTACGACCACGGACATTCTAATGCTGTTTATGACATTGTCACAGGAGACGAAACGTGGATTTATTGTTTTGAACCCGAAAAAAAAACAGCATTCTTGTGAATGGGTGTTTGAAAATGAGAACAAGCCAACAAAAGTGAGGCAGGCGAGAAACGTGGGTAAAAATATGATCGCGTTTTTTTTTCTCAGCTACGGGTCCCATCTGTACAATTCCACTTGAAGATCAAAAGAGTGTTAATGCCGAGTGGTATTCTACCATTTGTTTACCGAGGTTGTTAGAAAAAGTTCGTGAAAGACGACCCAAAAGCCGCGTTCTCCTACTTCATGACAACGCTTCTTCACACACGGCCAACAAAACAAAGTCATTTTTTCTCTACAAATTTTGTTTAAATTTTTTTTTATACGGTGAACCGTTTTCGCGATAGAGGGCGGAGAGCGCGCGGTCACAGGATCACTTCAGGTCAACCGGTGCCTCCAGTCGAAAACGCACCATATATAGTTGATGAACTATCGATAAATCAATGATTATAAATATTTGTAAGTTTTTAGTAACTATTATATTATATTTTATAACTTTTTTTCGTAACCTATCCACTTTTTATTCAGTATTAATTTATTTAACAACACTTACCTGCCCATGTAATAATTGCAGAATTGTTAGTGAATATATGGGAATTGTATTTGAATTTTAACCTAATTAATATTAATAACTTCTTACATGATGAAAAAAAGCAAATAAATTATGAATTAATCTTTTTATTAAAAAATATTATTCAATACATTTATTTTTATTAAAAGTAAAAACATGGAATAAAGGGTACAAAAACTACAATTTATAATTTTAATCATCTTCTTCCTCTTCCTCGTCGTCTTCCGGCTGCTGGTAAATTTCAAACTGGTCTTCATTATCGTCTTCAACGACATTTGTCTCAAGTTCTTCCATGATTTCGGCCAAAGGTTCCATTTTCGTTAATGTCACTCTGATATGGTAGAGCATTGAGACAAGCTTGCCCATTACATAAAAATAAAATAAAATAAAATAACGTTTATTATCTTTGAAATTTTTAGAAAATTATTTAGATTCGTCAAAAGTTGGTGTGACTCTACCGAGGGTTCCAAAATGCAACGAGACTGAGAAGAGCCCTCAAGAAACTCAGTTCGGCTTTTTTCAAAATATTTCATCTTAAATCTAATACAGAGTTATTTAGAAAGGAGCAATTCGTGTTACAACCAGGCAGCCTTGTCATCTAAGAAATCATTAATACTATAATAAGCTTTATGGCACAATTTACGTTTTACATTGACCACAAGCTAAAGAGCATTGCAAGCCCGCTTTCTTGCATCCGCATCGCGAACCACAACCACTCTTGCAGTTGTAGAAAATTGTATTTAGCTAATCTTCTGGAGCCAGTGGTAAAATTGTCATGATAGGCTCCAGAAAATCGTTTCGCATTGCCCAACCCAATACCTGGGGTTCCAAATCCTGTCCTAACCAAGTTTGAACTTGATAATATACACATTTGAAATCTTGATGAGCAGCTGCACTTGTTGGTGGAATATTTGAAAGCTGCACAGGTTTATTAAGTTTTGTAGACTTGACGTAATGCAAATAACGAAGATGATTGAGGAAACGGTTATCAGTATTATTGAATAGATATAGATTTAATGCATGAAAAAAATGATAAAATATAATATAATAGTTAATAAAAATTGAAAAATATTTATAATCATTGATTTATCGATAGTTCATAGTGATGCTGTGACCGCGCGCTCTGCGCCCTCTATCTCGAAAACGGTTCACCGTATGAAAATTTTTTTTTTGTAGAGAATTTTATATTCTACAATATTGATTAAAAATACAAATAGCAAAAAACCCATAGGAAATGAGATGTTTACAAAAAAAGCGCAAAAACCAGATTTTTGTGACTTTTGACCTTGAAATTTAATAGTTGTGTACACCCTACCATATGTAGGTTTTGAGACAACTTTTAGGGTGTCAATATACAAGTATTTACAGACTTACAGCTGGGTATCTCGAATTCCGAGATTCTTACCTAATTTAAGCTTAAATGACTGGACTATTCCTATATAATCAAAACAAGGACTTCATTTATCGACGTCTTGAAGTTTTGAGTAAAACGATTCCACTTTTGGACATTCTCCTTTACTTCCTCCGCATTTGGCACCTACCGTTAAAATTCATACCGTTAAACTTTTTTGCGAAGCAGTTTCAAGGTACAGGTAGTTGAGTCACTCAATCATCGGTAATTAATGACCCATAACTTCAATGCCATTATTATTCTCCACCGACAGAGGCCGGGTGAAATCTTGTCACGCTAGATGACACTGTTTCAATTAGCTTTAGTGACTTTTGTAGTTGTATATTCCACTGTAAATCTTATTCAAGTGACTCTCTGACTCATATTATACAAACATGCTTTTTCATATGTAATAATTTCGTTATTTAATTCTACCAGTTTTTGTGACTAGTAATACTCAGAATGTTATATACCTACTCAAAAATGTATATTTATGCATGCGATATCAAGTCCATGGTTACCCGCGTAAGTATCGCATGTTTAATCACCGAGCTAATTATCTTTTAAAATTTTATATGGCGCTTCTGCGGGTTACTGCGAGAAGGGGTAGAAAAAAAAAGAGAAATACAAATATGAGATGATGGACTTGATGGACTGAATGTTCATTTCTCGAAGTCTCCGACGTGTATCTCTGAGAGTTTTTTTTTTTTTTTTTTTTTTTTTTTTTTTTTTTTTTTTTTTTAATAATAATAATAATAATAATTGTTTATTTGCAATCCACAAACTAAAACTAAAACATTAGACAGTTGAAGATGGTATGGACAATATTCAGTAGTTTAGAGTGTGGATAGCCAGCTATCCACACTCTAAACTACTGAATATTGTCTTTTTTTATTTTAATTATTGCCTGTGGTAGGTAACGAGACCTGAATTACAGGTCACCAGCGCCCCACTGACAGATGTAAAAAACTGACCACAATCAGCCCATGTAGCAACAAAAATCGTACATTACACAAAACAATGATATTTACACGGATTTCTGTAGCAAGTGTGAAAGTTTGCGTTAGTGTGTATGTGTAGGGATGTGTAAAAGAGAAAATAAATTTAAAAATTAAAGAAAGTATAAATTGATAAATTGAACTAAAATTAGGAGGGTACAACCAACAGTTCCTCAATAATCAAATAGGTTTGCTGGAGTAGCCAGGCTCTAACCTTCACCCTACAGCCCTACAGCCCTATTGGTGAAACTTGTTGTAATACGGTCCTAGGAAAAAGTAAAATCGTCGAACGAAGGAGGTCTTTATGGACCTTGATTCAGCCACAAGGTGGTTTCGTTTGGAGAGTTCATCATCGAAGCACGTCTCAGAATGCTGCCTAAGGACCGTCGCAAGCATAAACAATTGTCTCACCGTCAACACTTGACAAAACTCATACAGTTCAGTGGTTGGGAAGAGACGAGGCTTATAACAGCACACCTTTAGAACACACCTCTGCGCTCGCTCCACTATCAACATGTGGGTCTTGGCAGCACCTCCCCAGGAACCTATGCAGTAGCCCAGAAAAAATAGTGATAAATGGTTGACCTTAAATCACCTGTCATCTTTTCAATCGCCGTTAAATACTTCTTTCTCATTTCACCCGGTTTCAGAGTCGGATATTAAGAAACAACTGCAGTCTATTTCCTCTAAGGCTGTTGGTGATGATGGGCTCCAACTTCAAATGGTCCAACCGATATTGAACTATATTACTCCTGTCCTTACCCACATCATCAATTGTTCTTTATTATCCAGTTGTTTCCCGTCATCGTGGAAAAAGGCCCATGTCATTTCAAATTCAATTCAATTGTCAAATTATCATCTTTACGCAGACGACTTGCAGTTATATCGACATTTTAGGGTTGACGAAATAGACCAAGCTGTTGCTGCCATCATTGGTGACCTTGAAAATGTCTACAGTTGGGCCAAATCCTTTGGCTTATTAGTTAATCCCAGTAAATCGCAGGCACTAATTGTTGGTGGCCGGTATATGTTTGGTCTCGTGTATTATGAGTCTTTGCCTTCAGTTATATTTAATTCTGAGCCTATCGAGTACTCTAACAGTGCCAAAAATTTGGGTTTTCATATAGATTCGTATCTTTCATGGAAAGTACAAATTGCTGAGATAAGTAGGAGGGTGTACTACTCATTTCAATCTCTAAAATCTCTTCAGAAACTCTTACCTTTTCAAACTAAAGTGACTCTTGCGCAATCTCTTCTTCTATCATTGTTAGACTATGCTGATGTCTGTTTCCTGGATGCACCGGAGGAGCTTGTCAATAAGCTTGAGCGCTTGCAGAATCTGGGAATCCGCTTCGTCTATGGCCTTCGTAAATACGATCACGTATCTGAATTCCGGCATAGATTGGGGTGGCTTCCTATTCGGCAACGTCGTAAAGCTCATATCCTTTCTCTTCTCTATACTATCCTTCACAATCCTAATTCTTCTACCTATCTGCGTGAGCGTTTTGAGTATTTGGTGCCTAGAGACGAAGCATGTCGTGTTTCCTTATCCCTACTTCTTCGAACTCCTGCTCATGCCTCTAGTTGTTATGACAATTCGTTTACAATCCAGGCTGTCAGATTATGAAACTCACTACCACATGATATCCGTGCTAGTCGTTCATTGGACATTTTTAAGAAAAGGTTAAAGGAGCATTTCCTCTCCCAACTATGATTTTCCATAATTATTCTTTTGACTTTCATTTGTTTCATATTATCTCCTTCTTATTTAGTAAGTATATTTACATCTGTATGTAGCATGTAGGTATTTAGCTTTAGTCTAATATTATTAAGTTCTTATGTGTATGTATTTAATGTCTGTTATATGTATTACATTTATTAGTTTAATTTTCTTCTTGTATTAATTGTAATGTTGTATGTGTACGTGTTTACACTTTCCTCTTCTCTCTTTAGTATTATTTATCTCCTCTATACCTCTAAGGTCTGCTGGAAGAAAAGCCATTACTGGCTTAAGCACGCCTTTGTACATATTGTTATTGTTTGTTTTGTGTTTTGTAAATCTGTACAATAATGAATAAAAAAAATTTTTTTTTTATTATCGGCGGCCCAAGGCCACGGCCGCTCTCACGTCCGTTGCTGGGCGTCTCTGGTTCGCACGCAGAAGGTATTTCCAGTGGCGCCTGGCAAATTCAGATAATAGCTTAGAAGGCGTTTGGTGTTGATACCTTAGCACCTTCACACGTCCCTAGCACATCTGGATGTGCCAGCGGTTTTTCTGCATCGACTGAAGGCCACAAACCGCGTAAAGGGAATCTATATCCCAAATGCTAAACGCCTAATCGATGCTTCTTAAATGCTGGCTATTTCCTGGTCCTAAGAATAAGTACCGCCGATTGGCAACCAACGTGGCAACGCAGCCAGCATTCTGGGAACCTTCCCAGTCGGCCACGACGCGACGCGGAGGATTTTTAAACGATATTTTGTAAATATTTTTAGTACATAATTATGTATTTATTTGTAATGCTTATCCAAATAAATAAAAATAATCAATTCAAACATAATCACAATTTTGTCAGAAATTAATAATGTCTTGCAAAACAACAAAAACATTGACCGTTATTACTCCTTCACAGTAAAATAACAACATAAAATAAGGTAAATACTACCTTATTTTATGTTTCTTTGTTTATTTTCTATTTTACAAAAACCATTTGCGTAATATACTAAACTTTAGTAACGTACTTACGTACGTTTGTAAACCACGGAGGTTTGTAAGAACGAAACAGATGTTTCATCAAGTTAAAATCGATAATAACAAGTTCAATACCTACGTAAGAACATACAACACTAAACAAATATACATTGTCATGGTACTTATAAAATACTGACTGTTCGTCTCGACATCAAACAGGTGGTAATTCGTTTTAGTTATAAATGTACCATAAGACGAAGGGATAATGCATTATTGCCAATGGTACATTTTTTGGAAATCTGTAGAGTACTTTTAGATTTTAATATACATTACCTATAAATTATAATTATGTAGGTACCAAAAATTTACAACATATTAGGCATATATTATCGTTTAAAAAAACGTCCGCGTCTTTGCCGACTGGGAAGTTTCCCAGAATGCTGGCTGCGTTGCCATATTGGATAACTATACATATTCTTTGGGCAAGAGAATAGCGAGAAAGTTATTTTAAATGGAGATAGTTTCAAGAGTTGCTGTCGTAATAGTAGATTGTTAACCAAGGGAAGAAATTTGTGTTTTCACCCGAGTTAAACACTCTACTTTTCATTTCGAATACGAGGAAAGCAAATAAAAGTCAAATAAAACAAATATAACAATATAGATTGATCACGTATCAAGTACTGTGTACTTTCCGCCTTTTTTTTAATTTTTGTTTTTCATTCGCACTTTTTTCAGGGCAGGCAAGCCTTTTGGTCATACCGCCTTGTCATTAGTTATATTTTTCCATACAAAATGGTCTTCAGTTTTTTTAATTACTTCAGTTGTTTTCTTACGCACATATTTTAGGATGCGCTATAGAGTATTTTTTTTATGATTTGATGCGTTACCGTGGTCGATTTAGTCAGGTTTGGTCGGAGTCTCAATCTTAAAATTCTGAGTAAAATACTCAGTATTTTAAGGTATAACTATCCAAGTAATTATTGTTTGTGCTATTTACGTTTTATTTTATTGTAACCCAACTCTTTTTTTGTTTATGATCATTCAAAAACCAGAATGTTGTATTGACTATCGAACTTTGGCTGTATAGGTTTTATGCCATCGCCTGAAAATATGCTGATGATATTTTTTTTACTTTTCCGCCCTAGGGCCGAAATGTATCACTTTCAACCCGCATATTAGGTAAGCAATGACCTACTTTCAGAGCATGAGAGATGAAAAAGAAATTTCCAATTCTTTAGGAATATTTTTACTAATATCTTTTTAGTTATTAACAAAATACAAAATAGCTGCTTTTGGCCGTAAATAAAAATAATATTGTTCGAAATAGGTGTCGCAACAGATTCTGTTTTACCGATATAGTCCATTGAAATGTTACATTTGGTGTGCAAAAGTCAGAGGACGCTATTTTATTTTTTAGATATCAAGGGAGGGGTTGTGTAAAGCTAAATCCAAGTTTGTGGGGTCCCAACCCTTATGGGGTTTCCACCATTTTGAAAAAGGGTTGCAAATCGTTATCGCGCTCTATCGGGCAAACTATTCATCGCACAAAAAATTTACAAAAACATTTATGTCGCAAATTAAATTCTCTACAACTTTGTAGTACAACTTTTTGTCGTAGAATTAAACATAACAAAGTTATTAACAAAAAACAGATGAAAATTTGAGAACGAATTTCCTATAAGGGGTTATAATTTTTTATCTGATCAAATTACAGTAAAATTATCAGAGCAATTTTGTAGAGGAGATTTCGAGGAATAATTTTCAATATTAACATTTCAATATTTATTTATTTATAAGGGTTTTACAGCGCTCCGAAATTAACAGTATTCTCAATTAATAACTATTTATGGACTCTTTTCCCCTACGACGAAACTTTTGAAATGACTGATTTTCACAATAATTTCTAATCCGAGTGTACATTTCCAAGAATTCTACATACATACATGCATAAAATCACGCCTCTTTGCCAGTGGGGTAGGCAGAGACCACGGATTTCTACTTGCTACGATCCTGGCATACCTACTTCTTTCGCTTCCTCAACTTTCATTAGTTTTAGCACAAAGTTGTAGAGAATTTAATTAGCGACAAAAATGCTGTCGCATTTTTTTTGTGCAATGAATAGTTTGCCCGATAGAGCGCGATAACGATTTGCAACCCTTTTTCAAGGTTGTCGTTAGGCAGTGTTGTCGTTAATTTCGGAGCACTGTAAAACCCTTATAAATAAATAAATATTGAAATGTTAATAATGGAAATTATTCCTCGAAATCTCCTCTACAAAAATGCGCTGGTAAATTTTACTGTAAAATGATCAGAAAAACAATAATAACCCCTTATAAGAAATTCGTTCTCAAATTTTCATCTGTATTTTGTTAATAACTTTGTTATGTTTAATTCTACGACAAAAAGTTTTAGAACAAAGTTGTAGAGAATTTAATTTGCGACATAAATGTTTTCGTAATTTTTTTGTGCGATGAATAGTTTGCCTGATAGAGCGCGTCACACATGTCACTCCACATGTTGGTGGAGTGCTCAGCGTGGGCGAATCAGCGCTGGGACCTCATAGTGGGTCTGGGCGTGGATACCCTCTCGCTGGAAACCATGATGCAAGTCATGGTCTCCAGCGGGAGTGGGTGGAACGCGGCCGTGTCCTTCTGCGAGCAGGTCATGCTTGCGAAGGAGGCGGCCGATAGGGAGAGGGAGTGCACCCTCCCCGCCGAGTTCCGAAGTCAGCGGCGAGGGCGCCGCAGACTTATCTACGCCCAAGATCATCGACCTCCATGATCGGGGCCTGAAGACAGTGGGATAGCCACCCGCCGTCCTTACAGAAGCAGGCTAGAAGGCAACCAGATTCACTCAACGACGCGGGATAAAACCCTACCCCAACGACGCAGGATTCTCATCCCGACCAAACCTTCGTAGAGGCTACACAGGTGATCAAAGTCCGCCGGGCGCCACTGGAAATACCTTCTGCGTGCGAGCCAGAGACGCCCGGCAACGGACGTCGGAAAATACGACAATATGTAGATGGTATGTTAACAAGCACGTTAAACAACTCATGCCGATCTTATTATGACAGATTACTACTCATAAGAAGTAATTTTAAAATACTTAAGTTATCTTTTCAAAATTTAAGTTTATATTTGAAAAGACGCAGTTCACGCTCATTATTTACAAGTATAGTGTTAAAAATAAATTTACCATGACAAGTTTATTTCAGATATCTTTAGCTGGTTGGGAACAAAAAGCCTATTTAGGTAATATTGTCTAGAGTTAGTTGCTACGTGTAAGTATATCTTTGTAACATGTGTGTCTGTCAGCATTATCTATTAGATTAAGTAAAACGAACCAGGGGAGGAAAATTTTGACATTATCTATCGATAAGTCTTTGATGTACTTAATAATCTTGGTATTTGATCTCAAGGATCTCTTCAAAATCTAACGCATGATTATATTTAAACATTGAGACCCTTCTGTATCTCGGAGAGCCGTCAGTCCCAGTTGTCATATTGCAGACATTTCGGGTATTTGGGGCCCTAAAACAAAATCCGACTGATCTAACTACAGAGATATGATTTCGCCCATAGTTTGTGAAGGTTGAAAAGCAGTCGTTTCACGGAAAAAAACCAAAGTTCTGCCGCATCGCAGTTACACTGAAAAGCTAACCACAATCTGGGTTGGCAGGCTCGATTTATTTTGATGATGGCTATTTTATATGACATGATCTAAAAAACAATATTTTTCAGTCATTTCTCTAAAGTAAATAAATTAATTAATTAGATGATAGCTATTTAAAAAACTAGTCACAAAGGGACAATAAGTATAGTATAGCATAATAAAAGAAAATAAATAACATTTTTACTAAGTAATTATAAAAAATGTTCTAAATAAAACTTACAGGCCTAGAACTTGAAGTTCCATTAGTGATAAACTCGCTCTCATCTGGGCATGCGTTGGGGTCTAAAAATTGTGAGTCTTCGGATTTCGAATTGTTGACCATTTGCGTTACAGCGAGGTTGAGGCATACACGCATTGTATAAGCGTTGCACACAGCAAGCAAGCCCATGATGCCCAGGACATACCGCTGGGGAATTAGGAACACTAAGCGGATAAAATAGATTTATTTAGTAGCATTTATAGTAGAGGTCGTGTAAAAGTCAATAGGAATTTAGGGACTAAATTCATGTAGTAACTTGGTTTAGTCACAGAATAAAGTACTATATTATTTTGTAATTTCGTTATTAGTTCAGGTAATAAGATAAGAGTCTATCTTAGGCTTATACTTATCTAAAATGCGTTTTGCAAATCAATAAAGATTGAAAACTTTAGATACCAACGAGCACTTTCTCGTGATATGAGTGCATTTTATTACGCATTACCTATAAGTTTTTATGTGAAAATAATAATTTTAATTTTGAAAGAGCATCAAACTGTGACTTAATATAAAATATTAAGGAAATAATATCATAAATTAAAAGATAACACACAAACTTACGTCTTGATATTGCTTGACGCCATCTTGGTCGCATTGCCGCGTATCTACAAAGATGTTATGTTACCTGAAAAGATTATAAGTGTTTCTGAGTAAACAATATAGAGGTACAAAATAATATTTTTATCTAGTCATGTTTATCTTTCAAGAATAAGACAAATAACTCTAGATTAAACAACTCTCGAAGTGATAATTATCTATGTAGATAACTTAAAGAAAATTATATATTATATCTCGTCTTAAGTAACATTAAATCCCCATACAAGTGTGTTTATATTTAGAAGTGAGACAGACATACATAATATCCCCCGAAAGGGTAGGCAGAGGTGCATTACACACCCCACTCTTTGACAGTATTTTTTGGTCCAATGTATAGAAAGACTATAAAAAGTTCATAACCACTCTATAATTTAAACCAAATTTCCTATAGCCAGGATAAGTGTTACAAACCACTAAATAGAATCTCTGCAGTTCGAGTTTTGAATTGAGATACATATCTATTATTATAATCATTATCACTGCCTCTAGTTAATTCAAAAAGTAAATAAGTACCTACCTCTATACATTACTCACACTACATAACAAATGACAATTAATTTATGAATACCTAAGTTACAGGTACAGAATACAAGTCCATTTAACTTTGAGGCGTCGACTAAATCAAATTGCTGTCAAAATACCAAACTGTTTTGGAACTGTTCGTAAATTGACGTGCTTGGAAATTGTGTAGACAATGAAGTCTTAAGTTTACTTGCTTACTTTACTTAAGCTTGCTTTACTTAAGTATCCTGAAATTTAGTTGGTACCTATAATGGTTGGTAACTATAATGAAGAAAACTAAGAAAAATCGTTTGCACTTATTACTAGACAGACAGTCATAAATCACGCCTATATTCCCGAAGACGTAGGCAGAAATGAATTACACACCCACTCTTTGACAGTAATTTTGTTGGTAACCACGTAATAGGGGGCAAGCCTATTGCTGTATTGCGTACAGAATTGTTATGGATAGAAAATCCATAACAATTCTGTAATTCAAACCAAAATTTCATCCAGCCAGAACGGATGTTACATACCACTAAATAGAATCTCTGCAGTCCGAGCGTATTATTAATATAGAAGCTACTTTATTCCAGGATTCACCAAGTAGCCGGACGCCACTGGAGACGGGCGCCACTCGAAATACCTTCTGCGTGTGTACCAGAGACCGGCAAAAGACGTGGCCGCGGAATTTAAAAAAAAAATGGGATTTACCAATTCATAAAAATTAAACTCTTTCCTTATTATTAGCAAGTGTAAAGGGAATGGCAAATACTGAGGAAGCGAAGGAGTACCTATACTAAGATAGTTACAGTGGAAGTCAGTGGTAAACGTACGTTTTCTGTTCTTATTCTTTCGCCAGTCTGTCCCATTTGTGATTACTATTAATCATTATAACAATTTCAATAACATAAAAGCAATTTCGCGATAGAAATCTTTTTGTCGTTTGACAAATTTGACATTGTAAAAAATATATATTTAGATACCTATTCAGCCGGTTTATGAATTGAGACTGTAATCTCAAATCTGTTATTATCAGTTGCCAATAAAATAAGTGGCAATACCAATTAACTAATTTATTTTCCTGTTCCATCCTATTTTCCTCAAGATGATGATAATTTTGTCGAAATGCTTAAAGTAAAACCCCTTTTACAGTGAGTCGGTAATAAATTATACTTTAAATGGTAGGTACGGGCTTATAACTACCTAAATTAATTAAAATATGTACAAAAATGTCAAAACTAATTTAATTTTGTAAAACAAAATATAGGTTTTACAAAATTAAATTAGTTTTGACATTTTTGTAAGTAGTATGTGTAAAGTCTTTTCAATGTTTATGCTATTTATGTGATTTAATGTGAAAATTTTGTACGGTCAATATTGTTAATCTCGTGTTTCAGTAAAATTATTATACCATTATTTTATACCATTACCGTAATATTGAAATTCATCAATTTGAGCAGTATACTAATCTAACGTGTGTTAGCACCAGCGCAGGCGCATAGGTTATGGTTTTTTTCTTTGATCGATTAACATAATAAGTAATTACAATTAACTTTTAGCTTGACATTTAATAATAGTTAATAATTACCGGTTTTATTCATAATCTTCAATTAATCATAATCTACTGGGACATTTGCATTCACTAAATCTACTAGACAATTATAACATTTTAAGAATATCTTCCTACTACGAGTATCAATCACACACATGTATATTGCATAAAAACACATATACTTTTCCACTGTTATAATTTTATTTTTACTGACCGGTTTCACCTTACGACATCACCAGAGATTCAATAAATATAAATTACATATTAATAAGTAACATCAATACAATAAAATAAAAAATACACATACGTTATTGACAGTAGGCTACCATAAAATTATGTCCTCAGATATGTTCGCTATTACACCAAACTGGTTTTGTTCAGTGATACGCTTTTTACATAAGTTTACTTTCCATTTCATAACCAATTGATGAAGTTGTAAATTGCAGCTGTCGCACTACTGTTTTGCAAAAACATTGATGGACCTTAATTGTTGCGTCTATATTGCAACTGCACTCGGTGATTGTGGTAAGATAACCTTATTTATTTTTTTAAAGTAATAAGGTAATACATTATAATATATTTAAGTATACTATCCGGCGACTATCCTTCCGGGATTCAAAAGTAATTTACGGCAGTCATTCAAACCTTCAAGTCTATATATCTTCAGGTGTTTTTTTTTATTTATATTTGTCATATAATTTAAATTAGTTAGTTATCCGGAAATGAATATTATTAGATTCCTATTATTAAGTATTTTCACTATTAACAGATCACTATTAACTCTGAAATCTTCGCAATGTGACCCTTTTTGACCTAAATGGTATTTTTGGCAACTTAATGACTGATTAGTGGGTAGTCGTTTAGTACGTAGTACGTTTTCCATCCAAGTACCGTGAGTCCCACTCGAAGCCGTCCCGCTACCCCCGCAACGGGGAGGCAAAGTGCCTAAATGCATCACCGACCAAGTTGAAAAAGAAACTTAATGGCTGATGAAAATCTTAATATATACTATACTTTTTTTTTTGATCCTCAGCCATCTGCTACTGCGATGTGAGGAAGTAAGAAACTACAGGGCGAAACATCTCGGCAACCCAGAAACCGTCCCTGAAGCTCTGCGAAACCTGCGGGGCCTGCTGGCGTTCCTGGAAGAGATCGGCTGGCTCGCGTAAACGAGTAGAAGAGAGTCCTACCCGCACGCAAAACCCGCGCAATAGACGTGGAATTGCGGAGACCAGCCTGCGTCGACAAGTACAAGTACAAGTACTATACTTTTGAATGAACGATAAGGAATTTCAGATTTTTGGTCCAAACTTACATACTTAATTATAATGTAAGAACTCGGCTTTACACAGTGCCTATCGAACTTGGTACAGACTCGCATACTAAAAGTATTAGGAAACGTCTTCAAGCGGAATCATGATTCTGTGGAGCGTTTTGTTGTTAAAGCCCTATTTAGGAACCAAGCCGTTAGGACGATTATCAACGAGATAAATCGACCAGAAAATCTTTGATAGGATTCTTCTTCCATGATTGCACCAGAGCCTTTGGCAAGACGTCGTGAAGCAAATTACATCTGCTACTACTGACACCCTGATCATGTTAACCATGATTACTCTGTCAATAGTGTAACAACTAACAAGAGGAACAGAATATTACATTGTTACTGTTTCGTTACATTCTAATTACACGTTCAAATAATGCTAGACAATTATAATTAATATGAAATAATTGTAACAGTTAATTAAATGTGTCCGTGTAATAAGCTAATCAAGGTTTGTGTTGTCTAAGAAGGTCAGTAGCTCAATGGTAAAATTCATTGTCCAATATTATGATCGTAGAAACGAACACGAATGCCGAGAAAATTATAATTAATGTTTGTACAAGACAAATATGAGCCTCATAATATTTATGACTGCAAAGTGAGATTTGTTTCAGCGTGGTTCTTGCATTTGTTTCAAGATTCAACAAATTGGATTCGTTATTGTATAGTAGTGTATACTCGTAGTTTCGTATGTTACAGAGTAAAGTACATCCAAATCTAATAAGTTCTTAGCTTATTATGTAATATAAGGAGAAAGGGCTTTAGATGCCTTTTCTCGTTTATTAAATATCCGTTTTTATATTGTATTGTGTGTATGCCCTAGTATTTCGTTCCTTCCGGAAGAGATAAAAGCCTGGCCGTCATAACCAGATATTGTAATGCACCGGCTTTTCTGAAAAGCATTTTAATAAGACATACTACTTTCTTTAACGACTGTTATAAAACTTTTTAGTTTATACGCATACAATTATGAATGTGTATTATTAAATTGATAAAAAACTATGCCTCAATCATTTAAAAATAGTAATTACCTTAGTGTATGATATCCTTTCTAAATAGCGTAACGTCAAGGTTACTTGCCTTACCTTTTGTTCAGTTTTATTTTATTAAAAATATACATATTACTCTGATGTGACAACTTAAAATAGCAAGGTTCAACGACTCTTTGTTATGTTTTTTGAAAGGACATTGTATCTGTTTTACCTATAGTTGTTTGTATTAAAAAAAACTGCATTAATAGGAGGCGGTACGAAGTATTCTAGGACACGCCGCACCATGCCATAGGTTTTTTCGATTTTTTGGCTTGCCCCCAGATCGAGGGCTATTCATAGAGGGGTCAACCATCATTGGAGCATAAGCAGTTCTCGAGAGTAAAGGGGGGTACATTCCCCATTTCTATATTGAGATTGTTTTAAAAAATAACGTGATTTTGTATGTGTATGTAAGTATTTAAATATTATATTTTTTAATTATGTCGAAGTCACAATCACAGCTGTAATGAGTTATAAACTTCCATGTTATAAATTTGGTTCAGACCGCGACAAATTCGCTTAGGAAATAAAACATTTAGAGGTCATACTTTGAGGAAAGAACAAAAACTTCGTATTTTGTTCCGTAAGATTATATAATAATTAGCTTTTGCTACCCTGTTTTCTCACAGTTGTTTAATAAAGCAACAAAGAAAGGAAATGGGTAATACTAGAAGCTAGTGAGGCATTGTAAAAATATATGATTAAGAACTGGCTATTTTCGGGCCCAAAGAATAAGTATCGCCATCCAACGTGGCAACGCAGCCAGCATTCTAGGAACCTTCCCAGTCAGCAATGACGAGGAGTATTTTTTAAACGAGATTTTGTAGTGTAAACAATTTTTTCTACATAATTATGTAAGCTGCTTCTTATTGTAAATAAAAAAGAAAAAAAAAAATAATTATTTATAGGTTTTATTCTTCCACTGTATATAAAACTAGAGGGTGTAAAACGACCTTGTCCGCGTGGTAATTTTATAGGGAATAGTACCTTAACACATGTCTCTTTAAGAACATGTCCATCCGAAGGTTGCCTGTAAAATATTCCTTTTAGCAATAAGGCGGCGTGCGTTCTAATTTAATTGAATCTAATTATAACGACGTATTCCATAAACGTATTAGAGGCGCTTACGATATGTAAAAATAGATAAATATCATTTAAAAATGTAAAACAATTTGTGTTAGACAGGAAGCTTTTGATGCAATTAGGTAGGAAGGTAGTTCCAAAGTTCTGGCCTATAATAAGGCTAGATTACTTCCTGTGGCGACTTACAGCTCTACCACCCTATGTATTATTTGCCATTATGATGAATTTACACGTAGCACTTAATTTTTTTTTTTTTTTTTTTTTCATGCTACACAAGAAAAGTTACAGATTGTAATTAACTTATTCTATGGCCCATAGATACATACCTTAAAACTAAGAATACATAATAATATAATTATCTTATAATATAAACACTAACACTGTATTTACTAGACGGGTGTCGTGTGACACTTCGCGTTAGGTAACGTGCCGCGAAAACGTCTATATACGACACCTTTCGGCCAAAACTCTTCTTTAAGGAATTTGTCGAGATGTTGAGTCGGTACCCTAATCAAGAACGACTTGAAGTTATTCCACGGCCTAGGTCCGCTGACGCTCCAACGTCCATTGCCGAGCGCCTCTGGTTAGCAATAGGAAGAATTTCCAGTGGCGCCCGGCGGAACTTGATTCTATGAGATATTCGTTGAATTCAAATTACGTCAAGGGCAATTTTTGTATAAAATAAATACTTATTTTTAATTACGTTCATATTTATATAGATAAGAATGCATATTGTGTTTATTAAATATTTATATGTATATACTTACGCAAATAATACATTACTTACGAACAAATTTGATTACCATAAATTATTATGGTACCTGTACCTAATAAAACCTAAGGATGGTGAACAAACAATAACCACTTTTGGGTCAACTAATGGAAAGGTAAATACGTAGGTCACACTATAAGTTTTGCGTAACTTAAAAAAACAACATGTTAAAACCAAAATATTATGTTTATTGCTTTTCAAAGTACTCTCCTTTACATTTTAAACATTTTTTCAAGCGATCGAACCATTTTTTTTAAATAGGAGGACCACAGATCTGAAGGCATTTTTTCTACGTGCTGATTGAACGCTATCACTACCTCTTCGGAGTTGGTAAAAGTGAAACCTCTCATCAAATCTTTGATTTTGGGGAAGTGGCAGGATGGGTGACGACTTGTACTTTTTCAGAAGCTTAAAATGACTTTGTTTTGTTGGTCGTGTGTGAAGAAGCGTTGTCATGATGTAGGAGAACGCGGCTTTTGGATCGTCTTTCGCGAACTTTTTCTAATACCCTGGGTAAATAAATGGTAGAATACCACTCGCCATTAACACTCTTTTGATCTTCAAGTGGAATTGTACAGATGGGACCCGTAGCTGAGAAAAAAAACGCGATCATTTTTTTACCAACGTTTCTCGCCTGCCTCACTTTTGTTGGCTTGTTCTCATTTTCAAACGCCCATTCACAAGATTGCTTTTTTTTTTCGGGTTCAAAACAATAAATCCACGTTTCGTCTCCTGTGACAATGTCATAAACAGCATTAGAATGTCCGTGGTCGTACTTCAGTAGCATCTGTGAGCACCATTCCACGCGAGCCCGCTTCTGCTCCGCTGTCAGTTCATGAGGGATCCAACGACAACAAAGTTTCCGAACTTTCAATTATTCTTCGCATAAAATTTTCTGAATTTGACTCATACCAATCCCCAATAGTCCTCGAATTGTCTCATAGGTAATCCGCGGATTTTCTTCAATTAACCGCTTAACAGTAGCCACATTATTTTGGTTGACGGCAGTTGAAGGCCGCCCTTCACGAAATTCGTCATGTAAAGAAACTCGACCTCTCTTAAGTTCAGCAAACCATCGCCTCACGCTGCTCAAACAAGGTGCTTCTCACCCAAAAGCATTTTGAAAACGAGCGGCACATTCTTGCGGAGAGAGAGAACTTTTAAAATCATAAAAAATCATCTCTCTTTTTTTTTTTTTATTTAATTGATGTGTGATAAAAAACAATTGACAAATGATTTCCCGCCAATTGTTTTTTTTATTACTAAGAAGGTTGCAACGTTTAAAAAAATATAACATTCGAAATTCAAATAGTTCCGATTAGCTAGAAGTGCAAAACTTTTAGTGTGCCCCATATATATGTCTTTTTTTTTTTCTTTAGATCCGGCCCGCGGCCGCGGCCGCTCTAACGTCCGTTGCCGGGCGTCTCTGGTTACATGCAGAACGTATTTCCAGTGGCGCCCGGCGGTAAATATATGACTACCACGAAACCAGTAAACAAATTTAGAACTCTATTTTCGCTAGGAGGCCGAGTAGTTCAGTTACTCTAAAGTTATTTTAATTCAGATATTAATTGTTAGCCTTGACCCAGTACTCAAACGTGTAGGTGCTCTAAGAATGCATAGTCAATCGGGTTTTACTTTCATATAACAAAATAAACTCATTTGTATTTTATAAACAAAAAATATAGAACTTCTTACCGCCTTACTGTTAGAATTGTCGGGATATTTACCATGTAATGTAGGTTTGAATTTCCGATATTTCAACGCTGTTGCAAGCGCCATGATCGCGGAAGAACTGGAGTACTGGCGGTGGATGTTGAAAAAGTTTATTAGGAAATATTTCCATCTACCTTCCTTCAAGCCCGATTACTGCGCGTAACACCACTACCACTGGTCTCACTACACACTCGATTTTGTTCACGATCACGATATACAATGCTTACTGTATCCACTCGCGATTTCGTTTTGTTTTTTTTCCAGTTATTTTCGCAAACAAAATTTTTATTTCCTGGACTATAAGGTGGAAAGACATCCAGCCTTCTTAACGTACATCATTGTGATTTGAAGAAGCAAGAAAAAGAATAGATAGAAGATTACATTATTTATAAATCAATTATTATCGTATGTCTATGAAACATTAAGAAGAATGCAATTTTCAACATTCCTAAAATACAATCAATGTGTGTTTATGTTGCTCATTTGGGTAAAGCTTACAGGCTTACTAAACGATGCGGGCGTCTTTTAGTAGGTACTTAACATACAGTCATGGTTATATCCTCGAGGGGTGACAGAAGCATATTACACAATTTTATTTGTTCCCAGACATTTGTACATTGTGTAGATACCCGGTAAATATTATATTCAGTTGTATTATATTCAGATATTAATGAACCATTGTTTGATCTTCTAAGAAAAATAGAATAACAATATATGTAGGTACCTAATTACATATGTCAGATTAATTTGTAGAAAAATTCAAAAGCATTCTAGGTATTAAAATCAGTCATTGCAAACAATACCCGGCTTCATGGAGTGTCTTTTGTGGTCGATAATGTATAAAGTTTTATTTCAAAATTAAACAGTTGTGTATTAACATTACTGTAATCTTTTGCTTGCTTTTTGTCATCTACTTTGATAAGGTTAAGTTTGGTTAAGGGTTTAAACAAAATATAATATAAATATTTATACTGTGACGCTCATGCGTTGACACCTTAGCACATTTACACCATCCAAGCACATCTGGAACCTGAAGCCTGATTCTTGAACGGCAATGACGCAGAGAAATCTTTAAACTATATATTTAGTAGACAGGTATTGTAAATATTATTTTAAGTAGTAGGTACATAGTTAATGTATATAGATACTACTTATTATGGTATGGATTTCTAATGAACTTCGCTTAGACGTTCTTAAGTACAATAATAGAACAATGGAAAATATGATGTTGAATCAAGACTGTCTCAAAGAGAACAGCTGTTCTCTTTGAGACAGTCTTGATAATGCCTCGTGAGTAGGTGAAACATATGTCGACGTTTATAATGTCTTCTATTTAGCGAAATCATTGCAATTATCTAAATTTCAACATCATATTTTCCATTGTTTTATCATGGACTTTCGCCAGGTAACGCCTGACTCCATTCAGTACAATAATAGACTACTGAGACCCACATTCAAGGAGTAGAAAAGGCGATTTTATACCTTCATAGGTATAAAATGGCGGTCGAGTCAGACGCTCGACCGCCATCTATTGACCATCATCTATCGCTGTATATTGGTACTCGTAAAATAAGCTGTTGCCATAGTAGTTTTTTTGACGTCAATTGGTAAATCGACAACAATGACTTGTTTCAAATGAATTTCATGCTCTCTGGACGAATTCACAATTGCTCACTTAATTTTAAACTAATTTCAAGGCTAAGTATGGTATGTTACTATTGTCACAAAATAGGGAATAATAGTACTCTGATGTGTTAGGCGGAACTATATTTGCGTCTGTAATGATATTTATTTTTAGAATAAGCAATGCTTAAAGTACGTGGTAATGCTGCCAGTCGGCGACGAGGCGGAGGAGTTCTTTGACGCCTGTTAGAACTTAGAAATAAGTATAGTATGTAATATAGATATTTAATTAATTTCAATTGTATTTCTATAATAAATAAACCAGACGCATTAATCATAAATATCTACAAAGTTTTATGAAAATACGGTCAGTCCTTGAGTCTGAGTCTGATAGGCTGTTACTATTGTCTGATAAAGTAGTAATACGTAGCTCAATCTTTTGTATGGACTGTACGTTTCAAATTTTGTAAGATTTGCTACAAAATGTACGAAATGTTACAACAGTGTAAGTTTTGCGAAAGTTTAAGAAATGCTAATAAATCATAAGGTTACCAATATAAAGTGAGAAAAATGTTTTATTTTTTTAATGAACACAGAGGTTAAATGTATCCATAAGCTACAAGGCAGAAATAAATAATTTAATAACGAGTATATTTTAGGTAATTTAAATGTCAACATTGTGTTTGGTTGTAGAATGAACACTTTACATGTACATAATCACGCTTATATAGCACATAATATATACTTATAGATAGAGGTTAATTATAGACCCCTTTTTCTTAAATTCTATTCTTTCTACCTTTCCATCCAAAGGTTGCCTGTAAGAAATTACTTTTTAGTGATATATGTACAAATGGCGTACAATATGTGTATAAGAAACCGTCTTCGCGAGAACCGAACGGTTTAAACGTTCGTTTCTCTGCCGAACGATGGTGGCTTGGAACGCCCTGCCTGCGCACGTGTTTCCTCCCACATATAACCTTGGGTTCTTTAAGCCAAGCGTGAAGATGCACATTACTGGGTCGTCAAGTTGAAGGCCATTCTCTATAGTATTCCTGTGTACTATGAGAATCGCCCACAATCGCCAGACGTCGCCACAGCTTACCATCAGGTGGGTGGCGTCAATTTGTCGACCTAAATATTAAAAAAAAAAATTCAATCTGGATTGCTTTTGTTATATTACTTTGTATTGGTGTACAATAAAGATTATTGTATTGTATCGATCCACATTTTTTTGGTTATTAATTTAGGTATTAATTAGTTACCATTCTGTAATCTGATCCTAATTCTAACTGTAGCACCAATTGTTACATACCTACAACCTTTGCAGTCCGGGCACAACCAGCAGTATCTACCTCTAACTTAACCCATAGTCTTTCATAAATTGGTCAGACTTAATTTGGTTACAATTTACAATACTCCTTCACGACAGGGGTCACAAGAAGGAGGGAAGTAAATAAAACCAATGATGTGTGTCCATGACGTTGACAGCTCTACGTGATTTTCTAAGAAAGAGACAAAGACGTTTTTTACGCTACTATTTTGACTCTATTATTGCATTATATAATAAATAGCGAGCCTATTGCTTTGTCTAGGCTCTATGCAGATTAGATAATTACGATACCCATTGTAATATAGTATAGTACCATTTAGTACTCGTAGTCTCGATATTAATATACTGGGATATGGTGTCCCGAGTGTCTGGTCGATATTTCGTAAGTGTAGTGGATGTAAGACCAGAAGGCTGGCTACATTCTGGCTCTGAGAAATTAGTATTGCCATTCAATATATTGTCGATGCTACGGGGAAAATTTTAATATTTTAAAAACTTTTAAACTGTCACATTAATTCCTAAATGCCTTGACACAAGAAAAATAAAACTTTAAACATGAGATTTGGAGTTCGATTTTTGCTGAGCTCGTGTCAGGTGGCTTTTTTGGTTACCTCTGGCGCTCCGCAAAAATTAGGTTTCCAGACTCTCTCATACCGAACAACGTTTCTTGTCCTGCACCTGGAGCTAGTTAGGAATAACTAGTTCTTCTGTGCGGGCCTATCAACAAATCAAGCATTGGCGACATTGGCGACACCATCGATAAATATCGATGGAGCCATGTTTTTAAAGAAAGAAGACGAAGAAACATGAGATTGATGATGAGAGTTTGACAAGTAGAACGTACAATTATTTAGGACAGATGATAAACACAAGTGTTATGTTTTATATTATATTGCTTTATATCTAACGGCTCATCGTTTTATCAAGTAGAGACAATATCTATAGCTTTATCTGTATCTTATCTTAGCCATCTTAACCTCCATTAGCAACCTCCCCTTGACGGTAAGGTAAGGTTTTATTAGTTACCATTTAATAAGCTCAAAATAATTTTCCTTCCTTACATAAAGTATACTAGAAAGCAAGTAAATCCTATAGGTAAGTATCGTCCTAACATGGCAACACAGGCAGCATTCTGGGAACCTTCCCAGTCTGCAATGAAGCGGAGAATTTTTTAAACGATATTTTGTAATTTAAATATTTTACTATAGGTAAGCATGCAAGACGAATTACAGTACAGCCCGCTTTGGAGTTACACAACTATAATAATGTGTCATGTCTGGCATTATGTTCGTTCAATATGTGTAGCAAGTTCTCCAAAAACATTAAAATAATTGGTATGGTATGTTCAGGAAATCAGGTAGGTATATTTAATTAAAATATATCACCTGCGACACTGCAATAAACTTAAATTAAATTTCTTTGTTTTACAATTATGATGCAAGCGTCGACTACAACTACAATCACTACAATAAATCATTAATAATATATGTAGGTACTAGGAATTACGCTGTACAACTTCACCGGTGAGCCTTGTAATGATTACATATGCCAAACCTCTTCAAGATTACGATATTAAGATAAGTTATTATTACTGAACATTTATCCTTATGTAACTAATTTGGCTTTAATGCTTTAAACCCTAGCAACCTGCTGCCACTAATAACATATAATTACAAACCAATGAACCAACCGGGTGTTTCCCCAGAGCTGTATTTCGAGGAATATTTTCTGAAAACTTTTTACCAGTAGCTGTTGGTACGACGTAATCGGGGCAAGCCATGCAGCTGAAGTTTATTGAGGTCTTTAAGGTTTTTTTGGTTGGAGTGGAGTAGTTTATTCGTTCTCTAATCAATTATAATGAAGTAAGTTACTACCTACATAAATAAAAATAACCAAACAGAAACGTTTTTTAAAGGTAACATCCATTCTATGGTATCCAATGTCTGCAGCACCGCATTCGGATATCAGTTCTACTTATAGTTGAATAAAACGCATAGCAAGTTGTGTAATAATGTCCAAATTATGTTATTTGCACGACTAAATAATTACTAAGAATTCAATCAAGCATAGCTGCAAAATAACTTTGTTGACCTTACCCTAGTTCAAATTATATAACCTGCCATTGAATACATTTCAATTATGTTATGAGTGGATAGATAGTTCTATTAAAATATTATTGCATGTAAACTTATTTGAAAAAAGATATAACTGATCACAGCAATAATATTTTGTACACACATGTACGATAGACAGCAATATCTTCCAGACAACCTTTGAGTTGTTGGAGTGGACCGTAAGAGACGTAAGAACTAATCATACCCCGTAACTTAACTGCTCACGTATCTCGTCGCGCGATAGCACGTCGCAGACCATTACCGGGTACGGATGCTTCGGTAAGTATCTGCACTACATCCATCGTGCGGTCACCCCCCAGTGTCAACACTGCGAGGCATCCGACGAAGACACCGCACTCCACACTTTGGTGGAGTGCTCAGCGTAGGCGAGTCGTCGGGACCTCGTCGTGGATCTGGGCCTGTAACCCTAGTCTCACTAAAGACCATGCTTCAGGTCATGGTTAATACCAATTACTAGCATTTCCATTCACCCCTCTAGATGTTCAACAAATGGGTTAATTGGGTAACGTGACCGGCATTTTTTTCGATATCTCTGGTTGAATAAATCGATCGACTTGAGTCGACACTACCGTGTCTATAGGGCTGATTAATAGTGCTTGTGGTGATCGGGACATGTGGTCACGTAGTCGAAACACGAGGCAAATGTCAGCGAACCAGAATCATTTTAAGTGTCATATAGAACATCATTATGACAATCATATTATTCTTATACATTTATTTCCTCGTACCTTGATTTTCCTGTTAAAAATAATGTTGTGCGGACATTACGCAGGTGTATGTAAATAAAATTTTAATATGCATAGACATGAATAAAAGCTAATAGATTTGTATGCAAATGCGAGCGGGTATTGTAAACTTTTTAAATCTTCGTAATCTTCGGTTGGTAGCTAAGTTGGTCTGAGCAACTACCGCTGCCGCTGGTTCAACTCCAGCATAGGATTTTCATTACGTCTTTTTCCAGGTTGTTAAATAATTGCAGCCAAATGTGTGCATTGGAGCATGATGAAAATATTTAATTCATATTACCGATGGAAATTGTACCCCTTTTTAAGAAAATTGCGGACGGATGAGTATGAAATTTCACACACTTATTATTTATATAGAGGAGGAGTGCGTGGAGCTAACATTTTTTTTAAACAAGTGGTCGTCTTGCGGTAGAAAAGAAGATCTTGCGAACATTAAAAATATTTTTTTTTGAAATTTGACTCCCAATCCAAAATATCTCACAATGAAAAAAAATTATTACACGAAGGGACACTTGTGCCAAGTTTCATGGAGATAGGATAAAACTCCACCCTTCCATAACTCTGGACATTATCAGTGTCTAATTGCAAATTGTTTATTAAAATAGTTTAGAAATTATTTTATGGGGAGTAAGGTTTCCATACATATCGATTTCTATGAAGACTTCACTTTAGGACTTATTTTGTTTTTAGTTGCTTTTAATCCAATATTTAAATATTTTCTAAATTATTCTGGATACTTTCATTATAATAATAATAATATAATATTTTATTTATTTTAAGTAACACGACTCATGGGGTTCGTAACAATGCTTGCTTTAAACACATTTACAATAAAATTGTTTTCATCCATTAATGTTTATTTACAGTGCCGTTTTCCGATGTATAACAGTGTCGGAACGTTTTTGCTTGAACTGAACAAATCGTCGAAAGATAACTCCTTTCGGCCACAGGTTAATCCATAAACAGATGCTTCTTACTTTGCGACACTAAAAATTTAAACGCATCATAGTCACACTGGCGTGTAATCGAATCTTTTTCAAGTGTAACTTTCACCTCCGTTTTTCTCTGAATGTAATTCGCTATGTCAGACTCCAAAGTATTCTTGTCCACATTAGTAATAAACATAGGTATTAAACAACAGTTGTAGGTAAATACAAAATAAAAAGATGAAAAATATTGTTGTTGTTTTATTCACCTTGAACGAAAGAATATAATTGATGTCGTTTGAAATTCCTGAGAGCTATTATAATTTGTTTCAATTTATTTTTAAAATGCTAGCGATATGTATTTTTCATATTTATTTTTAAGCGTCTCCGTCCAAGTGGGGCTATATTGACTGTAGCGAGACCCAGTGCGAATGTAGCTTGTTTCTACAAATCATGAGCCACATGATGTCGTGTCCGGGCTGCTGCCAATATAAAACTGGGCACTGGGCCACGACAATATAAAACAAATTTGTAGTGTTGTCCATTGATACGAGAAGAAGAAGAAGCGTCTCATCTGTACTCGTATACACACATTAAAGGCAAGGATTATGATTTTAGATTACAACACAATATTAAACACCCCAAATTACCCTAGTTTTAGTTGACTGTGATACCACCTGCGGGTCTCTTATATGTTTGGTATTTAACTTGATCTGATCTCATTATTTTCGTCTTATCAAAAATTTAAAAAGTTGGTGATATCTTTCGACGAGTTTTTCAACTTTTGCGTTTTGAAGTCATTATTTAATTTGCCGGACTAAGTAACGGGCTAGGTCCCACAATCTTAAAAATATAATTTAAACCAGGCAAGTAAAAGTTACAAGTAGGTATCCCTACATATCACTACATCACTACGTATTATTAAACAAGTCCTTTGCAGCGTCTGTTTATCTGTCTGTCCTTTCGCGATAAACTCAAAAACTACTGCACCGATTTTCATGTTGCTTTTACTAGTGGATAGAGTGGTTCTCGAACAAGGTTTCAGTATGTAATTTGTCACGGGCAAAGCCGTGGGCGACCACTGCACTCAAAGTAAAAATATTTTAATGTCACCGTCCTTAAGAAATTAAGGAACTTGCCTCTTGTTGTTTTTAATATTAATTAAACATAATGCAATACTATACTTAATCGTGATTTAAAAGCCTGTTAAAGTATATTACCATAGTCAGATATAAGAATACTATACTAGTATACTAAACGTACGAAAACTTAAAGTTATGGTCACTGTTGAATGAACTTAGAATAACTACTCTAATCTTATTCACATAATATTTTAATTCACCATTTGAAAAAAACTCAGGTAAATAAACTTTAAATTAACAAGTAATAAAAACAGGTCGGTTGACCCTAGCGCATGCCTCGAAAGGGGCCAGTTTCCCAAGGTGTGGAGGACGGGAAAACTGGTCCTGATCCGTAAGGTGGGGCGGCCGGTGGACTCACCGTCCGGATACCGGCCGATCGTGTTGCTCAACGAGGTGTGTAAGCTCTTTGAGCGAATTATCGCGGAACGCCTCGTCGAGCATCTTACGAGTGTGGGGCCTGACCTGCGGGATAACCAGTTCGGTTTCCGTCGGGGACGCTCCACCGTGAGAGCGATCATGCGCGTGAAGACCCTGACGGAGGAAGCAGTCTCGCAGGGCAAGGTGGTGGTGGCGGTGTCTCTTGACATCGCCAACGCGTTCAACACCTTGCCATGAAGCTGCGTTAGGGAGGCGCTCGTGTATCACGAAACGCCTCTCTACCTCCGTCGTATTGTCGGGGCCTATCTCTCGGAGAGGGCCATAGCTTTCCCCAGCTGGCTCGGGCCAGCTCGGCGAGATGTGTCGTGCGGTGTTCCGCAGGGGTCGGTCCTGGGGCCGCTTCTGTGGAACATCGGCTACGACTGGGTGCTGCGGGGTGCGTTGCCTAGGGGCGTCGGCGTAGCGTGCTACGCCGATGACACCCTCGTCACAGCGCGGGGTGCAACGTACCAGGAGGCAGCACTCAAGGTCACGACGGGTGTTGCTCGAGTCGTGGGTCGGATACGGCAGCTGGGACTGGAGGTGGCCTTGCACAAGTCCGAGGTTCTGTGTTTTCACAGACCTCGGAACGGTCCACCCGAAGGTTCCAGCATAAATGTGGGAGGCGTTAGCATCAGAATTACCTAGGGATCGTACTTGATAGCCGATGGAACTTCAGACCACATTTCCGAAGTTTGGTCCCCAAGGTGACGCAGGCATCGGTCGCGCTTTCGCGACTGATGCCCAACCTAAAGGGACCCAACGCTTCCTGCAGGAGACTGTACCTGGGGATCGTGCGGAGTATGGCCCTATACGGGGCTCCCGTATGAACGGAGAGGTTGGCGGTCAAGGGGAACGTGACTCTGTTAAACAGACCACTTCGAACCTTGGCCGTCAGAACCATATGGGGCTACCGCACGATCTCCGGAGAGGCTGCATGTCTCCTAGCCGGGACCCCCCATAGGACCTGGAAGCGAGAGCCCTTGCGTCATTGTTCCAATGGCGCAAGGAGGCGCTGGAGCGGGACCACAGGCCTGCGTCTTGAGAAATCGAGGACCAGCGGTCCCAACTCCGCCAGGATCTCATGGAGTCATGGAGGGTGCGACTTGAGCAACCCAAGTGGGGTACCACCACGTCGGTGAGACCGATCATGGACGATTGGCTGCAGAGGCAGCATGGTGACCTCACGTAACGTGCGACGCAGATCGTTGCCGGGCATGGATACCTCGGTAGCTATCTGTTTCGCATGCATCGTGAGGTCACACCCCGGTGTCAACACTGCGAGGTTTCCGACGACGACACCGCACTCCACACGTTGGTGGAGTGCTCAGCGTTGGCGAGTCAGCGCCGGGACCTCGTAGTGGGTCTGGGCGTGGATACCCTCTCGCTGGAGACCATGCTTCAAGCCATGGTCTCCAGCCGGAGTAGGTGGAACACGGCCGTGTCCTTCTGCGAGCAAGTTATGCTCGCGAAGGAGGCGGCCGGGAGGGAGAGGGAGCGTACCCTCCCCGCCGAGTCCCGTAGTCGGCGGCCAGGGCACCCCAGACTCCGTGACTACGCCCAAGACTATCGACCTCCATGATCGGGGCCTGAGGACGGCGGGATCGCCATCCGCCGTCCTTACAGAAGCAGGCTAGAAGGGTTGCGTGCTGCGGGGCCTTTGCCCCATAGCACGCAACCAGATTCACTCACTGACGCGGGATAAAACCCTACCCTAACGACGCGGGATTCTCGTCCCGACCCAACACCCGCAGAGACCACAGAGGGGGTCAAAGTCCGCCGGGCGCCACTGGACATACCCTCTGCTAGTAACCAGAGACGCCCGGCAACGGACGTTAGAGCGGCCGCGGCCTTGGGCCGGGGAATTCAAAAAAAAAAAAAAAAGAAAGGTCGGTTGACCCAAATTAAAAAAAGCGACTGTAACAGTTAAATTAAACAAACAATAGCAGTTACCTAACTATAAGTTACTAGGAAATTGCTTAAATTGTGCTCTACATTTAGCTCTGGGATTGAAATTTGGTCTATGGGTCTTTGGGTTACTGCAGATGTGAAGGTATCACGTCATCCTGATCATTTGTACCCACTTATTTAATGCGATGATAAATAATTTAAGGCACCAACTACCCCGTTAGGGGCTAAATCAAAAATCCAACCAGTCTAACTACCATGTGGAGGTCAGATGGCAGTCACTTCACGGAAAATATCGAAGTTCAGCCGAATTGCAGTTAGACTAAAAACCCCAACTGCGTTGGGAATAAGCTCGGTGGGTGATGAAATTTAAACGTTTCTTCAATACATATAATAAAATTGTAAGTGGTCGATATCTGTACATCGAAGATATAATAGGGAAACTGTTGTAGGGGGGCTTTATGAACGCAATAGTACCCAAAACAATGGTTTTTAGAATTTTGGTCTATTCGTCTGTGTGTCTGTTTGTCTGAATGTTTGAACACGCTAATCTCAGAAACGGCTTAACCGATTTGAATGCTGTTTTCAGTAATACGCTGTGGTTTATTCAACTTAACATTTAAGGTTTGTTTTATTTCAATCTGTTCATAAATAAAAAAGTTATGTCGATCTAAAGTATCACACATAATCGCAAGTTAAGCAACCCCTGGTCGCGGTTCCAACTACGATGGGTGACCACATTTGGCACAAAAAATATATCAAGTGACAGTCATGACAGACAGACAAAAACATCACGCCTATATCCCCGAGGGGGTAGGCAGAGGTGCGGTACATACCCACACTGTGCCTGTACTTTAGTTGGTCCTACGTATTATTGAGCCTGCCTATTTTTTCGCTGTTAGGGCACTTTAGAAAATCCATAACCACTCTAATTCAAATCAAAATTACAACAGCCAGTACAGGTTTTATATACCTGTGGCTCTGTAATAGATAATTCTTTTGACACTAGAGACAATAGGGTCTTTGACGAGATAGATTACCTAAAAAAAATCGTCCAGTGTGCATTGCACTCCACTATTTGCTGCTTTTTATAACGCGTGTGTATTCCTCGATCAATTATCATCATCATCATACATAATATATCTGTAACTGGTCGCTGTCTATAGGGTGGTTTACACTTAAACCTCAATGCCACTTTATATTTACTGTTTGTGTCATTTGAATCGGTTCATAAATAAAAAAGATTTGTCCGTACGTTTCTACACTATAACCTCAGAAATGGCTGAATCTATTTAAATGGGGTTCACTAATTCATCGTAGTTTGCTTCACTTAGTATGTAGTGTTCGTTTTATTTAAGACATAGACCTATATCTCCGAAAGGGTAGGCAGAAGTGCATTACACACCCATGATTTGCCAGTAATTTTGTTGGTCCCACGTAACAGCGGGCAAACATATTGCCGTTACCGGTAACGGCAATTAAATACCATTAAATAAACATTTCTGCAGGTATGTGCGTATTATTATTTTTTATTTCAATCGGTTCGCTGTCTGTATGTCGATTTTCACTAAAGCGTTGGGGACAAGCGGGTCTTTTACGCGATAAATACCTAAAAAAACTTTAAACATAAATTGAATTAAAAATCAAAATCTGGTGTGACTTCGGCTCCACTATTTGTTTTTAAAAACTCGTGTAGTAAGTGGTCTGTAACATTATGTGATTGAATGACATTTACACGATTAGTACCTAAAAAAAATCGAAGTACAAAAAAACCAAGTGTGCAGAATTAAAATTCACTATTTGCTGTTTTTATAACGAGTGTGTAAACTTCAATTGTAACTGGTTAGTACATGATGTGATTGAAAGCCTTTTACACTATTAGTACCTAAAAAAAATCGAAGTAAGAAAAAAACCCGGTGTGCAGAATTAAATTTCACTATTTGCTGTTTTTATAATGTGTGTGTAAACCTCAATTGTAACCGGCCATGTAAATGATGTGATTGAACGTATTTTACACGATTAGTACCTAAAAAAAATCGAAGTACAAAAAAACCAAGTGTGCAGAATTAAATTTCACTATTTGCTGTTTTTATAACGAGTGTGTAAACTTCAATTGTAACTGGTCAGTAGGTACATGATGTGATTGAAAGCCTTTTACACTATTAGTACCTAAAAAGAAATCGAAGTAAGAAAATAACCCGGTGTGCAGAATTGAATTTCACTATTTGATGTTTTTATAACGAGTGTGTAAACCTCAGTTGTAACTGGTCTGTACACGATGTGATTGAATGTCTTTTACATGATCAGTACCTAGAAAAACCAGGTGCAGAATTGAATTTCACTATTTGTTGTTTTTATAATGTGTGTGAAAACCTCAATTGTAACCGGCCTGTAAATTATGTGATTGAACGTCTTTTACACGATTAGTACATAAAAAAAAACTCTTAAGTAAAAAACCCAGTGTGCAAAACTGAATTCTACTATTTGCTGTTTTTATAACGCGTTTGAATACCTCAATCAATCAATCGTCATCATACTAAATTTGTAACTGGTGATCAAGAAAACTATAACACGCAGGCGGAGCTGCAGGCAACAGCTATCATAAATAAATACGTTAATAAATGTTTTATTTTTTTACAAAATAATCCTTGACATAATAACAGTATTATTTGTTTTACAAAACAAATATCTCAGGAGACAACATACTCGCCCATTCATTGCAGAGAATACGTTTTTAGGTACTGACTGTGTTTCTTGGAAATTAGGATCAAGAAAACTATAATACGCAGGCGGAGCTGCGGGCAACAGCTAGTTTTAAATATGTTTACAATTACGGTGCTGTATTATTGTGCACACGAATTAGTTGTCAAGCTACATGTTACCTATAATTATATTTTTTTATATAAAGTGTTAATTTAGCTGCAAAAGGTCCCATCAATAACTTAGGTTCTCGTCGGCAAGTGATGCAATGGCCAATGAACGAACGAGGCTATGAAAAGCGTAATATGAGCTATGGTAAGTGCTAACACCTACACTGTCAAAGGTGGATGGGTAATTTTGACCCGCTCGCATACCTACATTATTGAAATAAGGTTAATATGCCTCTGCTTACCTCTTCTAATCAACAGGCATGGCTTTAGGTATGTTAAATTTGGGTTATTAAAGAGCCAGTTTTTTTAGAACGAAACGTACCTAATTTGAAATGATCTGAAATACAAATTATATGCAGATTTTGTTATATTATTATTATCGTGCTTGTATGTTGGTAATATACGCACAGAAAAGAGTAAGTACTTAGTTAAGTAAACAAGGTATTGTATAAAACAATCACGACAGTAGCGAGTGTAAAATAAAATAAAATTATGAATGTTTATACCCGCGAATATTAAATGCAGTTTCGTCGTAATAATTATTATGTATTAAAGTAATATTGATAAATAGATAATTATAACAATTGTACTTCAGCAAATAATAAACATTTCATTTTAAATAAAATAAACAAAAAAAATTACTTACAAATAAGATCCAATTAGATATATTATGTATTCCACAATGCTACATAAGGTTGCGTTTTGTTTGCAAAAGTCGTTTTATATTGCACGTTTTTGTACACAAAGTAAGTCAAGTAAAACAACTGACAGGCGAGCAACTGGTGAGCGGTGAGTTCACTTGTGAGGTAGCAATGCATGCGCAGCCTCCACGATCGGACAAAGATTAAGTTTCATAATCAGATACAGATGGTTGATGTGTAAAAGAATGTACATTCATTCGTTCAGTTCTCACACAGTTTTGTTTTTGGATGTGTGGACGACCGTGGATAATATTCCATTTTACTTTACAATATATTTAGAAGATTTCGGTTTTCTTTTATTCTATACTGGCAACCTCAATTTTAATGCAAGCTATGGCAAAAGTGCTTATTTTAGGAGTAGATAATTATTGGGTGACCTTTGAGGGAGCTTCGTACCACACCAGACTCCAAGTTTAAAAACCTGTTTAACTTTTCCTTCCCATAAAAACTTTTATATTATTTCACTTCTATTTCACCACACATTAAAGCCCTGGTAAGACTTTAATTGGCTGTGCCATAGCGGCTGGCACAGTATAAGATGTAGTTGCATTTAATCAACATTTCATCGCAAGGCAACGGAATTTCAAAGTTTTTCAAAATTATAACATAACTGTTACTCTTTATTAACTCATTCGGCCGTTTTGGACATAAAATATGTAAAACCCATCAAAAAAACTTTCTTTAGTGCCCGGTTACGGCAATAGGCTTACCCTATATTACGTGGGACCAAAAAAATACTGGCAAAGAGTGGGTGTGTAATGCACCTCTGCTTACCCCTTCGAGGATATAGGCGTGATATAAATATTTCACTACCAAAATAAGTCTAAACGGTTCAGCCGTTCTTAAATTTTAGCCAGACAAACGAACAGCAATTCATTTTTAGATTTGATTTGAGATTATTTAGATTTTTCATCTATTTATCGGTTGGTACAATAAAACATTTAATTGTCCACATTTACTTAAATATCGGGTTCATACATCGCGTGTATCGTATCTACCCAACTTTCAAAGAACCTCAAACCTGTCATTCTTACCTTTTAGTATCCTAATATACTTAGTTATAAAAAACCGGCCAAGTGCGTGTTGAGCCACGCATAAGATAGGGTTCCATAGTTACCCATAAAAGCTTCTATAACTCCTGAACTAACAGAGTCACATCATCTGGTATAATTTTTTCTTTAAAGTTCATTACATGGACTACCTATTATCATACATTTTTCCGGTTCTTCACGCCGCATGCTCTTCAAAGCTAAATACTCGTATCTCACAAACGTCAACATTAAAAAATCAAAAATTCATTTTAGCACCCTCTCAATGTTTTCAAAAGACCTATCTAATGACACCCCACACGATGGAGTAGACACGAGAAAAAATATCCCCACATTACGTGTAAAAAAAAGAAATACGCTAAAAAAAATTTTTTTTTGAATTTTATTATAGCACTTCGTCGGCGGCGTAGTACATATACATATCCGTCCAAAGTTTCATGTTTCTAGCACTCGGCCATCGGTTGATGGAAGGAAAGACGAGGACGGACGGATGGACGGACGGACGGACATGACGAAACTATAAGGGATCCGAGCCATTTACTGCGGAACCCTAAAAAGGACTAATAGGATAAATACAAAGAGAAGTCTCTACATTTACTGTACTTATTTTTTTTATTATACCTAATAAAATTAAATTGATATTCACTTACAGCTTAACCTTTAAAAGTATCGATACCTTGAAGGCAGAAACGTTGTAATATCAAAGCTTAGCGATATTTTCAACAATCTTTGACGTATCAAAATGTCATCATTGCCGTTCAAGTGTAATTACAAATAGCAGCGGCATTATAATAAAATGATTTCACACTCCTCAATTGCTACTGTAGTAATTTTATGATACGAGTACTATTACTTTCAAAACTGCATTTACTTGAACAATTAATGTTTTGTAATTATCTTGAATATTTATCACTTAATATTCCCTAAGGTCTCTTTTAGTCGACCGTATTTTTCACCGGACAACGGACCGTTGTTTTTACTGGATGCACCGGTGGTGTGTACAATACATGTGTTTGTTACACGCACCGGACACAACACATTGTGCCAAATTTACCGCGACCTACCCTCGCCGCGGTGCTGGCGGGCGGTCCGTTGTCTGGTGAAAAGTACGCTTGTCTAAAAGAGCCCTTAAGCCTAGTTCGTATTAGGCTAGTAATTTAGAAGAGTAGCGAGTAATTTAGTGACTAAATATGTGCGAACTACAAAAATTTTGTCGAGTAATTTAGTAAATGATTTAATCGAGTCAATCCATTTTACTCTATTTTTTCGGGCGAGTAGCGCCTCCCACCACGCATCCGTGCTCACTGGTTCACCGGCTAAACAAGTCCAAACCTGTTGATTGGTCGAGTTCATTAGTGGCCGCCACCACTCACTTGTGTACTGTACTAAACCGTAATGCGAACGATTTCTGTGTAGTAGCGAGTATTTTAGCCACTAAATTACACGCTACTCTACTAAATTACTAAAGCAGTGCGAACTAGGCTTAAGTAAGAAGAATAATAAAGGTGATTTATAAATAAATAAAAAATACTGACTTAAAATATGTACTAAAAAGCAATAAAATATAATTTGACCGAGCAAGTAAAGCGTCTACATTTCAAGTTTAGACAATTTTACTTTCATCCGTCTGTCTGTCTGTATATGTGTTCCGGGTTAGCCACAGTTTTTATCCGATCTTCAAGAAACTTAGCACAAGTTTTTTTGGTTTAATAGAAAAAAATCGAGATTTTTTGGATTGTGGCGAAGGGTCAATAATGTTTGTTGTGTTCTGGGCTAGAAACCACAGTTTTTGTTCGATCTTCGCGAAACTTGGCACAAGTGTTACTTGATTTAATAAAATTTCATCATCGTGAGTTTTTTTTTGGATTAGGGGAAAATTAGGTAAATAAGATCAAATAACTTTTAATGTTTTTCCACAAATTTGTCACAAGTATTCCTTTACTTTATAATATTGTTATTGTAGTGAGTTTTTTTATGGGGATCCCAAAGAATGTCGCGAGGTCTACTGTTCAAACATAGTGCGACCACTAGTAGTAACAAATATTCGAAGTAGATTCTTAGTCATACATAACAAAACACATAGTAATGTGCATAAAATTTGTTGATTTTCAAGTAACTTCAGTTTCTTAAACTTTTTTTATTCATTTATGTACACACCAAAATAAGATTAGCAATATTGGAGATGTGACCTACACGGAGCATCACGAGCGTTCATGTAGAGCAACGCTCCCGTAGGTAAAATGGATACGAATTATTGTGTAGGATGTTAAATAGCAGATACAATACCCGAGCATCTCTACGAAGACATGATCGTAATTACGTAAATTAAATAAACACCAAAACCATAGATTTTGCAAGCAGTGAAGTTTCTTTAAGAGGTCCTCGGTGGCATCGAAGTTGTAGGATGGACTGAATTAACGTCGTTAGTTTAGTTTTTTATATTGTCTAGAAACATATAGTAGTAGTAAATAAAATATAAATTTTGTTTTATGTAAGACCGGAGATCTGCCATTTACCCATATGTGCCATATGTAACTTCTTCTTTCCTACAGGACCTAATATATTCAGGCTTAGCTCATACGGCATTAAACTGCACGTTGATTAAAGCACATTAAAATTTATTACAGCATGAAAATCGCACTGCTCCAATCCAGCCGATAATTTGTATTCCTAATTTTAGGCTAGCCTTAATCCTGCAAAAAAATGTGCAGTACAATGCTGTATGAAAAAAAACTTTTCCATTCCAGCCATTCACACGGCATTGTACTCCAGGATTAGGCTGGAATTATAACAGCATTAACTGCTAGGTTGGAGCGGTGCTGTTGTCGCGCCTTACTGTTGAAAATCAGCCCTTGCTGTTGAAAATTCCAACGACCGAGATAAGAAGAGAGATTGATGTTGAATAGTAGACCATGTTTATTAAAGCGTTGGCTTCAGATATGGTCGGGAACATCCCAAGAATGATGGTGAGGACCACCTGCACATTTCCTTGGAGCAATCTTTCATAAAACACATTGAGGATATAAAAATAAAGGCTGTTATCAAAAACCACGCCGTCACTTGTTAGAATTTTTTGTCACATTCCTTTATTTATTTATTTTTTCTCCCCACCTTTGTTTTATCTATTACTAAGTTATTTATATATTGTACACTACCCACATTATATCGTATATATCTCTCTCCATCCAAAGGTTGCCTGGAAGAGATCGCTTATTACCGATTAGGCCGCCCTTTGTACATTAGTTTTAAGGCATATAATGTTATAGTTACTATTTATTGCTTGTGTACGATGTACAATAAAGAGTACTTATCTTATCTTATCTTATCTTATTTGCAAATTAGACGACAGCGCGATTTCAAAAAGTACCAATAATTTAAAATACATACAGGAACAACTAACAAATACTATTACACTTCTGTTATGTAATGAAAATTCTTATAAAATAGAATTACATCTTGATCATTCTGTCGATACGATCTGAAATTATAAGGGTATAAATATATAAAATATTTCTCGACACGCTAACCTTAATGACAATATCCGTCGGGCTCTTTCCACCGCCAGTATCCCAGCAGTTAGTGAAACAAATGGGCTGGCACGTGGCGATGGAAAGAGACCTGATGTAATGTCGTTATTGCCATGGAAGATGAGAAGGCCTTTAGTTTGGGACGCCACGTGCATTGACACTCTGGATCCTTCTCACCTACAGCAGGTTGTGCTGGCGCTGCTGCTGCATCAGCGGAAAGCCTCAAACGGCGCAAATACTCAAATTTAGCAGGAGACTACATATTTGAGCCGTTTGGAGTAGAGACACTGGGACCTTCGGGTACGAGCGCTCGCGAACTCTTTTAAACCATCTCGAAACTCATAATCGAATCTTCTTAAGACCAGAAGGCTGGTTACTTTTAGCTCAAAGAATAAGCATTGCCATACAACGTGGCAATGCTGCTAGCCTTCTGCTGCTAGTATTTTTTGACGCCTGTATCTATATAGTGTAGATTTTAATGTGTAAAGTATAGTTTTTAGTAAGTGTAAATAGTATTTTCATCTACTGTTAATTTAAATGTTATACGTAGGTCACGCTGTAAGTTTTGCGTAACTTAAAAAACAACATGTTAAAACCTAAATAGTATGTTTATTGCTTTTCAAAATACTCTCCATTACATTTTTTCATGTGATCGAACCATTTTTTAAAACAGGAGGACCACAGATCTGAAGTCATGTTTTCTACGTGCTGATTGAACGCTATCACTGCCTCTTCGGAGTTGGTAAAAGTGAAACCTCTCATCAAATCTTTGATTTTGGGGAAAATACAGAAATCACAGGGTGCTAGGTCGGAGCTATGCGCAGGATGGGTGACGAGTTGTACTTTTTCGGAAGCTAAAAATGAATTTGTTTTGTTGGCCGTGTGTGAAGAAGCGTTGTCATGATGTAGGAGAACGCGGCTTTTGGGTCGTCTTTCGCAAACTTTTTCTAACACCCTGGGTAAACAAATGGTAGAATACCACTCGGCATTAACACTCTTTGGATCTTGAAGTGGAATTGTACAGATGGGACCCGTAGCTGAGAAAAAAAACGCGATCATTTTTTTTACCAACGTTTCTCGCCTGCCTCACTTTTGTTGACTTGTTCTCAATTTCAAACACCCATTCACAAGATTGCTGTTTTTTTTCGGGTTCGAAACAATAAATCCACGTTTCGTCTCCTGTCACAATGTCATAAACAGCATTAGAATGTCAGTGGTCGTATTTCAGTAGCACCTGTGAGCAACATTCCACGCGAGCCCGCATCTGTTCCGCTGTCAGTTCATGAGGGATCCAACGACAACAAAGTTTCCGAACTTTCAATTCTTCGTGTAAAATTTTCTGGATTTGACTCATACCAATCCCCAATAGTCCTCGAATTGTCTCATAGGTAATCCGCGGGTTTTCTTCAATTAACCGCTTAACAGTAGCCACATTATTTTTCTTGACGGCAGTTGAAGGCCGCCCTTCACGAAATTTGTCATGTAAAGAAACTCGACCTCTCTCAAACTCAGCAACCATCGCCTCACGGTGCTCCAACAAGGTGCTTCTCTCACAAAAGCACTTTGAAGACGAGCGGCACAGTCTTGCGGAGAGAGAGATTTTTTTTAAATCATAAAAAATCATTGCTCTAAAATCTTTTCGACTTAATTCCATTTTCGTTGCATACGTAGAACTTTGATGTGTGATAAAAAACAATTGACAAATGATTTCCCGCCAAACTTTTTTTTTATTACTAAGAGGGTTGCAACGTTTAAAAAAATATAACATTCGAAATTCAAACAGTTCCGATTAGCTAGAAGTGCAAAACTTTTAGTGTGCCCCATGTAACATTAAGTAATAATTTTGAACAAAAATAAAACGACTGCTACATTTTAAATATATATATATATATGTACCAGACGGGTGGACTCGGGGCTGACGTTGTTGTTTGACGCTGTGTTTCTGTCCGAAGTCTTCCACGCAGACCCTTACGGGTCCCGGGGTAACCATTACTGGGCGTGAGCCCATTTCGGTGGTCTCAGTCGCCGCCTGCGATGACAGGCGGGTCACTGGATTGGACTCGTCGAGTCCTGGGGTTGTCAAGTCCGGTGAGGTGTCGTGGCGGCGCGGTCAAGCCCACAGGAGGAGACCCTGTTCAGGGAGGTCCCGTGAGCGACCAGCGGCCAGCGACGACGCACGGGTCTGTAGTAGGTAGGCTACAACCCGCCGCTCAGCGGAGGGCAAGCTCACCAGTGGGCGAGCGCCTGTCGGTCAGCGGCGAGGAGCGGTGTCAAGTCGGGGGGTGCCCCTGGAGACGAGGTCACGTGGGAGGCTCTTCTTGTCCGGCGGTCGCCGATGGTATAGCGCGATGTCCCGCAGGCTGCGGGTTTGCGCTCCGTCGGCCCGCTTGAACATTAAGGTACTCAGGCGGCGAATGTGGTCTTCGAAGCTTTCCATGAGAGCCGCGTGCGGACGTATAACTTGTACACCCCGAGCTTTGCGCGGGTGGGCATGTGTGACGCCAGGATAGGGTGCAGGAGGCTTCGCGTGGTGCGCGCTTGCGCGACCACATTCTTTACGTGGGGTTGCATCGTGAGGTACCGGTCGATGGTCACGCCGAGGTACTTCACCGTAGGGGATGACTCGACGGGTTGTCCTAACAGCTTCAGCGGGGGCGGCTGCTCCCCGCATCCCACGAGGATCGCATGAGTCTTCGCCACGTTGACCTTCAGTCTCCAGTCATTCAGCCAGGTGGGGAGTGCATCCAGTGCTAGCTGCATCTTCGACGCCGCATGGGCGCCGTTCAGCGATGTCGTAATGTATGCCGCGTCGTCGGCGTACAGTGCCAGCATGACGCCGCCAGCAACTGGTATATCGTCCGTATACCTGCTGTAGCATACGGGCGATAGGCAGCTCCCCTGGGGCACACCGGCACGGATGGATCGTTCCGTAGACAGGACGTCTTCAACTGCCACTTGAAAGTGCCTGTCCTGCAGGAAGGTGGCCACAGTCCTAACTATTCGACGTGGAATAGTGGACGTGGACAGCTTGTTCAGCAGGCCGATGTGCCAGACACGATCGAACGCCTTCTCCATGTCGAGCAGCATTCTCCATGACTGCGCACTTACGCACTCGGCGCGGTAACGAGGGGTTCCGTCACTGGCACTTAGGGGGCGGATTGGCGCTGGGTTCCCCGAGAGGCGGCAGCATAGGCGGTGGATATCCGTCCAGTCCTCGCCGGCTCGCTCGATGAAACGCTGCCAGGATTCGTTCGAAACTGTAGCCAGTTCGCTCGGAATCCAGGCTGCCAGAGCATTGAGCCGGGTCTTCATGGTCGGGCATCTGGTGGTCTGCCATTGCCTGCGCAGTCTTCTCTTCTCCTCGATCATGTCACGAATGTGAGCGGGAAGCTGGGGTGGTCGTTGTTCTTGAGCAGTCTCGACCGTCGATACTCGAAGCGCGTCAGTCATCGACACGCTGAGGTCTTCTGCGAGCTGGTCGACATCTGTGGCACTCTCCACGCGAATGGCGTGGTTGAGGGTCGCCATGTGGTCAGCAAAGGCCTGCCAAGGCTGCAAAGGTCAGTGGCGGGATCGAGGAGAAGGTCATCGTCATCGGCACCGTCTTCAGCGTCAGTAGTACCGGCTGGTGGTCGGAGATCAGGTGGTCGTTATTTGTCAGAAATATTTTGTAATATAAATTCTGTGATTTGAAAATGGATTTAACAAAATGATGATCGATTTGATTTAATAGAAGCTTTTTTATCAATGGAAGAAGTGCCACATGCGCGTTGGTATGGTACAGAAACAAATATCGTCATCGTAATTTCCCCACTCTTAAGTGCTTCCAAATAATGATTAATAACCTTAAACAAGGAGGTAGCTATCACAAAACTAAACTATTAAAGCCACGTATTTGTGACGAAGATTTAGAAATAGCTATTTTGACCTATTTTGAGTCATTCCACGCTAATTCCACCCGAAACGCAGCTGAAACCATTCAAGTGTCTCAGGCTACGATATGTAAAGTTTTTAAAAATACAAGTATAAATGTTACCGCTCCGGACGCATTGTGCAAATGTTACATCCAGGAGATAATTTAATACGGCTTGATTTTTGCAATTGGTTAAATCGGAAACTCGACAACGACAGACATTTCTTATCCTATATTTTATTTTCTGACGAAACAATTTTTTCTAATAATGATTCCATTATATAATCGAAATAATAAACATTACTGGTCACAAACTAATCCTTTGCGAGTAGCCGAAGCGCATCGCATCGCCAGGTGCGATTTTGATTTAATTGTTGTTGCAGTATTTTGAAGGACAGAGTATTTTATTTTAAAGTTTATGACGGAACGTTGACGACTTTTAAATATGTTGAAATGTTGAATGAACTGTTTGAAGAGCTGGAGAATTTGCCATTGGGCCAGATCAACCAGTTATTTTTTCAACAAGATGGAGCTCCAGCCCATAATAGCCGTATAGTAAAAGAGATTTTGATTCAGCAGTTTGGCGACAATTTTATTGCAACGCATGGTCCTGTGCCTTGGCCAGAGAGATCCCTGGATCTTACCCCCTTAGATTACTTTCTCTGGGGGTATGTTAAAAACGAAATTTACAAAGACACGTATGATTCAGTTGATGACTTGAAACGTTCTTTGGAGAATATTCTACACGGAATCAATAACATTGTAATATTGAATGCAGTACGATCCTTGAGGTGTCGAATCCAGCTATGTATTGTAAGCAATGATCTACATTTTGAACAATTAATCAGTTAACGTAAGAAAAATAAAATGTATTTTGTTAAAGATGAGCTCTTTCCTTTAGTTTGCCGTATGTCATTACCTCCCAGAATAAGATCCTTAATAGCAACACTCTCGTATGGTGTAGTAATATACGGTGTGTTTTTTTTAAATAAATGGTTTCGATTCCCAGCTAGGATTATTGGTTTTTCAAAAATCTAATGATGAGGTTTTAAGTTTCAACAAAATCGGGCTCGTGACTCCTTTGAACATTTTTAGCTATTCCTTATAATTTCGGATTTGGCCAGCCAAGCCCTTTTCAAAAATTCATCCTGTATATATATATATAATATGATAAACGCTTAATCGATGCTTCTCCGGACCAGAAGGCTGGCTATTTTCTGGCCCAAAGAATAAGTATAGCCATCCAACGTGGCAACACAGCCAGCATTCTGGGAACCTTCCCAGTCGGCAATGACGCGGAGGATTTTTTAAACGATATTTTGTAATGTAAATATTTTTAGTATATAATTATGTATATTGTAATTCTTATCACATAGATATATTATAAATGATAAAAATAATAATTTAATTATGCATTAAATTTATGACCCATCGTGTTAGGAACAACATTTCTTAAATCTGTGTTAGTTCTATGCCAATATATCTTTATTAAAGGTTATGTCTTGAACTGTAAAATAATATTTATTTATTATATTTATTTACAATACAAATTTCAATTTACACAATTATGTACAAAAAAAATTGCACTCAATTATTACACAAAAGTTGTTTAAAAATATGTCTTTAATACCTAATATCTTTTAATATTATTTAATAACTTAGCAAAAAGAAAACTAATAATATAAAAAGTTTAAAATGTACAATAAAAACAAATTACCTGCCTTTGTTTTTAAATCCGCGACCCTAGGCCGTGGCCGCACCTACATCAATTACCGAGAGCCTCTGAACCGAGCGCCTCTGAGCAACTAATTACCAATGGGCGTCGGTTAAAATTTTGGGGGTGGTAGGTAGCAGGCATCCTCACCAACCCCACATTTTCGTATGTCTATCGTTCTGCGGAACAACCTGTATAGAGGGTTACTTGTAATTCGATGTCTACCGGGCAGGATGGTATAGGGGAGAGCAGATGACATAACAAAACACATTAAATGCAAATGTTTATTCTGTAATTTTGGCCATATATGGGGGGTTCAATTCACAGCATCTGCTCTCCCTTATACGGACCTCCCGGAAGACATTGAATTACCAGTAACCCTGCAAATTATTTTAAACAGCAGAGGGCCCAGTATATTGCCCTGCGGTACCCTTATTGTGAAGTTTCTCCTGAATGATGTGAAAATTCTGAAAGCATTGTTGGGGACATGCAATTTTTCTGAGAATCGAATATCAAGTATTCAATATTACATTTTAAACTTTTGCGTTTCCTAATCCGTTTCCTTAATCAATTAAGGGGTACATTGTTGGCGACATGCTCTGAGATTTTCTCTGAGAATCAGATATCAAGTATGAAAATATAAAATTTTAAACTTTTGCGTTTCCTAATCTATATTTAACTTTTAAGACGGAAATTAAAATGAAATACGGCGTAGATATGCATAGGAACGCCTCTTTCATTGAGACAGAGACCATGAATCCTTAGTAAAAAACGTGTTTAAATAAAACAATAATAAATAGCTTAACTTATAATAATTAAAATAAATAAAAATTTGCCTACGTTCTATTTACAAAATTACAATCTAAAATCTTCTAGTCAGTGCTTTTCGGGTTTTTTACAATCAATATTCGGTTTTTCCTGGTCAACACTCCGTACTGGAAGTGGTCCATGTTTCCAGCCATCTGGATATCCATGCGTTTTGACATCATCCCACCATTGCTGCTCTGCTTGTGAGAATGTAACGTAGATTACATTTGTGAAAACTAATACGGCTAGACATACCCAGAACGCTATTCGCCATTGCTCCAAGGTCGACTGTAAAGAAAAATAACAAAATTTTACTTGGCATAGATCAATCACGATTAACTAGTATAATAGCATGGTCATGAGTTCTCGTAAAAAGTAAGTAACGTTTAGCAAGTTTCGAGACACGAGCATAGATCTAGAACCATTGTTCAAGACCTACGAAAGTAAATGGTACAACTAACTTAAACCTGACCTTGAGATTAAGGTATTAAGCTAGTGTTTTCAATACTATCATAACCAGGAGTAATTTTTGATTGACATATCACGAGTAGTTACATTATTCGTACATGTTTAAGATGAAATGTATTGGCACTTCAAATTATAGAGGCGTAACTACCGTGTACAACTTTTAACAATCACATTTATTTTCACTGAGTTCACTAAATTATTGTAATACATTAAAAAGTGTGCGTCGAGCCATAGTCCCGCATAATAACCTCTAGGTATACTTTCTAAACTAACAGAGTTATCGAATCCGTTGTAGTTTTACTTTAACTTTATTAGTTCGGGAGTAGAGGCTACAATACGTGACTACGAAACCGTAAACTATGCATGGCCTGACATGCAATTGACCGGTTTTCCTATCATTTATCGACTGTCGATTAATGTTTCTAGAAAATTTTACAGCGAGTTATAAATGTCTACGTTCAAACAATAGGTATATTTCGGCATGTTCAGTATTTGAGTTTTGCAGTAACCCAGCATCGACAGCTAGATAACAAAACGTATAATACGACTACCTACCTACTTCTCAGGCTTTAAAATATTTTAAAGTATAAGTTTGCTTACATTTGGAGTTAAGAGGCCAATCAAATATGGTGTTATAATTGCAGAAATGGCAGCAGTACCATTTACTAAAGCAGTAACTGTACCACAATAGTTCGGACTTATGTCCAAAGGATTAATCTTCATGCCACTGTAATAGGCACCCATGAGGGTCATAGCCAGGATAAACCATGTCACGGCAAGCAGTGCATCGCATCCAGAATAAGAAGCTAATATGATACAAATACCGGGGCCGGTGGCACCTGAAAACAGAAAAATTGTTGTTATAGCTTTGCAACCTTTGTCAAATATTTCTTATTTCTTGGGAAGTTTTTCCAAACAATATTTTTCAACCGAAATTAGCTTTCAAATTGTAGTGATTCACAGTGAAGCAACTTTAGATTCCAGTAAAGCATCTAGTGTCGTTTCAGAAACTAGTGGGTATATTTTCTAGGGGTACATCTATTTGTCAATGGATGCAGCAGATGAGGATGACTTGGGCGTAGGATGTAAGGAAAAGCGGCTTAAGCACCCGCTTCCAACATATCAAAACCACTTGATAATGCGTTGAGTTAAACTGTCATTTAAAAAAATGTGTATATTTACGTACCAATAGTTGTGTAAAGCTTTCTTGCAGTACTAATAGTGTGATATCCTTTCTTAATACAGAAATCACATAGCAGACCAAAGAAGAAAGATGCAACCCACATGGCCACGTAAGGGAGGGCAGACAGATAACCAGTAGACTTGATATTAAATTTCAAAACATCTGTCATATATTTAGGGAGATCTGTCACCATTGTGAAATAGCCCCAATCATGTCCAATCTGTGAAGAAATAAATTTTATCTTTGTTTCAATCTGAAATCTAGTTTTAAAATATTGAATCAGTGATAAGAAGTAGGTATACTAAAGTTACCTATTCAAACTAAATAAAGATAACAACTCATTGAAGTCAGTTTCAACTGGTTTATAAAAAAAAATATGTGAAAAAATTCGTGTTTATAATTAGTGTCTTGTAAATCCATGAATATTTAAAATTAAAATTAAAAATAACTCCTCCCGCCTCTATAACTCCTGAACTAACAAAGTTATACCATCCGTTATAAATTTCATGAAAAGTTTATTACATGGACTACCATCATGAATTTCTTTAAGGTCATTTATAGTATTACATATTAAAAAAATAATCACTAGGTAGGTATAGCCCTTGACATCACACCTTGGCATCACGCGTGAACAGCTGGACCAATTTCTCTTATTATTTTTTGTTGTATTCGTTTCTGTCACGACGACCTAAACCAGTTTCCAAACATTTTTCATATTTTGGTCTTTGAATACCAAAACATCGTAGTGTCGATTCAAAACATTACTTACTGCAGCAATAATCAGTGCCCAAAGAGGTACCGAACGGGACAAGGCTTTCCATGGTGTTGGGTCCAATTTTTTCTCCTTTACGTGCATTAGAGCATCAACATTCTGGTTCAAGAATTTCTTTTCGCTGTCTGAAATATATGGATGCTGGTTTGGGTCACTGTAGCAAAGGATCGACTGAAACATTATTTATAAAAAAAATGTATTTTAATATATATTAAGTAATATTAATAAAAAATTAAAAAATATAAATTTCTATAGTGCCTGGTAACAGCTAATAGGCTTGCCCTATATTACTTGGACCTGGGGAAATGGACGAAATGGCCCACAAACATCGAGTGTCGATCGTCCGTCCGCTCACCGGCGTCACCGTTGGAAATAATAATACTCGTATATTACTTGGACCCCAAAAATTACTAGCAAAGAGTTGGTGTGTAATGCAAGGTGCATTACTAAATCTTTAGGGATACAGACGTGATGATTGTCTGTCTGTCTAATAGGTATGCAATGCATTCTGCTGTTGCAATAATTGAGCTGAGTTTGTCGATCCGGGTCGATTTCCTTAACGACTGGACCGATCTTTATGAATTCAGATATATGCACTCACGGTGATGGTCAGTATGACCGTGCCAAATTTCAAAAAGATCGCTCCGCTCAATGATAGTCTATTATCTATTGTCAGTATATACTGACAATAAATAATAGCATAGTCCAGAACATTTGTTACGTTTAGGATGACGGAATTGTAACTCAGACACGTGTGGCATACACGTTTCGTTATTTATTTAAGAGCAATAACCATAAATTTCAGACACTGTGATAGAATGGACTTTTATGTATTGTCTTATCGCTAGTCAATATAATATAATGTGAAACCAGCATAGAGCTGAACCACTTCATTTAAATAAAATAATCAAATCAAGATGCATTACTTTTCATTACAATCTAGCTTTATACCCATTGAATACTACACTGAGTAGGTACTAATTGTTTGAAATGAGTGAGATAATAATAATTATTATAGTGTTTTATAAAATTAACCACTTTCAATGAAGAAGCCACTGGCATCGAGCTAATTAAAAAACATTATAGTGTCTTTGCCAGATAATTTTTCCTTGATTTCTCCTCAGATTTACCCCAATGTTAAATATAGGTAGGTACACAGACACTGTGTCAAAAGACCGTGAGTCTACACAAGGTAAACCAAACCTATAATAATGGCAGTGCAACAGAAAAAATGTAAACGTTCCACAGCGGCCCCAGGAAACCCCACAACACTTTTCGAGGTGGAGTTCACCAACATCCGTGGACTCCATGCGAACCTCGATGCCGTCCACCATCACCTCGAGACGGCACGGCCCGCTGTGATGTTCCTCACGGAGACACAGATACGCCGCCCTGACGACACGTCTTACCTGTGTTACCCCGGCTATGTCATCGAGGAACAATTTCGAGACAAAGCCGGAGTGTGCGTGTTCGTTAGGGCGGATGTTTGCTGCCGCCGGTTGCGCTGCCTAGAGAACCCCTCCAACTCCGTCCTTTGGCTGCACATAGACCATGGCTCTATGAGCCAGATCTACGTGTGCGTCTACCGTTCCCACACAGGGGATTCTGAGACAACAAAGCTCTTCCAGTACCAGTACCAGTACCTCAGCGAGACGGCTGATGATGCGCAGGTGCGGTTCCCGAACGCTGAGCTAGTGTTTCTGGGGGACTTCAATGGCCATCACATTGAATGGCTGGGGTCCCTCAGGACTGATCATGCGGGTAGGGCCGCCCATGCGTTTGCTCTCTCTCACGGTCTGACCCAGATGGTATGCGGGATCACCCGGATACCAGACAGGTCCGATCATGCGCCCGCTTTGCTGGATCTACTGCTGACGAGTCGCCCAGCCCAATGTTTCGGTAGGAGCCCCATTGGGTAGTTCCGACCACTGTGTTGTTCACGCTGGCATGAAGGTGTCACCTCCTGCACGTGCTGTACAAATGTCACGACGACTACGAATGGCACTACTCGTCAGCGGATTGGGACGGTCTACGCGATTATTATGCGTCCGTCCCCTGGAGCCAGCGCTGCTTTGTAGGAAAGGCTCCTTCAGATAGCGCTTCTGCGATTGCTGGCGAGGTCAGTTTAGGGATGGAATATTACATCCCTTTCACTGATGTCGCCAGTATCTGCAGAGCCCGTCTCTGGTTCGGGCGAGATTGAGCCAAAGCTGTTCGACAAAAACAGTCGGCATATCGCAACTGGATCAGGGCCCGGGCTGTGCGCGACCCAAACGTGGGCCACCTCAAAGCAGCGTACAACCAGGCCACAAAATCCAGCAAGAGGGCCTTTAAGAGAGCGGATGCCCAACGCGTCGCGCGGCTTGGTCAGAAGCTCACTTCCCATCCTACGGGCAGCCGTGGATACTGGCAACTGGCCAAAGCCGTGCAATCTAACTTTTGTCAGCCCTCGCTGCCACCGCCGCGCTACCCAGATAGAACACTGGCTCACAAAGCCCAAGAGAAAGCGGATATGCTCGCAGACCTCTTTGCGGCTAATTCCCGGGTCGACGACACGGTGGCCTGCAGCCCCCCGACATCGCCAAATGTGGCCACACTATGCCTGACATTGTATTCAGGCAATGCGATGTACGGGCAGTGCTGGGATCACTCGACACGCGGAAAGCCAGTGGTCCTGACGGCATTCCGGCGGTGGTACTACGGAAATGCGCAGCTGAGTTGTCTCCTGTACTAACTCGTCTGTACCGCCTGACTTACTCCACAGGAATCGTGCCGGAGGTCTGGAAGGAGGCGAACGTACAATCGATCCCCAAGAAAGGGGATCGGTCTGATCCAGGCCACTATTGACCCATAGCTGTCACCTCAGTCATCTGCAAGGTGTTTGAGCTCATCGTCAACAAGCAGCTCATGCGATACCTCGAAGATCACTCGCTATTAAATGATCGGCAATACGGCTTCAGGCCAAAACGATCAACGGGTGATGTTCTGGCATTCGTAACGCATGTCTGGGGTGGGACTATGGAAAGGCACGGCGAGTCCTTGGCGATTAGCCTGGAGATCGCCAAAGCCTTCGATAGAGTCTGGCTTGCTTCGCTCCTTTCCAAGCTTCCGGCATATGGTCTACCTCCTCAACTGTGCAGCTGGATGGCC